>CM029537.1:171203-421203 GCA_017141395.1 Laodelphax striatellus
AACGGTTTCAAATCATATACAGTATAAACAAACCAACACGGGTGTTGAATGGCTCTCGATCATGCTTAGACCATATATTTTATAAAAACTCGTCAAATTCTTTTAATATTTCAATCGGATCGATAATAAAAACTAGTGTAACTGATCATTTTCTAACATGCTTGAGTTTGGGTATGGATAAAAGAGTAAATAAACCACACATAACTAATAACTTTAAAGAATAAATTGATTATAAAGAATTAATTACAAATTTGAAAAACTACAACTGGTCGGATGTTAATGCTCTAATTGATTCAAATGTTGATGACGCTGTAGATCTTTTTGTTAATAGACTATCCTCAGAAATTAGGAAAGTAACTCATATCAAAACTTTATCACACAAATTAAAACCTCTAAAACCTTGGATTACTACTGGACTTATTACTTCCATAAGAAAGCGTGACCACATGCATCAATTACTTAGAAAGCAACCTTTCAACATTCTCCTCAAATCTCAATACATAAACTATAGAAACATTTTAAATAATATGATCAAACAATGCAAATACGATTACTACAATAATAAATTATATCAGTGTAAAGGAAATTCGAAAAAAATATGGGAATGCATAAATGATTTATTGAATAATAAACGGAAAACATGTGTACCTAATATAGATTCAGAAGTTCTCAATCATCATTTTGCTCACATTGGACAAATTTATGCAAATGAATTAATAAATAATAGCACTGACAGACAACACATCCATAATGATTCTACAATCTCTTCATACAACTCCTTCTATCTGACCAATACAGACGAAGAAGAAATATTGCTAATCCTAAATTCATTGAAATCTGCTTCTTCTCCCGGCGTGGACACCCTTAGTACCACTTGCCTTAAGAAAATCTCTTCATTTATCTTAAACCCGTTAAAGAACATAATTAACAAATGCTTTCAAGTTGGTTATTTTCCAAAACAATTCAAACTAGCTAAAATCGTTCCTATCTATAAGTCTGGTGACCCAACCAATCCTACCAACTACCGCCCTATCAGTTTACTAAATAACCTAGCTAAAGTAGTTGAAAAATTATTAAAGAAAAGATTAATTAATTACTTGGATAAATTCAATATAATCAATACAAACCAGTTTGGTTTTCAATCAGGAAAGTCAACAGACGATGCAATATCTAAACTTCTGGAATTAGTAACTAATAACTTTAATAACAAAAATAAAACGCTCACAACTTTTTTAGACTTAGCCAAAGCCTTTGACACCATCTCTCAGGCCAGACTTTTGCAAAAAATGGATCATGTGGGTATTTGAGGTTTACCATTGAAGCTGTTGCATTCCTACCGGTCAGATAGATATCAATTATTCATGATTAATAACAGTACTAGTATGAAAAGCTCACTGAATATGGCCTTCCGCAAGGCACAGTTTTATCACCTCAACTATTCCCAAACTACATACATAACCTCCTTAAATTAAAAATAAGCAAATGTAATATTATAACTTATACGGATGACACCGCTTTGGTTTTTACGGGACATTCATGGGATGGTGTAAAAGACACAGCTGAAAATGGTCTCAGAATTGTGCAGTCTTGGCTTAATGAACATCTTCTAACCCTAAACACAAACAAAAGCGTATTCATGACTTTCTCTCCAAATGCGTCAACCCAACCACAGATAATTAATACCATGAAAATCCATTAACTGAATTGCAACAATGAAGATTCCTGTCCTTGTCCAAAAGTAGATAAAAAAGATAATGTAAAATATATAGGTATCTCAATCGATCCATATTTAAGGTGGAACACTCATATCAATAACATGTGCATGAAACTTAAATTCTTTATTTACAAATTCTATCAAATTAAACAACTAAATAACTTAAAAATAACAAAACTGATCTATCACTCATATGCACAATCTATATTACAATATGGTATCCGGGCTTGGGGAGCTTTAAATGCACATTTTAATAAACTATACATTATTCAGAAATACCTTATAAAAACCATTCTAGAGTAGACCCCGACTTTATCCAACAAAATATTTATTCGATGAGTTTAAGGTGTTGACAGTCCGTCAACTATATGTTAGAAACCTAACTATCTTCATTAAAAATAATAAAACCTATTTGAATTGCGTGAATCAAATTTCAATTTACGACCTTCCAGAAATATGTATGAGAATATTAGAATAGATCTGAATGTGTGCAGGAGACCGTTCTTTTACTTAAACAAACTGATCAATCGCATTCCAAATTTTTTTATTGAAAATACAAATAGGAGACTTGATAAAAGATTTAAAAATGAAAATTATTGAATGGATAATGTCCAGTGGAATTGAGAAAAAACGTTTCGAATGATCCATGTCCTATTCCAATAGTATGTTTGCCATCTCTTTCTTCTCTTCTCTTTCTCTCCTCTCTCTCTCTCTCTCTCTCTTTCTTATATCATCTAATACTATCATACTCACTCTATTTCTTCTCCTTGGTACTTTTTATATTCTCTTTATTACTTTTTCTTGACAGTTCATTAAGATTTTATTTGTCTATTACATTAGCAACTCTTATCTGCGCACAGGATTTTTCCTTGCAGGTAAATAGATTTGTAATATTTTTGAACATTTGTTTTGCAATTATTATGTGAAAATCTAAATAAAAGTTTTGATTTGATTTGATTTATAAATAAATAAATTATTTATCTTCCAAAAAACTAATTCTATGAAAAATACAAATTTACAAACATTTATAGTGAAGGGCCCCATACACATTCAATCCTGACAGCAAATCGGACTATACAGAGTGTTTCAGAAGTAGTGTCGTTGTGTCGAACATTTTACGGTATTATTCCAGGATGATAGGAGACTACAAATGTCGTATTTGAAGTGTCCAAAACTCAGCGGTTATCATTGTAGCTGCCATTTTGTTTTTTTCACTTGGGAATTTTTATCTCAAGAACGAAATGTTGTATTGATCTGAAATTTGGCATGAATATTTATGCTATAAAGACTCAACTTTGAAAAATGAAATAAAAAACTCCTTTCGATGTAAGAATTTTCAAATTATGGCGGCCTTGAATTTTTTGACAGTGGCAAATTTCACGAAAATCCGTTCACATTACAGAAAAATGTCACAAGAGATAACTTTTTCCCAAATTTTATTTTACATTTGAAAATTCAGTTTTCGTGCAATTCATTTTAGTTTAAAGCCTGAATTCCAGACCTTTATAATTTAGCAACGAATGAATCTCGTCAAAAACGAAAGCACCATAATTCATAACCCCTCATAAATTGCAATCCTAACAAAGCCTATACCTTCATAGCTTCAGTAAAGCCTCAAACGATAGCTAATCAATGTATCAATTCCATACGAGATAGAGGCTTCACTTCTATGAATGATTCCATACAACTGTTTATTTGTAAACTCTAACACCCAGAATATTCTAATTTTACTCCATAGTCTATTTTAGAGAGAGAGAGAGAAAGACGAGAGGCCATATAAAGTACGGTAATACATTTACTCATACAATTCCCAGCTCCAGCTGTTTATTGCTATCCCTATCCAGAGAGCCTAAAGCATCTCCAGCAACAGGGCAAGCCACTTCCTTGGCATTGAGCACTAATCTAGGCCAGTTATAACATAGCATATGTATCACTGGATTAATGCCGGTAATAGCATTGTACTCAGCTGATTATCCTGTTTGATAGGGGTGATTGCTCCATGTAGCTCTGTCCAGAGAACAAACACTATAATAATTATATGTCTGTGCTTCCCTAATCAAATCGTCACTTAGGCTGGGCGTACACACAAACACATACAATTATATGTCTGTCTAGTAGCACACCCTAACTCAAATCAGTCATTTCAGCCAGGCGTACACGGTTAGTCAAGACAAGACGCCACGACGTTAGTCACGTTAAGTCCGCTGCTGATTCTGTATATAGAGCAGCACACACCGATGCAATGACTAATCGGAGTGTGTTGCTTCATAGTGTATGAAGTACTGTGACTAAACGTGACTAATCTCGTCTTGTCTTTTCTTGACTAACCGGTGTACGCCTAGCCTTACACATTCACACCCTTATCTATTTGCTCTGTGCACGTAGGTGGTGTCGACCCCAGCGTTCACGCAGAATTTTTGTGAAAGAAAGAGGTCAATTTAACATGAGAAAGGATAGGGAATAAGCATTCACAATGCATTTAAAGTTCAGTTAAAGTGACGACTTGTATTTCACTGTAAATAATTAATGCTATTACATTATTGGACACTATTGGTATGCATTTCACTCCTGATGAGGAGCTTCATCAGCCAGCCGCCAGGGGCGCTAGTTCTTAGGGGTTGGACTGTGTGGCCATGATGTATGAAAAAATGGTACTTGATTTAAAATTTATTTGGTCATTTATTATGTTAGGTTTGTCTTGCTTGTAGTGTTTGAATATTTCATATTAAAGTATTCATATTAAAGCATTTAAAGTATTCCTAATTATAATTTTCACTGTCATAATCTACAATTTTAGCCTATATATTTTCAAATCTACATGAATAAAGTGAATAATCTGATCTAATATAATCTTACTGGCTGTATATCAATCTCTCTTCTCAATCAAATTAAAATCTCTTACGAAGTACTGTACCTTTCTTCTCAGCATTTTTTTGGCAATGAAGATAGTTTGTTAGTTATTATCCACTCTCTATCTCTTCATCACTAGTTTTCTCTCTCTCTCTCTCTCACTGTCTCTCATCTCTCTCTCTCTCTCTCTCTCTCTCTCTCTCTCTCCCTGACCGACCCCCTACAAACCCCCCCCCCAAAAGTGGTTAGCGTAGTGTATTACAATGTGGTCGAAGCTACCACCTCTTGCCATAGAGTTGTCGGCTGATTCAATTTACCTACCGCTCTGGGGGGTGGACAACCCCCCCACCCCCCACAGCCCTCCCACCGTTTGCTCAGCTAGGTTAGCTTGTGCTTGTCAAATTCATCGCACTAATAGAGGGGGGTTTAAATGAACCCCCCCCCCCACCCCCCACCACGCACTCATCAACCAAGTATGATAACGATCTGCAGTAGTATAGTGTAGTTGCGAAGAGGTTGTATATACCGTAATAGTGTGCCGGGAGTTATTGGGAGGGGGGGGGGGATCGGTGAGAGGGGTTGTGGGGTGGCGGATTGGTTTGGTAGCGCACGGAGGTTAGATTTCTTGTGTCGTTTAACCTCTCCCCCCCCCTAACCTACACTTCTCCCCCCCACCCACGTCAGTGGGCACCGCATCAATGTTTTACGTGTGCGGTTGTGGTGGTAACACTGTGTGGTGGAAGGGTTCTCGCGCCCCCCCCCCCCCTCCACCGGAGTGGTTTTGGCGGGAAATTGTGTTTTGTAGAGATGTGACCAGCGGTGTTCGTGCTGGGGGGGGGGGGGGAGCGTAAAGTGTGAAGAGCTTCAGCCGTTGACTGAACAAGAGTATACGGTTACACTTCTCCTTTTTCTTCTCCTCTACGACCTCCTTCTGCGCAACTACTAAAATCTCCTTCTGCTTCGACACCTCCTCATCCTCCTCCTCCTTCTCCTCCTCTTTCTCCTCCTCCTACTCCTCCTCCTCCTTCACCTACTCCTTCACCTCATCCTCGTCCTCCTCCTCCTATACATCACCCACTCCTCCTCTTATCCAGCCCCTTCTACTCCTCCTACTCTTACTTCTCTTCCTCATCACTACGAACTCCTCATCCTCCTTCTTCGTCATCTCCTCCAACCACTCCACCGACTTCTTATAGACTTCCTTATCCTACTCCTCCACAGCCTCAATCCTCCTCCTTCCCTTCTACTCATTCCCTCTTTCTACTTCTTCTCCTACTCCTATTCATCCTTTTCTAATCCACCTCCTTCTACTCCCCTACATCCTTACATTTCCTTCAATACCACTTCTTCTCTTCTTCCTCCTCATTCTATTCTTCTTCTTCTCCTTCATTCTCTTAATGCTCCTCCTCCCCCTCCACCCCTCCTCCTCCTCCTCCTCTTCTTTTCCTTCTTCCTATCCTCCTTCCTCTTCATTCCTCTTCCTCCTTTTCTCCTCCTCTCCTCCTGCTCCTCCTGCTCTTCCTCCTTCTCTGCTCCACCTCCACTTACCCTCCACTCCCACTCCTCCTCGTCTTTCCTTCTCCTCCCTCCTTCCTCTTCTTCCTACTCCTCCTTCTCTTTCTTCTTCCTCTCCACCTCCTCCTCCTACTTCTCCTGCTCCACCTCCTTACCCCTCCCCTCCTACTCCTCCTTCTCTGACCTCCTCCTCTTCCCTCCTTCCTCTTCCTTCTTCTCTCCTCCTGCCCTTTTTTCTTCCTCCTCTTTCATCTCCTCCTCCTCTTTCCTCCTCCTCCTCCTCTCCACTTACTCCTCCTATTCCTCCTCCTCCTCTCTCACTTCTCCTCCCTCCTTCTCTTACTCTTCCGTCCTTCCTCTTCCTCAAAAAATAGTTTTGTAAAAACGCAGAACATAATTTTCATCCAAATATGTTACAATCTATAAGTATTAATAGAGTTTACTTGTTTACTTATAAAACTTCTTTATTATAATAAGTTTAAAATTCGGTAATCATGTTGTAAAAATCTTGACAAAGTATTTTTTATTTGATTTCATATTAGTAAAACACATAATAGTATTAATGAAGTATGTTAGTATCTCTATATTATCAATTGAGTTTATTCATAAAACTTTTATTATAATAAGTATAAATTCGGTATTTATGTTAAAAATCTTAAGAAAGTATTTTTTATTCAATTTCATATTAGTAAAAATCCAATAAGTATTAATGAAGTGTGTTAGTAGTGCACCTAATTTCATTGACAATGAAAACACCAAAACATTGCGATGACTCTGTATAAACATATACTTCGGTCCACCCTTCCTGCAAATCCCACCCTCCTCTAAAACTCGCCTCGAATCTGGGTGTGAACAGAACGACAGTTGGCAGCCGTGGGTAGTTAGTCAGCTGTTAAGCATCTTGTTTTTTCTCGCCGCCGTCAGATAGCGCGCAATGGGTAGCGAGTGAACGAGCGACTCCACGTGGAGTCATGTGACGCCCGCAATCAAACCACCAATCACGTTGCGTTGTTTCTTCACTTCCAATGATGTCTCCAACCGCACTTTTTGATCAATATACCTACCTTTTCCAATTTCCCACACTTCTATCACGCTACTTATTATGTATGCCCATCCGTTTTGTAGGATAACTTACCTCCCCCATAACAACCCTGGCCTTGATTTGTAACCTCTCGACTCTCAACAAAGGTATTAACCTCAGTTGCACAGCAGCGTATTGTTGCTGCAGTGGCGGTGTATGTGTGATTTTATATGGGAAAGTACTTATGTATTGTGTGTGTGCATGTGTGCTATTATGTATATAGAAGTACTCGATGGTGTATGCTTGTATATGGAAGTACTAGTGCATTCGCTGTAAGCATCTACGGTGTTGCCCTCTGTTTGATAATCATATGCGTTTTACTGGAAATTTTACATTGAAGATTAAAGTATAGGGCTATCAGCTATGTATGTAAAAATCAGTTTATCCACGACCGTGTTATAACGCAATAATTCCAGTTTCATAATTGAAATTCAAAACAGCAGCTTTTCAAAATGAAATTTTGAAACTTGTAACTGTCATAATGAGGTCATGTAATCAGATTTGGTATAACAGGAAACGTTCGCCCCGTCCAATCTGATCCAGTTTTGAAACTTACTGGAACTGGAACAGTTCCCTAACCCATACGGCAAACATTACCGTAGAATATGGTCGTTTGAATCCAGATTGATAATGTAGATCAGTGGTCGCCAAACTGTCGATCGCGAGCTACCGGTAGCTCGTGGGGTAATTTTGGGTAGCTCACGGAAACAAAAGATTGTGCTGCTTACTGGGCCTGCACGTAGGCGGTGGGGATAATAAAATCAACACCTGCGCTCACGCGGAATTTTAGTGAACGAAACCGGGTAGTTAGTCGAATACGGAAAGGATAGGGAATAAGCATTTACAATGCATCAAAGTATTTCGTCGTATTCTAATTGTATAAATACCGGTCAAGCAATAGTAATTGGCTTCTATTCCTTCCATATTTCCAAATGTCGTAAATGATTCAACAAAGAAATCGGATCCCAGTTTTTGAATTAATCGAGTGAAAATCCAGTTCAAAAAAGCATAAGTGATTGATTTGGAAATCTGCGCCCATAATCCACTTCAGAATAATAACCATTGGGAATGAACTCAGTTGTGGATAAACTACTTCGTCGTTCGTTCAGCCAGCTTGAAACATAACCTCTCAAAGTTGATTTTAAAACTTGAATTAAGAAGATTATATATAATGATTATGAACATGCATGATAAGTGTCTATTTTATCATTTAAATAATTCCACAATCGATTAAATTAGGAAAAATAGCGACAGAATTCTTTCAATTTATAAACTAATTTTACACATACATAAGCCTATCCTTTCTATGTTAATCTCTCCAGTCAGAAGGTTCATAAGTTATGTCCATAGGCGTAAGTTCACCGTAGATGCTCACAGCGCATACTCTGTTCACGGAGGTCGAGAGACGGTTAAAGAGACCCAGCAAGCTGTAAGCTGTTGCATGCGTATAGTTATAGAAGCGACTCCACAGCTGTTTTCAAATAAATTTTCTATCCAACTCCAGTTCTACAATACGTTCACATTTTCAAGGTCAGACTAGGGAATCACCTGCAGACCGTAGATAATAATAATATTATTTAGTAGTAGTCTATTGTGAATCGGTCTAGTGCTGCTCTAGCTGGTACGAATAAAACTTGGCCTGGTGCTCAAGAACCTCAGTCAATAGTAGTCCGTGCAAACCTTAGTTTGCAGTGTTACGTTTATAGAGCGCAGTGTTACCGGATTGCACAGTAGCCAGGAAAGCTAACCTTCGGAGGGTAGGTGTATTCAAAACTTGGATATTCTATGCAATCGGTGTGTAAAATTATTTAAAAATTGTTCCATAGTATAATATTTAAAACACTATAAATAGGTAATTAGTGTGCTAATTTTTTTCTCATTCATGTAGTTTTGATAGAATAAGGAAATGTAAACCGAAATCAAGAGAGACCCAGAAAAGAGAGCGAACAGCTGGTGAGTGAGGAGTAATGAATAAAATAATAAGCCAAAACATGGCAACAGCGCTTCCATAATCCCCATACAGAAATAGCATTGCCATTTTAAACGCATACTGCATACTAAGGTTTGCACGATGACTATAGAAAGCTTTTTTGTCAGAAGATGATGACGAACGGCGAACAGTTGACCATTTCAATGTCATCGCTGAGCGTAACACCGGTTAGTCAAGACAAGACAAGTTGACGGTTGATTGAAGACAAGACGATTAGTCACGTTTGGTCGTCATAACCGTTAGTCGCTTAGTCACGTTTGTCACAGTAACAATCGACGCAATGACTAAGCGGTGTGTTCGCTGATGCATACCGAACTATGCGTGAAAATGTGACCACTAATCGGTGTGTCTTGTCTTCATAACATAACTATAATGCTGTGACTAAACGACCATCTCGCGGCGACTGTTTCAGTGTGCGCGCCCAGCCTTAGCATCATTGAATCAAATGGTCAGCTGTTCGGACATCGGACTTTCTGACAAGAACGTTCCTAGTGAGTGGTTCTTGAGCACCAGGCCAAGGGACAACTAGTTTTATTCGAACAGTAGACTCTCGCACGCACAGGTTTAATTAAATTTTCTCTCCTTTCCCTGAACAGAGTGTTTAGGTTAGGTTAGGTTTAGTTTACTCCAAAGATGGCACAGATTAGGTATTGCAGGATTCTTTTAAAGTGTCAGAAAACAGCTGATTGATGTGCACGTCTGAATGATTATAACGTGAAATCAACAGTTTTTCTCGACGTTAAGTTAATATTCTATAGGATATAACAGGATTCTTTTAACTTGTGAGAAAACAGCTGATTTTAACGTCTAGGAAGTTCATTTAACAGTTGTCAGAAAACAGCTGATTTAACGTTAGTGTAAACGAGCCATTACATCAATCTAGTCATTGTTTTCTGACAATTCAAATAAGTGCTATGCTATAGGGTACACAGTCTCTACAGACTATCCCTGACAGATCCTGAGGATATAACATCGCCTAATTTCTTCTTTCTTCTTTTTCTCTTCTTCTTCTTCTTCATCTTGGTCTTCCTAAAAAAATTCTACTCAATCTCTTACCCATCTCTTGCTATCATGTAAATATTACTTAACAGTTGACTGCTCAAACTGATGAAAGTAAATTTACATGACTAAAAGCATCAGTTTTTAATTATTATTATTGGAATGATCAAATTTGTACACAAGTTCTCTCTGTTCTGACTCACACGCTGCCTCTCTCACACTCTCTCTCCTCACACACACTCACCTCTGTCTCCTCCTCAGAAGACACACGTAGTTTCCGCCACCAGTCTCAAAACACTCATCAACATAATAATCTCCAACAGTCTTGAGAGTTCATGTTGCATCCGTGTAGTGTATAGCTGCTTCACCACCACTTGCCGTTCTGATTCGAACACGCTATAACCACAACTTATCTCTCTTTCTCTCACATTATCCTCCTCCTTATCCTCCATCTCTCTTTACTCTTCCTCGGCATATTATAATATCCTCTCTTCTTCGCCATGTCATAATTCCATTTTCTGTAGCGACGCCTAGCCGACAACAACATTAATACTTCTCTCTCTCTCTCTCCTTAAACTCTTCTTTTCTCTCTCTCTCACACACATACACACACATCATCATCTCCTTTATCATCTCCTGTAAAACGTAATCAGCTTGCCACGCTTTTAATATCTTTCTTCTTCTTTTAGAGAACGATTCTTTTGTCAGCCTTTTTTCCTCCCAGGAAATTGTGGAGTCTCTGGTTTCTTATCCAAATGTTACTCACTGTACTAATTTACTCAATCTTTCTCACCTATCTCTCACCCACCTGAATCTATCTCTTTCTCAATTACTTTCTTTCTCTGTTGCCTTCAGGTTATCATTTCTCTCTCTCTTAGTGAGGCCCTCTGTTATCACCTACATTCTCCTCCAGAAGCTCACTTCCCTTTCTCTGTTTTCTTCTTCTTCTTTACTCTTCCATTCCTCTCTCACTTCCTGTCCATTCACTCATCTCTCCCGCCTCCTGTCTCTCTCTCTCTCCCTCTCTCTCTCAGTTATCCTGAAATTAGTTATCTCTCTGATCAGAGAGGCCCCTCACTGTTACCAACAACATTATCTCTTGGACGTGCCTGCCTACTTTTGCTCAGATTCTCAGTCCTACTCATTCCTGGATGCTCTCACACGCTCACCTCTGCCACGCCTGCCTCTCTCTCTTTGATTCTCTCTCCCAGGAGCGCAAACCTACCGCCTCTCACGACATATTATTTAGTTAACCGCATCTGAAATGCTTTAAATTGTTTAATGACATGCTAGAAGCCAGCTAGATACGTGCTTCTCTCTGCCCTCCTCATAACTTCCTTTCCTTGTCTTGTTTTCTTCTCTCTCTTCTTCTCTCCACTTCCCACTTCTTCTTCTTACTCTTCTTTCTGTTTCTTCCTTTTCCATACAATCCCAGTCCAGCTGTCTCTTGACTCAACCTACTGACAACAAAACATTCACTTCCTCTTTTCCAGACCTTCTTTACAGAACTAACTCCACCTCCTTCTTAGGCCTCTTCATCCCTTCTCTCTTCTCCCTCTTCAGTCTTCTTTTCCTTCCTCCCTCCTTCTCCTCCTCCTCCTCCTCCCTCCTACTACTCCTCTTCCTTCTTCTTCTTCTTCTTCTTCTTCTTCTTCTTCTTCTTCTTTCCTCTCTTCTTCCTTTCTTCTTCTCTCTCTCTTCTTTCCTTCTTCTTCTTCTTCTTCTTCCTTCCTTCCCTCTTCTCTCTTCTTCTCTTCTTCTTCTTCTTCTTCGTTTTCTTCTTTGTCTCCATAATCTTCTTCTTCTTCTTTTTCCACACATTCTTCTTCTTGTTCCTTTCCTTCTTTTCCTTCATCTTTTTTTGTTGTTTTTTTACTCATTCTTCTTCTTTTTCTTCTTTTTCCCACGTCCTAATTCTGAGCTGGTAATTGTTCAAAATAGTCAAACCACCCAGCAACAGAGTAGGCGGTAGGCGATTCCAGTAACATATCTGACCCTGTAACGTGTGTGTAGATGCTGCAAACCCAGTGGTAGAAACAAGAGTTTTAGAGTACGTAAACCTGGCCCTAGTGGTAGAAACAAGAGTTGAGAGCATGTCTAATCAGAAGAGAGGGCGACCAGTCAGAAGAGAGGGCCGGGTCACAAATTATGACCCTACTTCCCCTGTTGGCCACCCAGTGGCAGAGAATCGAGAAAAGAGAATGGCAGAATCGAAAGAAATTGGAAGCGTTCTGGACTTGCAAAACCAATCCTGAGACAGTGGTTTGAAAATGAAAATAGTAATTTTAGAGTGTTCATCTTCTCTCCTCTTCTACTGTACTTCTACTGTACTGTCGTCTTCTTCGTCTTCTTCCTTCTTCTCTTCTTCTCTTCTTCTTCTTTCCCATCCTAATTTGAGTTGACGTTGTTCTACTCAACCAACTCAAAACAGAAAACTTCGAGCTGTTCAGGACAATACATACGACCCTGATAGATGCTGCAACCTAGTGTGGTAGAAACGAGAGTTCTGGAAAGAGCGGTGTGTAAGCCTGTCGACCAATCAATCAGAGGAAAGAGTGGCGGAGTCACAAATCATGATCCTATATTCTTCTGCTGCCACCTGGTGGCGATAGAAATTAAGAAACGGGGAACTGAAAGGTTCTGGACCCAGTGCAAAACCAATCTGGAGACAGTTGGAAGCGTTGAGTTAAAAATGAAAAATCAGTCATTTTATAGTGTTCCATCTTCTCTCTCTTTTACTGGTTACTTCTACCGCATTGTCGTTTCTTCTTCTTCTTCTCCTCCCCTCCTCCTTCTTCTTCTTCTTCTTCTTCTTCTTCTTCTTCTTCTTCTTCTTCTCCTTCTTCTTCTTCTTCTTCTCTCTTCCTTCTTCTTCTTCTTCCTTCTTCTCTCTTCTTCTTCTTCTCTTCTTGTCTTCTTGCTAACTTCTTCTTCTTCTTCTTCTTCTTCTTCTTCTTATCCTTATTCATTCTTACCCTTCCTTCTTCTTCTTCCCGTTTTCCTCCTTCTTCTTCTTCTTCTTCCTTTCCTTCCTGTATAACTTCTTCTTCTTCTCCTCCTCCTCCTTCCTCTTCTTCTTCTTCCCTTCCCTCTTCTTCTCCTCTTTTCCCCTCTCTCCCTTAGACTTCTTTCTTCTTTTCTTTTCTTCCTTTCTCCTTAGACTTTTTCTCAATTTCTACTCATTCTTCTTCCTTCCTTCTCCTCTCTTCTTCCTTCTTCTCCTCCTTATCCTCCTTCTTCTTGTTCTGCTTATTCTTCTTCCTCTTCTTCTTCTTCTTCTTCTTCTTCTTCTTCTTCACTCTTCTACTCTTTTTCCTCTTCTTCTTCTTCTTCTTCTTCTTCTTCTCTCTTCTTCTTCTTCTTCTTCTTTTCAGCCTTCCACTGTTCAATAAGCGAATACGCCTCTTCCTGTCTTTCTACAAATTAGTAGTTTTAACACACACTTTTTCTTCTCACAATTATTCCTTTCACCATTCTTCCCTCCTTCTATTTCTCCTACTTTCCACTGCCTGTCCCTCTCTCTCACTCTCTCTTCCTGTCGCTCTCTCTTTCTCTCTCTCTCTTTATCATGAATCCTTACTCTATCCGCCTCACTATCACACTCTTTCAAATAGCATAAATAAGCATTCACTCGTTTACATGCTTACATTATTGTTTATACACTAACTGTTCGTTGCTTTGGAGTCTGAACGTACTGTATTATAATGCAAAAATATTCAATATCCTGTATTGTATACTTCAACATTGTTTAAGTTAAGTAGTAGTTGAACATTATACAAGTAGACATTCTTTCTTATTTGAAGAATTTGTGTTGATGTTAATATATATGATAACATTTAAACTTCTTTGGACGCTATTTTACAAACGATAATTATCAAAATAGTTACAATCAGTTAGATCTTTGTTCATTCTCGGCCAATTTTGTTCTCTTTTGGAAGCTTCTGTATACTATACATATCATTTTACTACAGCAATTGACAAAAAGATCTGCTTGGTTTCCTAATTACATGACCTAAGGATCCTGACCTGTTCGATTGTCAGATTCTCATTAGAAGAAAATAAGCAAAATGAATTTTTAGGGCCACAGAATGAAGAGATCTTCTATTCATAACTAATGAATCTTAATGAAGAATAGAAGAGATCTTCTATTCTGTGGTATATCTTTATTAGGAAGACAGAAGAGATCTATTCCGTAGAAATCAGTGGTGATTACTACAGTATTTTCCTTCTACAGACGTTGGTTCATGGTTCGATGCCTGACAAGGTCTGGTTTTTTGCCTTAAAATGACATTCACATATAAGAAAGTTTCAAGCTTGTGTGAGGTTGAACATGGTTTAAAAATCAATAAGAAATTCTAAACACGACGCAGAGTATATTCTATTACTTCAAGCCAACCGGGTTTCAACGTCTTACAACTTTTTGCCTACTCGATCGCTCTCTCACTCGCTCTCTCTCTTTCTCACTCTCTACTCTTCCTTTTTACACATTTCCTTTTTCCTATTGTTTCTTCCTCTCACTCTCTCTCTCTCCTTTTTCCTGTTGCGTGTTTTTTACATTGTCTTTCAACTCCTTATATACAAGCACTCTGCGTCTTTTAATACAAGCAGATTGCTTCGATTATCAGGTTTACCGGTTGTTTTAATTCTTGTTTTTTTTCAACTTCTTTTTTCACGCTCTTGTCATTTGTATTCGCGCTGCTTCCTTCATGTATACCTGCCTCTCTTATTCTTCTCATTTTTCTTTTTATTGTTCTCATCCTCATTTTCTACTTTTTCTTCTTCGTTTGGTTTTTCTTTTTTCCTCCTCCTTCTCATTCCGCCTCTTTTTCTCCTTTTTCTTCTTCTTACTTCTTTTTCTTCTCCTCCTCCTTCTCCTCCTCCTCCTTCTTCTTCTTCTTCTACTTCTTCTACAGCGTAGTTTCACTTTTCACGTTCACATATTCTTGCTTTGACATCTGCAATGACGTGTTGCTTCATAAACAACTATCTGATGCACTGTGACTAAACGTGACTAGTCTCGTCTTGTCTTGACTAACTGGTGTACGCCTAGCCTCAGGATAAATTCATTGATGCCTGGTTGTTCGTACGTCTATTAAATTTAACCGGGCGATAAATCGGGGACGCAACATAATGGGATCGACGACAAACTGAACTAACTTGAAATGGAGAATTAAGATAAAATAGTTTTGGAAAGCCTTGAATTGCATTGATTGTATCTGAAACTACATTATATAATTTTTATTAGATGTTATTGCAAAATTATATTCTGTAGACAAAATTTATGAATTGCACTCCGAGTTTTTATCAATGAGGCAGAAGGTATCTGGTAGTGAAAAAAAAATGGTATAATTTTTTCTAATATCAGCTGGTTGTGCACACATTTCAAATTGTTGAAACACTTCTACTCCGTTAAAAACAGGGTTAAATTAATCGATGCTGATTGAGGGATTGATTTTTTCCAGCGGTTAAATTTTTTTACATAGACATCAGATAAATATTTCAACATGTGGTTAAAATTTTATCAGATGAGAAAGTACAAGTTTCAGTTTCACCAACCAAAAGTCTGTAATATTGTGGCTTATTAATGCAATTTTCGGAGCTAGTTCGTTTCGAATTAACATGTAATTTATTAGAGAATGTTAATACAGTTGATTTTACTTGTTATTTAGCTAAAATATATTGATCTGGTAACACTATTCAATTGGATTATTAATTTCAAATTAGTTCAGTTTGTCATTGATACCACTATGTGGCTGTCCTCGATTTATCGCCCGGTTAAATTTAATAGACGTAGGAACAACCAGGCATAAGTCTGCTACTTTTTGTACTGTTATAATTGTTTTCAAAAACGTCGCGATCCCTAATCTTGACTGTAAACCCAATCGCCCGGAAATGACCGGAGATCGAACACGTAATTTTCGTGAGATCAATTTTCGTAATTGAACATACCAATTAATTTGAAAGCAGGCCTGAAGCCTATTGCCTGAACTCGATTGCTGTTTGCATTCTCATATAAGTGGGTGTGTGACTCCATATCAGGAATTAAATTGAAATTTTGCAGGTGTAATGGAAACGATTGTACTTGACTCCACGAAATTGATAAAATCGTTTTCCAATTGTTTACATTTTTGTTAGAATTTTGCAATTATGAAGATACTGTAGAAGGAAATGGTATATTGCAACTATTCAATTATTATCAAAATTAATTTATTCTATAGCATTATTTATTAGGAATTTTGTTTAATAAATTATTATATTTTGCAATTATCGATTTAGAGGCATATACTTTCCCAAATGTTTACATTGATGTAATTCAGTGTGTGTTCTTATTTATCGTATCAGGCTAGGCGTACACCGGTTAGTCAAGACAAGACAAGACGAGATTAGTCACGTTTAGTCACAGTAATTCACATAGTTGCTTATGAAGCATGACACACTGATGCAATGACTAATCGGTGTGTGTTGCTTCATAAGCAACTATGTGAAGTACTGTGACTAAACGTGACTAATCTCGTCTTGTCTTGTCTTGACTAACCGGTGTACGCCTAGCCTAATTATTTATCAGTTACTTCGATAAATCCCTTTCGCCCCGTTTTTTCGCTACTCCAACAATCCCTTACTTAACGTTCTAGTTGAAAGTAAATCCTTCCCTCAAAAACACCCCTAACTCGCCACCCTTAAAAAAACACCTCACCCATCGAGCACAAATCAACGTAGTATTTAATTAAAACAAGTGTTGAACAGAAATGTTTTGTTTAGTCAGTTTTCCTCTCTATTTTGCTGAAAAGGGAATGGAAGTTCAGGGGTTGCAGACGCATAAAAGAGATGTGGATTTATAATGGTAAACGTATTACTTAATAAAAAAGGGTAGGGGTGGAAATAGCTGGTAGAGGGATGAAAGTCACAAGACGGATGTCTGAAGGGTGGGGGATGTTTTATTTATTCCCTGGCAGGCGTACGGGAATTAGGATCTCAACAAAAAGACTTTCACTAAACCTCCCCTTACCCCTCTCTCCTTCACACTCACTCGCGCCCGCTCTCTCCCACTCACACACACACACTTAGTAGCTTATCTTCTTCATATTCTTCTTCTTGTTCTTCTTCTCCTCCTTCCTCCTCTTCTTCTTCCCCTTCTTCTCTCTTCTTCTTCTTCTTCCTTCTTCTTCTTCTTCTTCTTCTTCTTCTTCTTCTTCTTCTTCTTCCTTCTTCTTCTTCTTCTCCTTCTTCTTCTTCTTCTTCTTCTTCTCCTTCTCCTTCTTCTCCTCCTTCTTCTCCTTCTTCTTCTTCTTCTTCTCTCCTCTTCTTCTTCTCTTCACCTTCTTCTTCTTCTTCCTTCTTCTTCTTCTTCTTCTTCTCTTCTTCTTCTTCTTCTTCTCCTTCTTCTTCTTCTTCCTCCCCATCTTCTCCTATTTCTTCTCCTTTTTCTTCTTCTCTTCTTCTCCTTCTTCTCCTCCCTTCTTCTCCTCTTCTTCTTCTCCTCCTTCCTATCCTTCTCCTTCTTCTTCTTCTTCTTCTCCTTCATTCATCTTCATCTTCTTCTCCTTCTTCTTTTCTTCATCTTCTCCATCTTCTTCTTCCTCTTTTCATCTTCTTCTCCTCTTCTTCCTCTTCTTCTTCTTCATATTCCTTATCTACTCCTTCTAATCCTCCTTCTTCTTCTTCTTCTTCTCCATCATCTTCTCTTCTCCTTCTTCTCCATCTCTTCCTCTCCCTCTCCCCTTACCCCCCTTAATCCATACCCTTTCCATCCCCATTTTGTTTTTGCAACCGGCTTAAGAAGATTAAGGCAGCTCTCAGTTAGAATGAAATGAATGAATTATCACTAGTCTCTAATTTGATTTAAAGTCACGAGTTCTTAGTGGGGTGGTGTTGGTGGCGGTGGGGGGGGAGATATATTGTTCCGGGGGTTGTAGCAAAAAAGGGGATATTAGGGTAATTAGGGAGGTTAGCATTGTTCACGTTCACCCACTCTGCCACCAAGCTGTTCACTTTCCCGCCACTGCTTTTACTGTTTCAAAGATAGTAGTGCTGATAAGGACTGCAAAACAATCAAGCCTCGACTTCAATTAAGGCGATTTTTAAACCAAATTTTCACCACATAATCATCCCAACCTAATGTGGATTGATATTGAATGAATAATTTTATTCTCTTTGAATATAAATAGTAGTTTATGCAATGTTTGTATTGTGTGAGCCCTTAAACGACAATTTTGAAATACGAGTGGCTAGGCCTCTAGTTATTTTAAGGTTTCTCACAAGTCGTTTAAAGGCTAAAATACAACCATTGCATCTACGACCAACAAAAAACAATAATATCTACATTATCAATCTAAACTCTCCTTCCCCAAGCTCGAGCTTGCTCTTTTGGGGAAGTAGTTTCTTATGTTCTTATTTGCATAATACTGTATTGTGATTGATTCATTTTTGCTGTTTGTTTGAAAAGTTGTATTTGTAATTTTATGAGAAATAAATAAATGAAATGAAAAATGAAACTAACTTAGATTCAAACACTATGTTTCATCTCAATGTTGATTGTATAGGTTTGGGTTAGGACAGCTTCTTGAGTTTTTTTAAGGTAACACACAAGTCGTTTAAAGACTCTCACAATACAAGCATTGCATACACCATTACATCTACGACCAACAAAAAACAATAATATCCACATTATCAATCTAAACTAACCTTGATTCAAACGACCATTGTTCTATTTCAATGTTTACCGTATTTTTAATAGGTTAGGACAGCTGCTAGCCAATCACAATGCTTTATCAGCAGCGATTGTGTTTTGTTCCGTTCTAGTGTTTTAAAACTGGAACAGATTGAACTAGAACCGTTTCATAATATACAATCTGTATCGTGATGAGGCCATTACGATACAAGTTTCAAATTCCATTTTGAAAAAGCTACTGTTTCGATTTCAATATTATGAAACTGTAATGATTGCGTTATAACACGGTCGTAGATAAACAATCTGAAAATACGTGTATAAAAAATTTACTACAAAATTTGAAAAACTACACAGATAACAAGCAAGAAAAAGTAATTAACGGAAAATAACCTACTTAACTATGGTGACCCATGTACTAGAGTAGGTTATATTAAACAGTTACTTCAATCTTATATGTAACATTTGTACTTAACATTTGTATTTTTCGATAATGTTTGTAATACTGAAAAATATAATCTATATTAATGGGGAGATCACTTTTCTCAGCCACTCTATGCTACCTACTAGCATAGGTTAGTCGTTACTAAAAAGGATAATGAATTTTGACTGCAGTCTAGCATTTAGCTGATGACAAGTTCAGTTCCAACTTGAATTAATAGGATATTTAACACTAAAGAAGATTTCATATAGCCTAATTTAATGATCTGCTTTTTAACTCTAAGGCTAGGCATAAACCGGTTAGTCAAGACAAGACAAGGCGAGATTAGTCACGTTTAGTCACAGTGCTTCACATAGTTGCTTATGACACACCGATTAGTCATTGCATCAGTGTGTGCTGCTTCATAAGCAACTATGTGAATTACTGTGACTAAACATGACTAATCTCGTCTTGTCTTGTCTTGACTAACCGGTGTACGCCTAGCCTAATTTAGCATGAGGCCGCACTGCTATTGATAGTTGAGTCTCCAGAATCGGTTGAGAATGTCAGTGGAGTAAAGGGGGAACAGACTTCTGCGCATGCGTGACTCTCTCACTCTTTCTTTTCTCCTCCTTCGACGCATTCTTTATCTTCTTCTTCTTCTTCTTCTTCTTCTTCTTCTTCTTCTTCTTCTTCTTCTTCTTCTTCTTCTTTCTCCTCCTCCCTCCTCCTCCTCCTCCTCCTCCTCCTCCTCCTCCTCCTCCTCCTCCTCCTTTCTTCTCTTCTTTTTCTCCTTCTTTCCCTTCTCTTACTTTTCTACTACAATGGGACCGCCCTCTTAATTTTCTATTTCTTTGCGCAAAGATCGTTTCTCCTTTCTCATTTTTTTCGTCGTTCCAGTCAAGAAAAGAATTCTCAGCAGCCTCAGTAAGGATTTCATCATGAGATAAATAGTGCGAAGGGCTTTTTTCCGTTCAAAAGAGAGATCTCCCACCCTTTTTCCACTCGAAACCCTTGAAGTTCCCCTTAGTTTTTGCGTCGGATAACCAAATGGAAAAAGGGGGGGGGTGGAGATGGCTTCCACATCTCTTATGCCTCCAGGTTTGGAATCCCCCCCCCCAGTTACCTCCAACAACCCACTCCAACAACATTTTATTTCCGCACTCCCTGCAAGGATAGCTGCTACACCCCACCACTTGAGACTTTATATATATATATATACTTTCGTCATTTGTAGGCTACAAAAATATATATTCATACATAAAAATATATATGTATTTCGAGTACATAATCCTCTTTAATGAAATTCCTTCAACTCTTCCAGAATCTAAAAAACTTTTCATATCTATCGAATTTTCTCATTCTCTCTCCCACTCACTTTCTCTCACTCTCTATCTATCTATCACTCTTCCTCTCTCTCTACTCTTTCTCTCTCCGTCCATTCGTGAACCTTTCAGTTCAGTTCTCTTTGTCTATCTTTGGTCTTATTCCCTTTTATCATTATTTTTGAATCTCTCGTATTTTTTCTTTCTTCTTCTATATCTCGTCCTGTATATCCCACTCTCTCACTCTCTCTCTCTCTCTCTCTCTCTCTCTCTCTCTCTCATCCATGTCATAATTATTCGATTTCCAAACTTATCTAGAATGAAATATTTTGTAATCTAGATTATTATTATTATTATTAAGCTTATGGCTTTTTTGGCGGAAAGACCCGTTCGGGTCTTCCACCTTGCCGAATCATCCAGTTTTCCCTAATGAATAATATAATGTAATCTAAATGAATAATATAAATAATCTTTTGTAATCACTCTCTCCCACAGCCAAGTGTCAATGAATAGGATATCCTATTCCAAAAATGGACATTTAGGCGGAGGAGTAGAAGGATTAGTGAGAGGATAAGATGAAGAAGGAGAATTAGAAAAAGGAGAAAAAGCAAGATGAGGGGGAGGAGGATAAGAAGAAGGAGAAGAAGAAGAAGAAGAAGAAGAAGAAGAAGAAGGAAGAAGAAGAAGAAGAAGAAGAAGAAGAAGAAGAAGAAGAAGAAGAAGAAGAAGAAGAAGAAGAAGAAGAAGAAGAAGAAGAAGAAGAAGAAGAAGAAGAAGAAGAAGAAGAAGAAGAAGAAGAAGAAGAAGAAGAAGAAGAAGAAGAAGTGATGAGAAGTAGAAGTAGAGTAGAAGTAGAAGAAGAAGAAGAAGAAGAAAATGAGGAGGAGAAAGGAGGAGGAGGAGGAAGATAGACAGAGGAGGATGAGGAGTAATGGGTGGAGAAGAAGCAGTTCGAGAAAAGTGTTGAGACATTGGAACAATCAGCAGGGGTAAAATTAAAGTGCCTTCATTATTATTTGTCAGTGATTAAATTTGGGTTGACAGGGCGCTCTTCTGAACAAAAAACACTTTCTTCAAAAAAACTCCACTCCAAAAAAAACTCTGAACCATCTCGTCAAGAACCGTTCTTCCAATTTTCCCTCTCCCACATTCATTATGTTACTCTTTTTCGCCCTACCTTCCTTCTTAGTTTATTAGTTTTTGTTTTTTACCAACCATGCATGCTTCCCTCTTTCATATTCATGAAAAAATTATTTTTCTACGAGTCAAATTAAATTTCAAATCTATTGTTCTCGTATCATTACATAAGTTGTAAACAGAAAAATTTATAGATCAGTCATACTTGATAAACTAGTCAGAGGTGTACACCTCTAAGGCTAGGCGTACACCGGTTAGTCAAGACAAGACAAGATTAGTCACGTTTAGTCACAGAACTTCACATAGTTGCTTATGAAGCAACACACACCGATACCCGCAGGGGGGCAGAATTTATTCTGTCCGGGGTGTGGCAATCCTCCGGGTTCCTGATGCAAGTGGTAGATGTAGGCTGGTTGGCAACTAACACCGTTGCGTCCCAGCTTAAGTAGGGTGTTCAAGTAGGAACACCTGAAGCATCAACTGCGCAAGCCAAGCCAACATTTATGGTGGAACAGCATACGCCGACGGCTGCATGGTCAGGGGAGTGCCTGACATCGAGTATGCGAACTCTGGATACCAGGCGACCTCCAGTTTCAGAAGCCTTCCTGGGTGAACGCAGCTCTGCCCAGGTGACTGAATAAGTCTCCAGCTACTCGTGAATCTTATGGATACCAATAAAAAGGCTGAACAGCCTCAAACATCTAACAGATGGGGATCTCCCAAACTCTCGACCTTGAACAGGTTTCAGGTTTGCTGACTGCCGGGAAACAGTACATGTAGAGTACAACTGAAGATTCCGCAATGGAATCTGAGTGCAGAATCATCCTGATAGAAGTTGAACAGCTTTGGAAGGTGGGTCCATAACAGAATCAACAGCACATTGGAATGTCAACACTCTTGCAAATGAGGAGGAGACTTCTTGGAAGGCAACCCTCCTACCAGAGGCAAGAGAACTGGACTTCAAGGCCCTGAGTAAATTCTGCTCTGGCCTTGGATTATGAAAACATGGCATAAGCCAAAGAGGGATGCCACAAAGATCGAATAGCAGTCGCGGTGGCTAAAGAGGTTACAATAGCCCAACAATTATAAAAAAAAAAAAAAAATAAAAAAAAAAAAACACACCGATTAGTCATTGCATCAGTGTGTGCTGCTTCATAAGCAACTATGTGAATTACTTTGACTAAACGTGACTAATTTCGTCTTGTCTTGTCTTGACTAACCGGTGTACGCCTAGCCTAATTCTTAAATTCATAAAATACATTTCTTTACTTTGTTAGTTGTTTGAACCGCCATTGCTGTGATGTTTGTAGAAACCGCCCATTGTGGGAGGAGCTTATCTAGGCCAATGGCAGTCGGTCACCTTGATAGGCCATTCAACTGCCAATCACAGCGCTCGGTCACGAGTATAAATTCTGCTACAGCTACACATCAGTTTTAGTTACCAGAGATTGAAAATGGTGTAAAACCCGAAACTGAAGTATCTCGTTGTTTTATTAAATATGTGGCTTTGACAACATCAAGTCTTCTTATTCAGTAGAGTTACAACTCATTGAATTTTTTCACTAAGATGTTTTGAAGACTTTCGCTAGATCTCAGAAAATTCGAGTTAATGAGAGTTGAAAAATTATAAAAGTGATCAAATGAAAGAGATGTTTCTTCTTTTTGAACTCCTATTGATATTTTTATGTTTAAATATATACACTGATATATTATGTTTAACTTGCAGATAAAAATGTTAGGCTACATGCAATATAAAAAATAAAATCGTTTTTACTTTATTTTTTCACCAATTAGCTTCTAAATTTATATATTTATCTTATGTCTTATATAGCAGGATTATTTCAACTTGTCAGAAAACAGCTGATTTAATCTCAGTAAACGAGCGTACATCAATCAGCTGTTTTCTGACAATTTAAAATAATCCTGCTACTATGTAATTGAATAAATAAAATGTTATGATAATTCAGAACATTTTTTTTTATTCGGCCGCCTAGGCATTCCGAATGTAAAATATGGCCCTGTGCAAATTTTATTTGACACCCCTGATCTAGACAGTATACACTGTAGCTTGTATGTAATTATAACAAGACTATTGATATTCTAGTTTGTTTAAACACTGGGAAATTCTCGTGTTCGAATTTACACAGTTGTTTTGCAACTACTGTACCTCTAGGCAGGAGCCTAATATGGAACGGTATAGTATATCTACTCCTATACTGAGCCTGATATAGATTGAAGTGAGAAACATGGTTTTCAATAGACAAAGATGGAGGGAAAGAGACAGAGAAAGAGAAAGAGGATTGGAAAATGACACCAAATATGAGAGCTAAGCCTTGTTTACAGCTTTGAATCCTTTTTTTCTACCAGCCATGTTTAGAAGACAAATTTATTCTAAAAAACAGGTTTCCAACTTGTATCTACACAGACGGGATAGCCCCGGTCAAAATCACACTCACTCTATCTTTCCATCTCTCTCTTATTCTCTCATTGTTCATCAACAAACTTGTTTGTCTTTTACTTTTTCACTTTGTCATTTTTGTTTTATTTTTTACCGCGCATCTAGAAGTGCCACCGAACAAATACTTAATACCTCTTAAAGATTTTAAACCTGTTCTCTCTCTCTCTCTCTCTCTCACGCTATCGAATTTTTATTCTATATCTGTATGCAGATTTTTTACAATTTTTTTTGATTGAACGAAACTCGACTTTTAATAGGCCAGGCTTGTACACCAATGTTAGTTAAGACAAAACAAGACGAGATTAGTCACGTGTAGTCACAGTACTTCATATAGTTGTTTTCTTCAATTAGTCATTGCATTCAGTGTTCTGCTTCATAAGCTTATGTTCTTGTGACTAAACATGACTAATCTTGTCTTATCTTGACTAACCTCCTCTTCCTAATGGTGATGAGAACCAGACTTAAGATATTACAAAACGCTTGTTACAAACCGCGGGAATTTTAAACTTCGTAAATCGTAACAGAGACTGGCAAGATGCTAATGAAAATGCTGATGAAAATACTTTAATGTGATTAATTCATTCATGAAAACTCATTTAAACCCAGCGACCTCATAATAAAAATTATGTATATTGTCAATCAATGTTTTTATTATGTTGTCGCTGTTAAAACCACTAAACAGGTATAATCAGATTCATTTAATTTGACGATTGGCATTAGATAGATAGAGAGATATTACTTCTTTGCCATCGTACTCAACGGTCATCAGCAACGTGAAGAAATAATATCGCCAAGCGTCAAATCAAATGAATCTGATTATAATTGAAGTAACCGATAGCTAAACAAACGTAATACCTGACTTGAAACAAGAGCTGAGTGAAAAGCTCTCTCTTCTTAGCTTTCCCACACCTTTACCCCCCTCCCCGTCCCCTCTCTCCTCACATCCTCTCTCTAGGATAAGATGAGCACAACAGGCGAATGATGATAGTAAAAAAGAAACATCAAAACGTAGTCAGAGGAGTGAGCCAGTAAGCTCTAAAAACGGGAAATGGTAAATTCAGGAGCTGATCGTAAAGAGGAAACAGGCAAGGAAAAGTGAGAGAGAGAAAGAAAAAGTGACAGGGAGAGAGAGTGAGAGAGGTGTGAAACCAGGAGTTTTCCCGGGATAGTAAACGTCGGCTAGGAGTTTTTTTACGACACTTTACTCTGGAAAAGCGTTACAGCAATTTTCCGAGGTCGGGAAAAACATAGTCGCATTTTCACTGGTTCTGTCTGTGGTATGAAGTCTTGTTTTTTATTAGAGTGAGGCAAGAACTGCTCACTAGGGAAGATGTTGATGTTCCTGAAGTCTGTATTAGAAGTAGAGACAAGTTTTGATAGCTTCTTTGAGAGCTTTTGGTGGAAAATATTTTGAGTAGTGAAGATGTTCACCTAAGGAATATTCCCAAGTGCAATATTTTCTGCCACATTCATGTATATCAAAATACTAGACGTAAGCATATCAAGACAAGACAAGACGACGTTTAGTCACAGTAACATAGTTGAAGCGGTACACACCGATGCAATGACTAATCGGTGTGTGTTGCTTCATAAGCAACTATGTGAAGTACTGTGACTAAACGTGATTAATCTCGTCTTGTCTTGTCTTGACTAACCGGTGTACGCCTAGCCTTAGTTATATGTTACATGCAACTTGGAACACCAAAACATTTACCCACTTGGCATGTCTCAATGATGTCTTTAGGAATACCACATATTATACAGTACAAGTCTTGAAACGAGAAATATTTTTAGAAAAAGTGTAATTCCCTTTGTTTTTCAGTAATACGACAAGAGGTCTCTAATATCTACATTATAAATCTAAACTAACCTTGATTCAAACAACCATGTTCCATTCCAATGTTTTTAAATTCGACCAGATTGAACAAGGACCGTTTCATAATATACAATCTGTATCGTAATCAGGTCATTACGATTTCAATTATGAAACTGTATTGATTGCGTTATAACACGGTCGTAGATAAATAGATGAATTATTTTATTTTTACAACTTATGTACATTTAGACATGAGAAGAAGGAAACAGAAAGAAGAGAAGAAGAATAAGAAGGGAGGAAGAAGAAGAAGGAAAAAAAGGAGGAGGAGGAGACAGGAGGAGGAGAAAAGAAGGAGAGGAGGAGGAGAAGAAGAAGAAGAAGAAGTAGAAGAAGGAAGGAGAAGAAGAAGAAGAAAGAAGCGAGAAGAAAAGAAGAAGAAGAAGAAGAAGAAGAAAGAAGAAGAAGAAGAAGAAGAAGAAGAAGAAGAAGAAGAAGAAGAAGAAGTAGGGAGAAGAAGAAGAAGGAGGAAGAAAGAAGAAGAAGAGAGAAGAAGAAGGAGGAAGAAGAAGAAAAGGAGGAGGAGGGAGGAAGAAGAAGAAGAAGAAGAAAGAGGAGGTGAAGGAGAAGCAAGAAGAAGAGAAGAAGAAAGAAGGAGGAGGAGGAGGAGGAGGAGGAGGAGAAAAAGAAGAAGAAGAAGAAGAAGAAGAAGAAGAAGAAGATGAAGAAAAAAGAAGGAAAAGAAGAGGAAGAAAAGAAGAAAAAGAAGAGAAAATAATAAGAAAGGGGATGAGACAGAAGAAGAAAGGGAACATCGTGGTTGGTGGATTTGAATTGAATTTGTTAGCAAGTCGCAAAGAAAGTAATGGTGTGGAGGCACGAAGGCTGCTAAAAAATGGATGAAAGGAGTAGAAAGAATAAGAAGAAAAGGAGGAAATCGCCGGCAACCAAAGAAGAAGGATGCAATGAAGAACAAGAAAAGACTTGGTTGAAATAAAAGATGTAGGCAGTTTACAAAGAAGGGGGAAAAGATGCCTGAAAAATTGATCACGCGGAGAATTAATCACACTGTAGGGTGACGGAAAATTGATCACTCTACTAGAAGAGATTATCTATTATTGGTTAGTAACCAATTAATTAATTAATTCTAATTATTTGTTTAGTAAAGACTACAGAGAGTGTATAATAACAGTGTGGCCATTTTTGTGAAGCACTCCATTATGTGAAGATAATTTTTTTGACGCCACCGCTATACTTTTGCCAAATTTTTTAATTTTGATATGGGATTACAGGCGACAATGAACCCATTCACTCATTTGTCAAACTTATTTTAAGAGAAAAGATATAAAAAATAACTTTTCTAACATTAAAAATAGTCTCTTTACTCTTGGTATTGCTTTAAAAACTTAAAATGATGAAAAACTAAGGCTAGGCGTACACCGGTTAGTCAAGACAAGACAAGACGAGATTAGTCACGTTTAGTCACAGTAATTCACATAGTTGCTTATGAAGCAACACACCGATGCAATTACTAATCGGTGTGGGACTTCATAAGCAACTATAAGTATTAATTTAATTTAATTTAATTTAATTTAATTTAATTTATTTATTTATTTATTCAGTAATGTACATAATACTTAATGAAGGTTCAACAGTAAAACCCAAATTTAGAAAGTCCAAATTTAGGTTATGATGATCCATATCTTTGTAAGTCACAATTTCACCAAAACAAAACACTTGAGAATTTTGAATATTGCAGCATAATACTGCAAGGTAAGCAAATAAGTACTGTGACTAAACGTGACTAATCTCGTCTTGTCTTGTCTTGACTAACTGGTGTACGCCTAGCCTAAAGAAACTTAATTTAGCATTCACTATTATAGTTTTATTTTCATTCAGACGATTTTTCCAACTATTATAGACTGAGCAGTAAAACATATTTCTTTTAATTTAGCATTCACTAGTTTTATTCTCATTCAGACGATCTTAAAACTACAGTACTGAGTAGTAAAACATATTTCGTTTTTAATAGACTGTAACAAAAAAGGTTAATGAGAGACTAGCGAAAAGTTATGGCTCTGAATGTAGGAACATGTGAGAAGCAAAATTATTACAGGTCTTTTTATTTTGTGACTGAATTACCAGATTGAATATGTAAATGCGAGTGGTATAGCATGTTGAAATGGTAGGCGATAATTTTTCAAAGTGAACTATTTTCAAGGCGTTCGTTTAGGTTAGGTTTATTTTCTGCATCGCCAGTTATTTTTCTTCCCTGGTTCCCACTAATTTATCGTTTTCAAACGACTAATAACGTGGCGACGATAAGAAAAAGAGATCGATTACGTACGCTGCACTGTACTGGCGCAAGTAAATTGTAGCATTTCCTGTCCTTGTCTAAACGGTAGGGGGAATGCGCCAGTAGAAGAGAAACGCGCTATAAATGCAGAGCTTTTATACTTTTTCTCACTCATTACCGCTGTCGGAATAAAATATTTTTACTGTTGTTGGAGAGGTGGCTAGATATTCAGAGTTATTTCAGCTGTATTATTTGAGTGAGAGAGAGGTAAGGAACGATCCAGAGAGAGGGTGGGAGTGAGTGTGGGAGAGTAAGAGAGAAAGAGTGTGTGAGAGAGAGAGTGTGTGAGAGAGAGGGTGTGAGAGAGTAAGAAAGAACGAGTTTGTTAGAGAAAGAGAGATAGCGAGTGTATGAGAGCGTGAACATGAACGAAGGACGGAGCGTGAAACAGTTTGATAGAAAGAGAAAAAGAACGCGAAAAAATTGTAGTAAAATATTAGTGATAGTAGAAAAAAAGAACGATAATAATAATAAACAAAGCAAGAGGTAGGTGGCGAGGTAGTAGTAAAGTCATAAAAAAGTAAGTAGTCAACGAGGATTATTTTAGGTATTTCTTATTTTTTTTTACTGTTGTTGTAAACCGTCGGAACGAATACGACTTTTGGTCGAAGCAAGAGATAATTATATTAGAAAAAAAGAAGAATAATAAGTTGGAGAGACGATGAAGAACATCATGCGACGACAAGAAAGGAGGAGGAGGAGGAGGAGGAGGAGGAGGAGGAGGAGAGGAGGAGGAGGAGGAGGAGGAGGAGGAGGAGAGAGACGGAGAAGAGGAGGGAGGAGGAGGAGGAGGAGGAGGAGGAGGAGGAGGAGGAGGAGGAGAAGAAAAGAGGAAAGAAGAAGAAGAAGAAGGAGGAAAAGGAGGAGAGAAGAGAGGAGGAAGGAGGAAAGAAGAAGAAAGGGAGAGAAAGGAGAAAAAGAAGAAGAGGAGGAAGAAGATGAAGGAGAAGAAGAAATAGTGAAAGGAGGAGAAGAAGAGGACTATGCAGGAGGAGAAGAAGAAGAGAGAAGAAGAAGAAGAAGAAGAAGAAGAAGAAGGGAGGAGAAAAGGAGGAGAGAAAGAAGAGGAGGAGAAAGGAGGTAAAAAGAAAAGAGGAAGAAGAAGAGAGAAGAAGAAGAAGAAGAAGAAGAAGAAGAAGAAGAAGAAGAAGAAGAAGAAGAAGAAGAAGAAGAAAAGAAGATGAGGAAGAAGAAGAAGAAGAAGAAATGGTGGTAGGAAAAGAAGAAGAGGACTATGGAGAAGAAGTAGAAGGAGAAGAAGAGGAGGAAAAGGAGGAGAAGTAGAAGAAGAAGAAGAAAAAAAAGGAAAGGAGAAAAGAAAAGAGGCAGAAGAAGGAGAATAAGAAGAATAAGAAAAAATAGAAGGAGAAGAAGAAGAAGAATTAAAGAAGAAGAAGAAGAAGAAGAAGAAGAAGAAGAAGAAGAAGAAGAGAAGGAAAAGGAGAAGGAGAAAAAGAAGAAGAAAAAATGGATGAAGAAAAAGGAGAAGGAGGAGGAGAAGAAGTTGAGGAAGAAGAGAAGGAAGAAGAAGAAGCAGAAGAGAAAGAAGAACTAAAGAGCAACAATAATAGGGGGAAAAAGCAGGGAATTTTAAGGGGGTGGGAATTTTTAATGTCTATTGTCGACCGTTTACGTGTATAGAGGCAATAATATTTTAATATACGTATTTCTAGGCCGCAACGCGTTGATATATAAATAGTACCGTCAACAAAATAGATATACGTTTGATTATACAAGGTGGAAAAAGCAAGAACCATCGACTCCACGTGGAGCGACAGAGTTGGTCACCAGGCAACTAGACCGATTTTGTCGCTAGACGCTCTGCGATTGGTGGAGAGCTCGAACGGCGCGCTCCCATTGGCCGACGCTCGCTCCACGTGGACTAGAAGTGTAGCGCGCGCCCTTTCGTGTTGTTTCCTCTCCTAATTTTGTCTCATGCTCTCTCACTCTAGCCACGACCTCTTTGTTAAAGGGGGCGCCTGTTTAACGCGCCGAGTGTATTGTAGTGGAGTGAGCAAGCGGCAAGACGACGACGCTCTTGTAGAAATACTATCCTGGTAATCAGAAGGGGCCCACAGTTTCGCCTTGTATTCAGCGAGGAGGAGGAGGAGGAGGGTTGGTTTGAGGGGTTGAAAAGAGCGTTGCAAGGGGGTTGTTATCATGGCAAAGGGTGTGGAAAGTACCGGGCTTGAGACTCGGTTAAAAGGGGAGTTTTCTCTGGCATATTTGTTGTTGAAGCATGGAAGAGGGTCTCTTCTCCTCCCCCTCCCCCTCCTCATCATTCACCCTACAAGTCTTCTTCTCCTGGCAGCATGAATTTGTGGGGGGGTTGTAGTTCAGAAGGTGCTGTATACTATATACGAGTGCCTTTCCATAGTAGTTTGCTTGAATTGGTTTGGGTGAATGAAGGGGGGGGGATCTCGGTGGTGATACGGTTCCGGGTTTTGGTATTGTGGGGGGGGAGGGGTGTTGAAGTGGGGGAGGGTGGTCTGGTCGTGGTAACATGACTGTCTTTGATGGGTTAGCATCAGGATGGGGGGGTGGGGGGGGGGCAAGGGTGTCAAGATAGAGAGAAGTGGAATTTTCCTCGGTTGGAAATCAGTGTATGTACTTCTGGGGGTTTCTTCTCATCGGTTTTATCCTCAGGTTTTTTTTCTTTCTCAATTCTTCTTCCACTTGTCCTATTTTCCACGTTTTCTTTTTAATTATGCTCTTCCTTTTCCTTGCTATTCTGTATGTTTTTCTACTTCGAGGGTTTTATTGTAATAGTTGTTCCATCCACAGTATTTTTGTGCCTTCTCCCCATCGGGTTTTGATTTGATTTTTTTTATTCTGATAAATTTCACTTCTGGTGTATTTCCTCCAATTCCCTCTATTTTGATTTCCTTCATACTCTCATTTTCTAGAATAAAGATACTAAAATAGTAACTTAGTTAATTGTAGAAAGTAGCCAGTGTCTTCCTGATTGGTTGTGTTTATAATAAACTTATTTTTATTAATTTATAAAAATCACTTCATTATTTTCTATGTTATCGTAATGTATCTTTTGAAATAAAGCATTGTTTACTAAGTAGGTTGTGTAGATATTTTTAATTCAATTTTACACCAAGTTACAGAAACTTCAACTGAACAATGAAGCGAGAGGTATCAGTCAATAGTAAAATATAATAGTACAGTATCAAATTAATTGAACTTCAATATCACGTAAATAGAGCGTTAATTATTTGTGAATTCAATAGAAATATACAGACTAATGCTTTAACAATCAACTTAGATGATGTTAGATGAATTCTATGCCTTCAGTAAGGCTAGGCGTACACCGGTTAGTCAAGACAAGACAAGACGAGATTAGTCACAGTAATTCACATAGTTGCTTATGAAGCAGCACACACCGATGCAATGACTAATCGGTGTGTGTTGCTTCATAAGCAGCTATGTGAATTACTGTGACTAAACGTGACTAATCTTGTCTTGTCTTGACTAACCGGTGTACGCCTAGCCTAATAGAATTTATGTGAATCAATAATCAGTTTGTAGTGTCATTCTGAAAGAAAGTAATCTATTAGATCTATGAAAATGAAAAAGGAAAAATCAAAACAGAATCCCTCCACGTGTTAAACAGTTTATTAACAGCGACAGCCTGTAAGTTCAGCCATACAACAAGAACAAGCAGCGGAAGGTTCTATAAAGAATTTCTTCTCCGAGGAGAGTGCTGAAGATCGTATACAAGTTCTTTTGCTATAGAGTAGCGAGTTCTTGGATAGAAGAGGCGTACAAAAGGAAGGAAGGAACGCTCAGACGTTTAGTTTTTTTCGAGGATGAGGAGGAGGAGAGGTAGAAAGAGAAGGAAAGATAAGGGGTGAAGAAAACACGAAGAATCAGAAGCTGGCTGTGTTTATTACCTTCCCGCCGCACACTACTCTTTCAGCCATATTGAGTTCGATTTTTTCCAACATCGACGCTAGCGCTGTTAGTTCCCGAATCTGCCGCCGACTCACCAAACCAAATTCAGTTGTACGATCGTCTTTGAACCGTTAGCTACGTGTTAACTTTCAAATCGCTCGGCAGTTACTGAAAGCGTCTCGTGTTAATATTTAACCGGTTAATTGTTATTTAAATTGTGCTTTCAACATTTTACTCTCAATATCACACCGATATTGTTGTTTTATCGAAGGCTACGTTGCGATAAACCGCGTTTTAACCGCTAGTGCTTTGTACCTACTTAACCTCTAAATATGGATACCATACTGTGATCGTGATGTTATTTTGTGGAGTTTCTTGCTAAAATGTGCCTGGTTGTGAATCATGGTGTTACTTATACAATTAAATAATTATCGTTTACTCTAGTCAATAGGTGTATTACTGTTATTCATCTACAGTATAACCTTTACAAAACCCAAAAATCATTTACGGTTGAGTGTTGTTGTGCTCTGAAGTTTTAGGCTATTATTTGGCCAGTTTATAGAAGGTTTTGTGGAAATCAAATTTATTTGGCTATATACAACGCGTGGTTGTATAAATTTTGTTTATATTTTGAATGAGGCCAGGCGTATACAAGTAGGATCGCTCCTTGTAACGGTTGTTTGAAAATTTGAAATTTAACGGTTTTTTGTAACGATTGATTTTGAAAACTAGTGAATTGTAGTGTGTGCTTCAAGTGGTGTGTTGTTTAATTTTGAAAAGTGTCAGTGAGTTGTGTTTTTGTTCTTTTTGTGATCGGCTTGAAAAGGTCAAGCCTACGTTCGACGCAGTGAAGGATACGAGAATAAATCGAGGATTGCCAGCCGCTATGTGGAAGGATAATTTTTTTGGCTGTTTTTGACAATATGTACCCATCGTCCAGTATGAACGCTGCAGCAGTAGCTGCCGCGGCAAGGCATCCCGTAAGTTTTTCTCTTATACTATTTCTACAAATCCTTATAATTTGTACCAAAACAATGTTTATTTTTGCTAGGAGCCCGCCCGTTTCCTTCACCACAACTCTTTGAAGATAGTTGCTAAACTTATCAGTTTCTTGCTTTCATTTCCTAAATGAATGAAAATTAAAGCAAGAAACCGTTTATATTGCTAAACTAAATTACCGTATTGCAAAAAACCTTAACAAACAACCCCCATGTCCAAACTTGGTCAATTTTTGTGTGCTATATAGCATGCTTATGCGTAGCATTGGTAGCATGCTGTGTAGCATCATAGCCATTTCTATAGAGAGATATAATTATAGCCATACTAGAGATATATAGAGATCTAGCCATACTAGAGATATATAGGGCCGGTTCATGAGCTCGGGATTTAGCAAAGTTCTAGACTAAAACGGGTGGCCAGCGTAGCATCAACAAACGTTAGCCTCGATACTATGTACTAAGGGCTCTCTATGCTGCTAACCCACCAACCTATCGAGACAAACGTTTGTCGATGCTACGATAGCCACCCGTTTTAGTCTAGGACTAAGCTAAATCCCGAGCTCATGAACCGGCCCTTAGAGATCTAGCCATACTATAGTGCGATTCACGTCAAGAAGTCAGCATTGTTTATATGAGGAGCATTGATGCCAAGTTTCATTGGGAGAGAAAGAGAAAACTGCACCAAACGTGTTTGTTGGGACTGTGTGCGACAACAATGCACAGTGCGAATAGGATAGAGACATCAGCAACTGCCTTGTGCTGAACAAGGATAGCAAACTCCCATCTAAGCAATGCTGACTTCTTGTCGTAAATCGCACTACAGAGATCTAGCCATACTAGCACACAAAATCGACTATAGTCTACTCTGATTGAAACTGCTTTAGGATTGAGTCCCGCTAGGCGTTAGTGGTGGACCGGTCCTAAAGCAGTTCAAATCAAAGTATAACTGTGGTCATAGGTAATTAAGTACAAGCAAAACCCGATTAAATCTTGTTTTATAAGTTCTGAAACAGATTTAGTGGTATAGTGCGATTCACGTCAAGAAGTCAGCATTGCTTAGATGGGAGTTTGCTATCCTTGTTCAGCACAAGGCAGTTGCTGATGTCTCTATCCTATTCGCACTGTGCATAGTTGCCGCACTGTGCATAGTTGCCGCACTGTGCATTGTTGTCGCACACAGTCCCAACAAACACGTTTGGTGCAGTTTTCTCTTTCTCTCTCAATAAAACTTGGCATCAATGCTCCTCCTATAAGCAATGCTGACTTCTTGACGTGAATCGGACTATAGTAAAATCTAGGCTATATTAAAAACACAAGACATCATGTGCAAAAACAAAGGCTGTATTTCACTTCTTTTTGGAGGTGTTAGCGACTTCTTTTTGGATACCTAGCGACTCAGATAACAAACAATTGTGTGCTTTCAAATTATGACGCTCAGATGAGGCTGGAATCGTCTCGTCTGAACGTAGTCATTGAAAAACACACGTTTGTTACTCGAGTCTCTGAGTTTCCATTGTGATTAGTCTGACGTCTCTTGAATTATTAAAAATTTCAATAATGTAGTCTGTAAAAAGAGGCATTATGAGAGGTTTATTCACACAATCATCATATCATCAATTTCAATTTTTCAACTTGAATTACTAAAAATTTCAATAATGTAGTCTGTAAAAAGAGGTACAGTATTATGAGAGGTTTATTCAAATCCAAACACACAATCGTCATATCGTGGACCAAACAAATACAAATCAACAATTCTTGCATTATCTGTGATCATGCAAGCATTTGAACAAACATCACTAAAACAAACCTATCAAATAATAGTTATGCAGTCCCATACACAGTTGGTTCAAGTTTTGTTTCAATATCGATACTAACTATCGATTGTACACAGTTGGTTCAAACTTTGTTCCAATATCGATACTAACTATGGATCTGATTATTCAAGTGTTATCAATCCTCTGTTATTGTATCACTATACATTGTGTGCCATTAGCCGTGTATGTCACTAAGCAAACAGTGACATATATCTATACAGCTCTTGCATTCAGGTTAAAGTAAATATTAAGTGGTGTGCTGAATACGTACACACAGACAACTGGAGAGTTTTTGTGTTAAAGAAAAAAGAGAACAAGAAAGAGGGGAGAGGGTTCCCTCTCTTTGTGGAAGATTGTTGGGGGGGAGAGGGGCGGTTTGGTAGAGAATAAATACCGTTCAGTTGGATAGCAGAGCTATAGAGCATGGCAAGCGATTACTATCCAAATATTTGGGCTCCCATTAAAATGTTCGCTGCGACTTTGTTGTTGATTTTCAACTACCATGTTGAGTGTCCACATCTACCTATTTTCTATGTACTCAAATGAGAGAGAGTGAGGGAGTGGGAGAGCAGTAGGGGTTAAGAGAATAAGATGATAGAAGTAGATAGAGATAGTTGATTAAAGAGGAGACAGATTGTTTGAGAGAGAGAGAGTGAGAGAGAGAGAGAGAGAGAGAGAGATACAATATGTGATAACGTGTGAGGAAGAGATAAAGAAAGAGAGAGAGAGAGAAAATGTGATGAAATGTTAGGAAGAGTGAGAGAGAGTGATTATGTGATAACGTGTAAGAAAGAGAGAGTGTGAGAGAGATATTATGTGATAACGTGTAAGAAAGAGAGAGATAGAGAATGAATGAATGAGCAAGTGAAATAGTGTGTGTGTGTGTGGGAGAATGAATGAGTGTTAGTGTGAGACTGTGTGTCTGTGTGAGAGAGAGAGAGAGAGAGAGAGAGAGAGAGAGAGAGCGAGAAAATAACAAACATTTTCAACTACTCTGGTATTAGTTATGTATTAGGTATGGTAATAGATATGTTCATATATTTTGGGAGCTTTCTGATAGAATAAATTTGTTCAAACTGTGACCGATATCTTAATAGGATGTTTGCTTGCACTACAATGTTATTGTTACTGTTACTATATGAACTTGAAACGTTTAATAAATTTGGAAGCAATCTAAGGAAACGTTGTAGGACAAGAAAGATAAAATGATATGAAGGACTTGAACTCAATCAAGGTTTTCATCAAATTCCATCCAAAGAAATAACCTTGAATTAATAGTTGATAGGTAAGGTACTTCTACTCTAGTCATGGACTGTTAGGCTAGGCGTACACCGGTTAGACAAGACGACATTAGTCACGTTTAGTCACAGTACTTCACATAATTGTCTATGAAGCAACACCCTCTGATTAGTCATTGCATGGGTGTGTGCTGCTTCATAAGCAACTATGTGAATTATTGTGACTAAACGTGACTAATCTTGTCTTCTCTTGTCTTGACTAACCGGTGTACGCCTAGCCTTATAAAGCTACAAAATATCATTGAGCTAAATATCTAACTGGAGGTAGCACCGATTGAAAAGCTGGGTTCTTCCTAATTTTTTTTTTTGATTAGCATACTATTCTTGAGAAAACAATTTCAATCCTCATAATATTGCCTACCTAATTTTGTTTTGGTACTAGATTTTTTTTTTACAAAACTACAATTATGAGTGTAGAATATAATAGGACTATGGAACTACAAGATAGAAGATTATCAGCTACTTCAAGAAAACAAGAAGCTTTCTTACTCCTTAAGGAAACAAACTTCTGTGTTTCTATTCTTTTATTCTTCTGTTGTTAATAATATAACTAAAATATAAATTTCATAGACTGGTAAATAATTAAGGTAAAGGCAATAATTGACTCCAAATAAGCAACTCCCCCTTTATAAAGTAATACAAAACTGGCAACCAGCTGGAAGCCCTTGTTCATTAAGATATTTCCTATCAAAGTGCTCATTAATCATTGGGCCAATTTCGCTCTCTTTTTTTACAAACATTATTTGGATTACGACCCCAAGGTTTAAAGGTGGAGGCTATCTTAATCACGCATTACTTGCCTAAAAATGTGAATAGGTCAATTAGTTTATTGATTATTTTGCTGGTGTGATTATTCACTTAACCATGTTTGAAAAAAAAGTCAGTGAATGGTGATCATGTAACCAGAGATAAAAAGGTTATTATGTGATAAAAAGATTTTCTCTATTGAATTATAAAAAATTAAAATCATAGAATGGTCATAAGAAATCATAAAAAGGCCCCAAAAAATCAATCAACCTCTCTGGCTCACCAAGTTTATCCTTTGGAATGTAGAGAAATTAGATATCTACTTTATACATGTAGATAGCAAATATATCGGCTTGAAATCTAGATTATAATACATGCAATACATGTAGTAGGATATTGAACTAATTATTCCATAATGTACATTAGATAGAAAATTATTCAATGATGAGACGTAAAGCAAAATGAGAGAACATGTTCATGACAACGGTTCAACCGTTGGAAGAAGAAGAAGAGGGTGAAGAAGAAGAAGATGGAGGAAGAGAAGAAGAAGGAGAGGGTGAGGAAGTAGAAGAAGAGAGAGTGGAAGAAGAAGAGGGAGAGGGTGATTGATTGATCGGCTGCCTTTATTTCCTGAGAGGGCGAGGGAGAGGTAGATGAAGAAGAAGAAGAGGGAGAAGAAGATTGTGATGAAGAAGGAGAAGAGGGAGTGGAAGATGAAGAAGGAGAAGAGCGAGAGGTAGAAGAAGAGGGAGACGAAGAAGAGGAAGAAGAAGAGGGAGAGGAACGGTTAGAGGAGTGAGAGAACAGGTAGAGGGAGAGGAGGAAGAAGTAGAGAGAGAAGAAGAAGAAGAGGGTGACGAAGAAAAAGAAAATGGAGAGAAACGGTTAGAGAAGAGAGAGAACGGAGAAAGAAGAGAGTCCAACGGTTTCGGAGCCTGTGCAAACATTCTCTTTTATAAGTATTATAGATTACAATTTACAATATAAAAAGAACTTTCCACTTTTCCACTTTCCACTTTTCGTCAACCTTCATCCACTACCTTTGTTTTTGTCCCTTCTTCCATTTTCTAAAAACCATTTGTTTCCCATCACTTCCAAGTATAGCCTACGCTCGTTTTGTCAGTTCTGTGAGTATCTACAGTCTCTATTTTGTAGTTTGTACAAATAGAACTGTACAATACTGCTACAGTTCTATAGTAGCTCTCTTCAGTTTGTAGTCTCCCCTAGTAACTTGTCCCCTCCAAGTATCTTTTATTGTATCGCTTTTTTATTATATTATCTATTGTTATCTGGCAGGTAGAAACTTCATTGTCAGACTTCACTGGTAAAAACGAAAAAAGGTACAAACTTCAAAAGACACCATTCAGAGGGAGAAGATTTCTCTTCTTCTGCTGGGGCTCCACTATTTTTCAAACCTGTGGAGAGCCAATCAAAATAGAGGGAGAAGAGAATCGTTTCGCTTTGGTGAAAGTCATCATCAGACTGATGATTTTCTCAATTGCAGAATGGCCGTTACTTTGTCTACTGTGATTTTAAATATTTTTAGAATTTATTGTTTCAACAGTGTTATGTTGACGTGGTCAGTTAATAATAAAAATCCATTGCTTTGAATAATACTTTATTATAATTTTGTCCAAACCATAATACGTAATTTACAGGTTAATAAATGGTCAGTATGAACAAATGATGGGTCGGTACATAGGTAGTCACCCTGACAATGAATTACCTCATTATCATCAACCGGAAATAGAGAATTGTTTGCTTTCTACAAAGTAAAGATTCATTAATTTTGGCTACATTTCAACTCATAATATCTAAGTAAGGTTATGAAGCTCTCAAACTGTTGAGAATTTTATCCAGTAGATTCTTTTGTTAATTTCACTGTAACGATTAACTCATAAATTTTCATTTCACATGTGAAAAGGAATATGAAACAGAAGTACCTGTCTTAGAGAAATTCTTCAGTATTTTTTTCCAACATGTTTTATGAAATGGGCCCCTGGAGCTATAAGGAAATGAACGAGTTGTATAATTTTACTCACCTACTATATGAAATTAGATTTTAAATATGTATCTGAATTAGTTTGTCAAATATTATTTGATCAACTAATTTCTGTTACTTCCGTCTTGGTAGGCTAAATTTTCTTCTTCTTCCTCTGCTTTTTCTTCTTCCCCTTCTTATTCTTCCTCTCCCTTACTCTTCTTCCACTCCCTCTTTTTCTTCTTTTTATTCGTAGGCAAAATCTTCATTCACAAACCTACTGAGAAACTCACACACTCTTCATCTGTCAAAAATGAACTGAAAAGAAAATGAAGAAGAAAAGAGATACTTCGAGAGTGTAAGAGGAAGAGCGAGTGAAAATATCATCGCTGAGAGAGGGTAGAAGATAATCAAGCCTCTTGAGAATAAAAAGACAAAAAGGTGTGAGAGTAGGAGAAAGGCTGAAAGAGAGAGAGAGAGGGAGTAAAAAATTGAGATGGTGTGAGAAAGCGGGGGATATAATCAAGTTCTGTAGTACAATAAAAAGGGCAAAGAGGTTAAGTACATGTTATTATGATGAGAAGACAAAAAACCATTATTAACAGACCAGTGCTGTGCTGAGATTTTATTTTGAGTGGATGTCTATGAACAACAGTAACTTCTTTTTTTGATGCTCTCTCACTCATTCTCTTCTTCTCTAATTTTCGACACTTTCCCTCTCAGTCTCTCTCTCAAACTTTGTTGATATCATTCTTACTCTGGAACTTGTTCATGAGTGCATTTCGAGTTCAGGAGTCCGCTTTCGGCTTCATGTCTCGATTTTTGGAAAAAATGTCCTGATTTTTGGGGGAAATGTTCTGATTTTTGAGGAAAATGTACTGATTCAACAATAATAGTACTAGCATAGCAGGTATACAGTATATGTAAAAAGTGTAAAGATAAAGTCATTTATCTATCTATATCTACACAATGTACAGCATATATTATTCACTGACCGGAAGTATTGAGCGAAATTGGTCAACTTCCGGAAGTGAGTCAATTGTCAAGTACTTGTTTGAACCGATGAACAAATTGAACCCTAACCAATTTTGGTTGAATAGTTAGTAAGTAGGTCAATATTTTCACCCACCTCTCCAACTAATATCAGCAAAATTACCAAATTTCAACAAAATTACAAAATTGCCTTACAACAAATATAGCTCGGTGCATATTCATGGCTAGGTAGAAATCAATATACCCAAAACATGCTACTGGACTGGAAAAAGTATGTGATATTGATTAGATCAGATAAGATTATTTACTTTATTTGTGTATAATACAAAATATATCAGCTCAAATTTATGATCATGATAGATGTAATAACTAAAATATTTAATTAATGACACAAAAAAATAAGGCGAGGTGGAACCTACCCATTAAGGGTCTCCCCACCGATAAAAAGCCATACCATAAAAAAGGTTTCATTATACTTTCATAAAACGCGTTTTATTGCAACCTGTTCTACTTTTAAAAGTTTTTATTCTTGGATTTTTTAAAAATTATCTTGATACATTAATCAATAAGAATGGTTGAAACTTCATTGTTCACTTTTCAGGTCTGTAACACACCGAACAAGTAGTTATTTCAGTAGATATGTTAATTGAGCTAAAGGTTACAGTCGGTTGAAAAACGTTGTTGCTCTCTCGCTCACTCCCTCACTCTTTTTCTCTCACACTCTCTCTCTGTCTCTCTCTCGCTTATTATTGTTAGTACATCTTTGTTGCACGTCTGTTATTATTCTTTCAATGTTTGCATGTTATTCAAGACGGGAATAATAATTTTTTAAAATGAGACAAAAAGAGTTGAGTGTGTGTGTGTGTGTGTGTGTGTGTGTGTGTGTGTGTGTGTGTGTGAGAGAGACGGAAGTTGAGAGAGAAGCAACGTTTCGGTTGAGTTACGTTGATCATAACACCGTAGCTGAGTGCGGGACTAATCTGTTGTGAAATTATGCTAATAAGAAACAGGTAATTACCATACTCATGTTATTTTCTGATGTCGAGAACATTAACATACTCGAAATCTTTTGTACACACTCCCTCGCCTTTCCCTCTCATTCTCTCTCTCTCTTTCACTCTGTCTTCGTTTTATTCTCTCTAATTCATTGTCTCCCTTCGCTTCTCCTCTTTTCTCACCTCCCATTTATCACTCTAACTCTGTCTACGTCCTCACTCTGTCTCTCATTCATTGTCTCCCTTCTCTTCTCCTCTTTTCCCACCTCCCCTATCTCTCTCACTCTGTCTTAGGTCTCTCTCTCTCATCCATTGCCTCCCTTCTTTTCTCTCTCTTTTCTTTTTCTTGCTCTCCAAGCACGCTTCCATTCTCCGGCAGCATTCATGATTTGACTCACGCCTTCGATTGGCACAAACTTTTGAAATAAGATTAATTTTCAGATCAATGTGTAGCTCGTACAATTTGTATCTTGGCTGCGAGTGAATTATTCTTATTACAACTCTAAGGCTAGGCGTACACCGGTTAGTCAAGACAAGGCAAGACGAGATTAGTCACGTTAAGTCACATAGTTGTTTATGAAGCAGCACACACCGATGCAATGACTAATCGGTGTGTGTTGCTTCATAAGCAACTATGTGAATTACTATGACTAAACGTGACTGATCTCGTCTTGTCTCGTCTTGACTAACCGGTGTACGCCTAGCCTTATTACCAAATCTTATTACCTTATTACCTACCTTACTCACCAAATCTTATAACTTTACTATTGTAGGTGTTGTAGTATTAGTTTAATACCACATTGAATTTTAAGGCTAGGCGTAAACCGGTTAGTCAAGACAAGACATGATTAGTCACCGGAATTTCTTATAGTTGCTTATGAAGCAGCACACACTGATGCAATGACTAATTGGTGTGTGTTGCTTCATAAGCATCTATGTGAAGTACTGTGACTAAACGTGACTAATCACGTCTTGTCTTGTCTTGACTAACCGGTGTACGCCTAGCCTAATGAAGCATACGACAATATTATGATTTCCTTCCTCAGCTGGAATTTCTCGTGTATTTGCTGCATGGTTAGGTCGGTTTGTTTTTGTTTCGAAAGTTTTGTGACTGTGGATCTGTTTATTTTAATTTAAAATGGAAAAGAGAGACACAGGAAAAACCTTTTAAAACTAAACCAATCGACCTAACCATGTAGCAAATATACAAGAAATTTCAGCTGAGGAAGGAAATCATATGGTCTTATCAGTATGCTTCATTAAAATGCAATGTGGCATTAAACTAATGACTGTCCTAGAAAACGGGCACAACGCTTTTTACCATCTACTTTAGATAGGGCCCTTAACCGGCAATCTAGGGGTGCTGGGTTCGATTCCCGCCCTGGCAAAAGTTTTTTGTACAGCAGCGTTCATCGAATTTCCTTTAAGTCTAGGCGTTCACCGGTTAGTCAAGACAAGACACGACAAGGTTAGTCACGTTTAGTCACAGTACTTTACATAGTTGCTCATGAAGCAACACACACCGATTAGTCATTGCATCAGTGTGTGCTGCTTCATAAGCAACTATGTGAAGTACTGTGACTAAATGTGACTAATCTCGGCTTGTCTTGTCTTGACTAACCGGTGTACGCCTAGCCTTATAGCTATTATTCTTATAGTCAATATTTGCAGTAGCGGAAGTCTTCAGAGTATTATACAGCAATTAATTAGGATTTCGTTCAATTAATTATTATTCAAAAGCAATTGAATAGTTACAATATCTCATTACTTTCCATCTTCGTACACTAATAACTTGAATAAGACGTGTGATATATTAAAAGATCAGCTGTACAGCTGATATGTAAAATATTGACTGACTAATAGAAATAACAAACTGTGTATTCATTCACGTAAATAAAGCCCAAGGTATGTAGAGCTCCAAGGTAGGCCAATCATGTCGTTTTTGAGGTCGACCGGCCGTGACGAGTAAATACGTCATCGCGTGACCCCCAGTAATGCACTCTGCAGGGCAAAATATGAAACGTGTTTTTAAACTTATTCAGATGTTACCCAGTTGATTAGCAAAACAAAATAATACTTCACTAATTGTGTCTTGTAATTGATTATCTCTTTTTTGATGAATTGTACCATAATTAAAATTTACAAACAATTTCGATTACTGATATGTTGGCTATTTTTGGTTCAGAGCTTTCATATTAGGCCTACCATTTAAAATATTCGAATTTCCTTCAGTGTTTTCTTTGTGAAAAATGTATAATAACCTAGATTTGGATTGTTTTCATAGCTAATGTAAATTAAAAAAGGTACAGTTTTTGGCGTAAGCCTGTTGTACCTTCCGTTAAATATCAATTATTGTACAATACTAAATAAACAATTACTGTAGTTATATAATTACTGTAGGTTAAATTTAGTAAAATCGAATCAAATTAGGAATTTCTCGAAAATCAACATCAACTTTTACTAGAATTTTCATGTTGAACTAGAGATTTGTGATAATTTCAAATTCTTAGAAATCAGCTGGGAAATCTGAAAACTTGTATAGCAGGATCCAATTCAACTTGTCAGAAATCAGCTGTTTCAAAGAGCAATATCACAATACTTAACCTACAAATGCTGAAACTCGCAGATTATTGAAAAGGTCTTTTAAAAAGTTATTCTTTGAAAGGTCTTCTTTAAAAGGTCTTTTAAAGACTTTTAAAGGTCTTTAAGACTTTCAAGCCTTTTTGATTATTGTGTCGAAATCACTGTTTAATTATTACTGGATCAGCTGACTTATGACAAGTTAATTGGACCCCGTTATAGTTGGACTGTCTACAACAAAACGAAGAGATCTTAAGAAAAGATTTCTTATTATTATTATTATTGATATTTGATACAGTAATTATTTTACTTATTATTTTAATTTATTATTGTTATCTGACAATCTATAAGATAGAAATTCGAAAATTTTCATTTTTCCAAAAACCATCTGGAAAGATTTGAATACTAGATACCTGATGATTCTTGAATATAGATATAGGGCATATGTTAACCCGGGCACTGATTGACGTCATTATAGCAAGTCTAATCGGGAAAAATTGGACTGCTGGGCTCTTATGGGGATTGGCCAACCTTAGGTCTCTACAAACCTTGAATAAAGCCTATTAGTCAGTCAATATTTTACATATCAGCCGTACAGCTGATCTTTTCATATATCAATCTTCCCCCCCCCCCCCCAAGGGAATTAAGGTCTTTCATTTCAACGTGATTGTTACTTTTGGAGCATGAAGAAGTTTAGGTCATTCTGTCTGTGTTTTCATCCTATTATTGTAATATCTTGAATTGAATCAAAGAATCTAATCATAGATATAACCTCCTCGGAGTTTTCGAACTTTTTTCAACTGGTGTGTGTGTGTGGAGCAGAGGTTAAATAAGCAAATGATGCTAAGATGAAAACATTGACAACTTCGTATTAAAAATAGTAGAAAAGGGCATGGAGGGTGAGAGAGAGAGAGTGAGGGAGTGAGGGAGAGTGTGTATCTGAGAGAGAGAAAGAGAGAGTAAGATTAAAGAGCAAGGAAGAGTGGGTAAGTATAAGAGATAGGAAATGACAGAGTGAAGAAGAGTGGGGGCAAAGGGAGAGACGAGAGTGAGTGAGAGAAAGATTAAAGACCAAAGAAGAGAGATAGAGAAAAAAAGAGGTAGGAAAGAACAGAGAAAAGAAGAGAGGGAGCAAAGAGGAGAGATGAGAAAGCAAGTGAGTGTATAAGATGAAAGGAGCAGTTGAGAGCTAGAAAGAGAGAATGGAGGGGGTGAGATTTGAAAAACAAAATAAAACTCTTCACAAATTGAGAAGATTTACTCCATCTTTTAGTTGGATTTGAGCCAGTTTTGGCATTACTCCTAATTGATAGCTGGTGCTAAAAGAGAGGGAGGGAGGAGAGAGAGAAAGAGAGGGAGTGAGAGAATGAGGGAGAGAGAGAGAGTGAGAGTGAGTAAGAAATAATGGCTTTGAGGTCAGATTGCTGCGTTTCGGCTAGCCTTTAAAATGGCTGGCTGCTGTTCACTCGAATTAATTTGCCAGAAAATTGAACGATTAACGCTATCTCAACGTTTTTCTAACAAGATTACAAATTCATCTCGAATATTCATCTGATAGATGAACTTGTAAATCATGTCGAGGAGAACTGGCTTGGTTAGTGATGATGCCTACAGCAGGCTGAGACTTGTGCATGGATGAGAATGAACTTTAGGGTTTAGGTGGGATCTGTACTATCGGAATCTATTGATAAATAATTGAATAAAGATTTTATTCTCAATCAAATAAAATTACAATACATTCACATTAGCAAAATAAATTAAATACCGAAAAAATACACATATTTTGTCCGTATTTACACATTTTTGTCCGTATATTTTTTGTCACATATTTTGACACATATGAGCTGTCAGCATATGGTAGTACAGTTTTATAAAGAAATTCACAAAATAAAATGTCTTTGACATCCTTCTTTTATATCTATTTTATCTTCTTTACCTTCTTCTATATTCATTCTTTCATAATCCTTCACAATATTGTTACATTCCAGCTATAGTATTACTAATTGGCTGGAAAAATATCAACGGTTTCCGAGTTATTCAAGAAACAAAATTCAAATGGCCGCCATTTTGTTTTATGGATTTGAAAAATTGTCATAATTTTTTTGTAGCTCTGTCCAGTTGTCATGAATGTTTGTGCAACGTTTCAATTCCATATGTTTCACCATTATTGAGATGAAAAATAATAAGTGAAAAAAGAAAATTACAGCTGTGTGAGTAACTAAGGACTTCTGGACAATTCAAATATGATATTTAGATATGGTTTTTACCCAGGAACAATGCCCTAGAATATTGGTAGGTAGTTCTGAAACACTCTGTATATGTTCCAAGACTTTGAATAACTAAATAGTAATACTAACCTGTAATGTTTCATCTGAGCTATGATGTACAACTAATAAAACAGTAGGCCATAATTTCTGACAAGTTATAACAGGCCAGAACATACATGGTACGCTGAAATTACTTGTCCCTTGTCACGAGACACAGTTTGCGGTCAGGAGGGTTAATCTAGGCGGAAGGTCGGGGGGGGGGGAGGGGGGTTAACCGAGGAGGGGTCCCAAGGGGGGGGGGGCAGATGACATATTAGCTTCTAACACGCCAATTGATGTTTGTTGTGTTGTTCTAGTGGGTTTGGGGTTGTTGTACAATTGCTGGCTGTACCACGTGATTGTGTGGGGGGGAGGGGGACACCCCCTCCTTAACCCCCCCCCCTCCCTCAACCCCAAATCAGGCAGTTAGCAGTCGTGTAGCCTTTGCACAGTTTGCAGTGTACTTACATAGTTCACTGACTGACTACGAGCAACCGCAGTGGAGAAGGCTCTCTCGCAATGGGAGACAGAGAGAGAGTGTGAGAGAGAGAATAGAGAGTGAGAGAGAGAGAATAGAGAGTGAGAGTGAATAGAGAGTGAGAGTGAATAGAGAGAGATAGAGTGTTGGGAAGAGAGAGAGAATAGACTCCACGAAACACACTACTGTCATGTCATTGATAATGATATTAAATTGTAATAGCATTGCGGTTAATGGCAGACAAAAACATTGATCGTTGCCTGTGTGATCATATTTCAATTTGTGTGTTGGTCAGTGATATGTAATCCACAATAGTTATTTGAGCATCTTTGGACTAAAGTGTAAACTTCAAGTCTTTCTATTCAATATGAATAACTAATATAAAACTGTTTTACCTTCAATACTGGACAAAAAAATGAAGTGCTCAAAAACCTATTGTGCAATATTTCTCTACACTAAAAATACAGGGTGTTTCAGAACTCCCTACCAATATTCTAGGCCTAGGGCATTGTTCCTGGGTAAAAACCATATCTAAATATCATATTTAAATTGTCTGGAAGTCCTTAGTTACTCACACATCTGCCATTTTGTTTTTTCACTCATTATGTTTTTCTCAATAATGGTGAAACATATGGAATTGAAACTTTGCACCAACATTTATGACAATTAGGCAAAGCTACAAAAAAAATATGACTAATTTTATTAAAAAAATAATAATTTTTCAAATCCATAAACCAAGATGGCGGCTATTGAACACTACCTTGTATTCAAATTACCTTGGATAAAGCCTAGTTCAATCACAACTCGCCAATGTCAGCTATTTTCAAGAAAATTTTCATAACATTTTTCAATTGGAATATTTCCTTAAAATGTTGATTCTATTTCGCTAATAAACAACTCAGCAACCGGGCATTTGTATGACATTTTTGAAGTGTTGACTTATGTGGGGACTGTGTTATCGAATAATGAGGCTCTAGCTTTCCAAGTCGCATAAATTAACCGTGTGTTTGGATGATTCTGCTGCTCTAATACCGGGATTCATCCCTTCGGAGAGGGGTCTATCCCCGAGGGGGGATATTATTGCCCCCCCGGGGGGTGGGGGGGATGGGTTGCTAAGGGAGGAAACACTTCAAGCCATATTATAGGTTGACGATGGCAGCTGAATTATGCATGAAGCACAAGTCAATTAACTCCTTGTAATCGTCAGCCGTGTCTCGGAGCAGCTAGGGGGTACGGATTTATCACCCCTTGATGGGGGGGTTCCCCCACAGTTGAATCATGATGTTGGTGGGGGTAGGGGTTCCCCCCATAGTAGAGGGTGCAACTGGAAAGTCGATTGTTGAGTCTCAAATCCCTTATCTTTCCCTCTCATTATTGTTTACGTCTTATTGCTCTCTTCATCTTACTTATTTTGTATCCACTCTCTTTTTCGCCCCTATCTCTTATTCTTCTCTGGCACTATTCAGCTCACCCGTCTTTAATTTACATTTCACTCTCTCTCTTTAATAATAATTTCTTTCTTCCTATTATAATCTGTATTTTAAGCGGACATACATTATTTGTTAATGATCATTCACCTCTGCTGATTCAGTCAATTGGATGTGAAACTAGCATCCAGCTTTTAGGCCTGAGCCCACATAGGGCTGTTAAGCCATTGACAAACAAACAAAACAGTATTTGTTATCTTATATATGAAAAGAGTTTCGTGCCCGACTTTGGAAAGTTCGTGGAGGAGTTTGAGTGGACCGATTTTGGTGCGGTTTGCGCCAAAAGAAACATAAAAATAGGAAGTTTTGCAGGCTCTATTTGTTCTTCGAAAATAATCGTTTTAAATGGGAGAAATCTGATGAAAACTTAATAGTCTCCTGTGGCATCATCTGTTGTCATTAAAATGCACTAAACATTCAGTTAGTTTGTAAAATCCCCCATAGATAGCTTAGAGAGCTTAGAAGCTGAAAGTAGTATGTGACCAGTAATTAGTAGGATTTCATTGGTATGACTGAGCTGCTGTCAGCTGCTGATTATCAAAATAGCAACTATTTAAATTTAAGAATTTAGAAAGTTCAAGTGAGCGGTGCTTTGCCATGAACGGGCTGAACTCGTCTACATGAATAAAAAAATAATCTAATCAAATCTATACCACCATAGGTAATCTATACCTATAATCTGTACAAGTTTTCCCAACAATTGGCATTTATTTTTTAGAACTTCGCCTTATTAGGTACATCACAATGAAATAATTGTTTCACTAATACTTTTAATTCCCCTCTTCTTGTTGAATAATTTATTAGTTTGAGAATGTCTTCTGAATAATTTGTTATTTATTTTAATAGCACAATCTAAAATTCAATCCAATGTATATTGTAATCAACATGTATCAAGTAATTTCCCTATAGTGCGATTCACGACAAGAAGTCAGCATTGCTTAGATGGGAGTTTGCTATCCTTGTTCAGCACAAGGCAGTTTCTGATGTCTCTATCCTATTCGCACTGTGCATAGTTGTCGCACTGTGCATTGTTGTCGCACACAGTCCCAACAAACACGTTTGGTGCAGTTTTCTCTTTCTCTCTCTTAATGAAACTTGGCATCAATGCTCCTCATATAAACAATGCTGACCTCTTGACGTGAATCTGACTATAGATCAACTTTTCCCATTTTTTACTCATAAATTAATGTTTTTTCTAGTCTTGTTATTGTTTTAGTATTAATTGTTTTATTTAATAGCGATGTTTCTTTCTGTTTTACATCTTGTTTTCTACCACAAATGTCAATAAGGCTTGTAATACACTTGAATATGAATAATTATTCATCTATTGAATCATTCATTCATTATTCACAATACAGGGTGATTCAAAAAGAATACCACAACTTAAAAAAATTGTAAATTATGAAAGAAACATCATAGTACCTTCTGTTATACATCATTACAAAGAGTATTTAAAGAAGTTTTTTTCACTCACAAACAAGTTCAGAGATGTTCAATATGACCCCTCCAGACACTCGAGCGATATCAATCCAAAATCTCCCTCAAACTTGTTCCACACTATCTGTAGCATATCAGGCGTAACAGTTTGGATGGCTGCTGTTATTTCTTGTTTCAAATCATCAATGGTGGATGGATATTGATGATTTGAAACAAGAAATAACAGCTGTTACCAAAACTTACCAAACTATACTGTACTTACTAAACTAACTTACTAAACTTAGTACTGTACAGTAGAGATTTATTTCCGTGAGATTTTCTATGTATGAAATGAATACATCATTTTTCTTTTAATTTCATGACTTCTAACTACTGAGTTATGCCATGTTATTGAATTGGCCTGGTTAGGTGATAAATTATTGACAGAAATTCATTTGCCAACAATAATTTGACTGTTATCTCAAAGAAACAGTCAGGCTACTAAATAATAAATAATTCAAGTGAAAAAAATAATAGGTGTTTTCGCCCTAGTTTCCGTAATATCTAACACGGAAAATAGTTACAACCATGGTAATGAGCTGTTAATAGTGTAATTATCCACGATTTCTGGCCAAATACTGGCTTCACAACTCAATCAAGTTTTCAAAAATATAACACCAACATTATCAGCGAAAAATGAAATTGTGCCTTTGTAGTTCGTTTGAATAATGCCATATCAGTTATCATTGTCCTGGTTTTTTTTTTGCAAGAACTGGACACTATAATTACTGAAACATGCATTGTGTTTGGTAGTAATCCGCTAAATAATTTCGTTATTGACTGTTCATTTAGAAGCTAACTCATTCCTATTCTATAACTTCTATAATATCATTTATCTGTTGGCAACAATTTTCGGAGCTCTTGGAAAATTGGAGGATCTCACTAATATTTTTGAGTTGATTTTTTTATCGGCTTTTCTGTATCGGCTTCAATTCTTGCTAAGGAGGAAAGCGCAGTAAAAAGAAGAGAAGAAGGTGAAAGGAAAGGAGAAGAAAGAGAAGATGGATAGAAAGAAGAGGATGAGTGAAAAGAGGAAGGGGGGACAAAGAAGAAGGAGGAGGAGAAGGTTAAAAAGAAGGAGATAAAGAAGGGGAAGAAGGAGGTGGAGGAGGAGAAGAAGGAAGTGGAGAATATGAGGAAGAAGAAGGAAGAGAAGGAAAAGGAGAAATTAAGAAGAAGAAGAAGGTAGTAATGAAGACAAGATGGAAGTGAAGGATAAGAAGGAGAAAGAAAAGGATAAAAAAGAGAAGGAGTAGGAGAAGAAGAAGTGAAGGAGAACTAGGAGATTATGACGTTGAAGAAGAAGAAAAAGTAGGAGATGAAGCAGAAGAAGGAGACGTTGAAGAAGTAGATGAACAGATTGAAGATGACAGGAGAAAAAGAAGAATACAGTAGGAGAAGAACAACAACAAGTAGACAAAGAAGAAGGAGAACAAGAAACAGAAGAAGGAAAATAAGATGATGATGATGAAGAAGTAAGAGATAAAGAAAAGCAGAAGAAGGAGACAATGAAGAAAAAGATAAACAGATAGAAGAACAGATGGAAAATTGAGAAGAAGAAGAAGAAGAAGAAGAAGAAGAAGAAGAAGAAGAAGAAGAAGAAGAAGAAAATGAGGAAAGAAGAAGAAAAACAAGAAATAAGTAAAAGAAAAGAAGATGAAGGAGTAGAAGAAGATGATGAACAAAGAAGAAGAAAAACAAGAAGTACGTAAAAGAAGAAGAATAAGGAGATGAAGGGGGAGAAGAGGGAAAAGAAGAAGAAGAAGTACGAGATAAAGAAGCAGACGACGAAGAAAAATATAAACAGGTACGAGAATGAGAAGAAGAAGCAAGAAAACTTCCAAGGAAACAAGAAGAAGATGATGAAGAAGTACGAGATAAAGAAGCAGAAGCAGAAGACGACGAAGAAAAAGATAAACAGATACAAGAATGAGAAGAAGAAGCAAGAAACTTCCAAGGTAAAAAGAAAAAGATGAAGGAGAAGAAGAAGAAGATAAAACAGAAGTAATGAAAAGAGGTGATAGAGACGTGAGATCGTATAAGAGTGAGGATAATGAAACATGGGATAAGAGATGCTAGCATTGCTAGAGCGTGGAGAGGCGTTGATATCTGTTAAACACAAGTTCTTGATTACCAAGTAGTGAAGTGTACTTACCCTCTCACTCCCACTCTCTCTCTCACTCTCTCTCACACCCTCTCTCACTCTCACTTACTCTCTTCATCACCTCAACCCACAACGTGGTTAGCAGGGCGGTGTTTAGTTTCCAGCCGTTAGAAATCGGCACTTGTGTGTGTATGTTCTCACCACAGCACCGTGTATATATGTGTTTGTCAAGTGTATTATATAGATGTACGTTGCATGTGTTATGTCTTCCTTGTAAAATCAAGGCTTCTAGTTGGTTGTTGAACTTGTAGTGTATGTGCATGATATTAAGCTACCGTCTCTGAAACAGCGGTACCTAATACACAGCATACAACAACACTTAGGCTAGGCGTACACCAAGACAAGACGAGATTAGTCACGTTTAGTCACAGTACTTCACATAGTTGCTTAAGAAGCAACACACACCGATTAGTCATTGCATCGTGTGTGCTGCTTCATAAGCAGCTATGTGAAGTACTGTGACTAAAAGTGACTAATGTCATCTTGTCTTGTCTTGACTAACCGGTGTACTATTTTTGCCATACTTTAATAGTATTGTTGCCTTAGTAAACGTAGTCTGAACATCAGTTCTCACACTAGTTTTGCTCGAAACACGTATCTACCCTGGAATCTCAGACGTTTCCCTGTGTAAGTTACAGGGCAACAATAAAGTTCCTTTAGTTACTGCTGTGCTTAAAAAAGGTGGGGGAAATTTATTATTACTGCTGGGAGACATTTTACTGCCGAATCGCATGTTGGGGTGTTTTAATACAGCTTTTTATATTGTTCTACTTCAGCGCCCCCCCCCTCCATAAACAAGGGAGACCCTCACTCCCAGCAATTAGCCGATTGATTTTTGATGGCTTGTTTAATGGGCAGGTCTTGTATGGAGCTATTATTTTTTATTACCTTTTATTACTATTATTCAAGGTTTGGGCCGTACGGTGGACTCCCATAAACAGCCCCTTGGTTAAGAATAATATTTTATTACAAGTGAAATTTAGCCATGTGGGAAGAGGGAAACGGTTTCCTCGTAATATCCGTATACAGGGTAACCCAAAAAATAGTGACTGAAATGACATGTTAGAAATAGTTTTGTTATACCACAATGCTATAACACAATTTAAATAGCACATATTTAACACAATGCTATCTAGCTTTTCATACCAATTTTCACACTGTGATTAAATCTGTGAACCTCAAACTAATTACAAACCCTCAAACACTGTCATATACAGAGTAGTATAATCAGATTAATTTAATTTGACGCTTGGCATTAGATTGATAGATTGATAGAGAAGTATTATTTCTTTGCTATCGTACTCTACGGTCATCAGCAACGTCATGAAATAATATCTATTTATCTATCTAATGCCAAGCGTCAAACTAAAATGAATCTGTTTATGCCCTTTTTGTACAGCTTTGAACAATATATAGAAGCTATATCCAACTCTTAAACAATGGAAATTAACCTACTCTTATTCTAACCGCTATTTTAGCACCTTGTAATGTTCTCTCACTCCATAGACGTAGGGAAATTTTACGAGGTAAGGTTGGCAGTAGTTGTGGAAAGGGCGGGAAAGTAGGGCTTTGGCGCGTTAACTGGAAACTGTGTCTATTGGTTACAAGATTAGCAATTACCGCCAGCGCGCGAAAAGCAACTTGTTTCAATTACTTGTTCACAAACTCACTCTCTCTCTTTCCCTCCCCCTCCCCCTCATCCCTTTCTCCCCCTCACATTTTCTTTCTTTTTCGTCATTCTCTTTCTTACTACCTCTCTTTCCTACCTTTCATCCCCTCTCTCTCTTTATTTCTATTTCTCTCTCTCTCTCCACAGTGTGGCTAGTCTGCCACAACAATGCAACAGTCTCCGTCTGCTTTGCATGTTATTTGTAAGCGATTTCAGATTATTTGAAACAATAATGAATAATGAGAATTATTTAGAATAAATATCTTTCTAAATATCTTTATCTCATTTCGGTGGCTTTTATTCCGAATTCATTCTTGAACTTGTTTATTTTTATTGATTGCAAGTTTTCTCTTGTAATTACAAGTTCTCATTATTTGTTTTTTTCTGTATTTTTGGAATCTTGTGAATAAAAATGTTTCTAAATATCTTTATCTTATTTTTGGTGTTTTTCTTGTGTGTTACAGGGTCCACCCCAGCCCGGACAGCCGTTCAAATTTACGGTCGGGGAATCATGTGATCGGATCAAAGAGGAATTCAATTTTCTCCAAGCCCAGTACCATAAGTGAGTACATATTCTTCAGATAACCGTTCGATTTATCTATATACTAGATAGATATATTTATATTTTTTAGTACTAATCTCAACTACAGAGACTGTACAATCACACTGTGGCCATTGGTGTGAACGGTTCCATAGAAAAGTGTTGGAACATTTTTTACCCCGTCACCGCCATACTTTTTCCAGTTTTGTATTTCAAATTTTTATATTAAAGGTGAAATATATGGACTGTATGGTTTTACAGACAAACTTGAAGCTATTCACTCATTTCAAACTTCTTCCTATAGAGTACAAACATTAAAAACCACTTTTCTAACATTAAATGTAGTCTCTCTACTCTGTGTTTGGTTTTGAAGCTTCAAATTTTGTAAACTAATTCTGGCTCGAGCAAATTGTAGAAGTGTAACACTCAACGTATGATTCGGGACATTCTTTCCAAAAATTAGACATTAAAAAAAATTGGGACATGTTCCCCAAAAATCGGGACATTTCCCCCCAAAATCGAGTAATTTTTCCAAAAATCTGGACAATTTTTCAAAAAATCGGAACATTTTTCTTTTCAAAACTCTGGACATTTTTCTAAAAATCGAAAATTTTTTCCAAAAATTGGGACATTTTTTCCAAAAATCGGGACATTTTTTAAGTAGCTTCTCAATGTAAATACTACGGGAGTTGATGAAAGTATGGCGGAATTGACCGAGCTAAACAGTTAAAAGTGTGACATTCAATAGCCACACTGTGATTATACAGTCTATGTAATCTCTACTATTTGCTTATATTTGGTGTTATCTGTAGCATAATGTTAATCTTCATTCACTTCACTTATCATTGATATCAACAGAAAGTAAAGTGATAGATTAAATAGGATCCACTGCCACCTAATCAGGGGCATCTGGAACTTGTCAAAAACAATAAATTAACTTTTTTCCTTCGAAGAAAGCATACAAACATTCTCATACTGATGCAATGAGAATATTTCATAATCGATTGATTTTATAATCTCTTAGATTCAATAATGATTTTGAGTAAAGCTTTAAATATCCATTACTCATATTCTTTTTCAACATTCAGATTTATTGTTTTCCAAATTCATATCTTTCCACCTATGATTTACTGAGAATAGAAAATAATTATGTGCAGGGTATGCCAAAATAATTCGAGTAATCAAACTGAAAAATTGTGAAAACTCCATAACAATTATTTAATTCTTCAATTGAAAAATATTAGAAATAATTCATTTTAATGTTCAATAGAGAGTGTTAGAGATTCATTTTCTCATTTTCAACAATTAATTATTGTATCATGTATAGTAGATTTTTTTTTTTAATTTGGCGGATGTCGAATGATTGTTGAGAGACTCCATTCAAGTTTGTTAACTCATTTGTAAACAGCTGATTCGTCCGTCAAATTAAAAAATACTACTATACATATAAATTTTTGAGTGACCGCCTCACTAAAGAGTTAGGCTAGGCGTACACCGGTTAGTCAAGACAAGACAAGACGACATTAGTCACGTTTAGTCACAGTACTTCACATAGTTGCTTATGAAGCAACACACACCGATTAGTCATTGCATTGGTGTGTGCTGCTTCATAAGCAGCTATGTGAATTATTGTGACTGAACGTGACTAATCTCGTCTTGTCTTGTCTTGACTAACCGGTGTACGCCTAGCCTAAGTTCAGATCACTCTTGGTTCAGTTGCTACGACTAAAATTTCTTTCAACTTTTTTGTCAACAACGTTTTGTCAACTATATTTCTGTCAAGAACTGGATATTTTCACGCGATAATAATATTATTATCCCTATATTATGATCTAGTCTCAGTCAAAATCTAACGTTAAAAATGTAACCAATTTGAAAATTTGTGATTTTCCTCTTCTAACAGTTTTCAATGTATACTTTTCAGCCTGAAAATGGAATGTGAAAAGTTAGCTAGTGAAAAAATTGAAATTCAAAGACATTACGTTATGGTGAGTGATAAAAATATGGTGATAAAGTTGAGTTTGATGGTTTTGAATGGACGTTCTAATAATATTTCACCTACTAACTGCTAATGTGTTGCACCATCAATGTTGGATGACTTACCATAACGGACTGAGCTTACCATTGCATAAAAAACCCAAAATGCACCATTTACCATGAGTTCACCCCATGGCTGCTTTTCTATCTTGTGTTAATTTTTTGTGTTTTCCGATCATTTCATTGTGTGTTCCTACTCAACGTGTGTATCCAGTGGAGAGATTATTTCAATTTATGATTATTTTATTTTTGGAAAGATTGTTCAAAGATTATTGCTATTGAAAGTGAGTTCTGATTTTTTCTATAATTTTAATTTCAAAAATAACAAAAATTGAAAAAGAACTCTTCTCACTCGACTATTTTTCAAAATCATATTAATATTATGTTGTCAACAAAATCAACATTACAAATTTATGAAATATATGGTAGGTTGCATATAAATTGAAGATATATCAGATATATGGGATATAAAAATAAACAGGGTGTTTTTAAAATAGACCCACAAACTTCTTCAGCGGTTTCCTGACATTGAAATTAAGAAAAAAGGTTCAGTAAACATGGGTCCTAAAATAAACCCCCCCCCCTAGTCGCCATTTTGTGTTTTCACTTTTTACTTTTTCTTCTCAAGAATGGTTTGACTAATTTTGTAGGAATTAGGCATAGTCAAGGCCAAGGTCTGCTGTAAAAAATGAAGCAACATTATTTGACGAAATATTTCTAAATGACGGACAACAATAAGTTTCCGAGTTATTTCAATTCAAACATTTCAAATGCCCGCCATTTTGAAACATTTCGTCAGATAAGGTTGAGTAATTTTTTACAGCAGACCTTCATCTTGGCCTTGAACATGCCAAATTCCAAAAAAATTAGTCAAACCATTCTGGAAAAAAAATGAAAAAAGAAAAAACAAAATGTGGACTAGGGGGGAAAGAATTTTAGGACCCATGTTTACTGGAAATTTTTTCTTAATTTCAATGTCAGAAAACCGCTCACAAAGTTTGTCGGTCTATTTTAGAAACACCCTGTCTGTATATTTCATAATTCATTGATACAAACATGAAAAATCATTATTATTTGAAACTGCAATTGAAAATTTAACTCTAATCAAATGTCATATAAATAAATAGTTAATAAGTTAATAGTTAATAAAAGTTAATAGTTAATAGTTTAATAAATAGTTTTAATTTTCTAATGAAAAATTAAATTGGAAAAGTTTTTGAATAATTTTTAACAGGAAAAGCTCCCCTGGATACTCACGTTGATATGCAGTGGTGTACTGAACATTATTGACAGCTTACCCAAGGCTACACTAGAAGACCTAGTGTTCATCTAGTGCAGCCTTGGCTTACCCCCTGCAACGGTGATAGTTGTGTATCCTTGCATTGATGTTTTGTATCCTAATCTGATGTTGTGTATCACCTGCTCTGTATCATGTATCACACCCAGTCCTAGCATGGCCGAACACACCTAACACGCACTTTTTTGTTTTTAATTTGCCGTTGCAGTTTGAAAATGGAAATTGAAAAAGTGGTACAAGAAAAGACTGAGATGCAGAGACATTATGTGATGGTAAGTCGTTGAAGATTGAATGATTAGATAGATAAATAAAAATAGAAAAGCTCGTTCCTTGATTTGATTTTTATAATAGAATACTATAAAAATTTTTCAAAATTAGAAGTCTCAAAGTAATGTAAATTGATTTTGGTAGGCAACAAAAATAAAATATCAAGACAAACTTTGTATGAAGCTCAATGAATCTGAATAGAAATGAAGCAAAAACTTAGAATAAAGATGGACTTTAGGCTAGGCGTACACCGGTTAGTCAAGACAAGAGAAGACGAGATTAGTCACGTTTAGTCACAGTAATTCACATAGTTGCTTATGAAGCAACACACACCGATTAGTCAATGACTAATCGGTGTGTGTTGCTTCATAAGCAACTATGTGAAGTACTGTGACTAAACGTGACTAATCTCGTCTTGTCTTGTCTTGACTAACCGGTGTACGCCTAGCCTTATTCAATATTTGTGAATATTTTAAACTGTTTATTGCTAATATTCTAAAACACAATTACAGATATCCAACTAATCTATAAAACTTGAAAATTCCATGATTACTTTGAGTTTCCACAGCTGATCTCTCTGTCTAGTGTGAGATTTGAAATTTCATCTAGTGAAAGAAAATCTTACGCAAGTAACGTTCATAAATACGGTCCTAAATCATTCAATTCCTCAAAATATTTATATGAAAATAGCCTACTATCCTCAAAAAATGTGATTGCTTATTTTTTTTATCGTATGGCTTTTTATCGGTGGGGAGACCCTTACGGGTAGATTCCACCTCGCCTTAACGAGGTTAATTACTTATTAACGGACTGAGAGTGGGTTTCAACTCAATATCCTTTTTTATATATTTGGATGAAACTTGATGAGTTTATTCTCACAAGTGATACTTCAAGTGTCTATCAACGCCACAGACTTCTTTGATTTGATAATTTCAAGTGTAATCAAGAAGTGGCTGGGTTCCAAATAAACGTAAACAAACATATTGATAAGGCACTTGATACTTTCATAACTTTCTGTCTTCATCTGGTTTGGAAACCAATTATAGTACGAGTTGAGTGAGATAAAACTTGGAGCACTCTCCACTTGAAAATTAGCCTAGAATTTGGTAACTCTTTAAAATTAATACTATTCACTCTCTTCCCCCCTCTCTTTTCCTCTCTCTTCTTATGTTTTTTTTTCATTTTCGATTTCTGTCACTCGAACCTGGAAGTGTATCTGCTCTATTATGATTGATTCCAGACTTTTCCTTTCACTCTCTCTTCTCTCTCTCTCTCTGTCCCTCTTCCCCATTCTTTCTCTTCCCCCCTTTTTCTCTCTCTTCTTATGTTTTTTTTTCATTTCGATTTCTGTCACTGAACCTGGAAGTGTATCTGTTCTATTATGATTGATTCCAGACTTTTTCTTTCCCCTCTCTTCTCTCTGTCTCTCTCCCCATTCTCTCTCTTCCCTCTTTCTCTCTCTCTTCTTTTTTTTTTTCATTTTCGATTTCTGTCACTCGAACCTGGAAGTGTATCTGTTTTATTATGATTGATTCCAGAGAGAGGCTAATATTGAGTATGAACTCTTTTCACACACTTGAAGATTTCAACTCAAGTTTCAATTCTTTATTCAAAATAAAATACGTTATAAAAAATTTATTAGATTGTTGGAAGATATTTTCAGTATTCTCAATCTATAGACGGGAAATATTGAAAATGAAAAAAATATTAAAATGTTGAAAAATATGTTGTTAAAATATTGAAATGAAAAAAAAAATTGAATAACAATAATTAATTTAAAAGAATATTGTTCAGATTTTCCGTATGCAAAGCTTTTTCTATGTTTTCCTACTTTATGACATACATAATACCATAGAGAAAGTATACGCCAAGCGTATGCTCTACTTAAATGCTTCCTCTATGATAATACTTTTCAGATACATTTCTCTATTCCTTACTCAAGTATTTTGAACTTCTTATTGACGCTTTTTTATCTATTTTATTTGTGTCTACCGAATCAAATCAAGCTTGAATCATCAACTGCAATTAAACTGTCAAATTCTCAAATATCATTTCAAATTTAATATAATGTTAATCCTAAGGGCTATAATAATATTTTATTCCTTCTGCCTTGAATTATGTATTTTTTTTATAAATTAAATAAATAATCTACTTAATTAATGAATAATTAATAATAAATAATTACTTAATAAATAATTAATAGAAGCGCTGTGTTACTACCACGACTTGGGAAATCTTATCTTGATAGAAAGAAATATCCATTACTCTATTTATCTGATTAGTCTTAATTTTATTCTGATCAATCTATTAGTTTAATCAGTTTCCATTTGTTAAATCGCTTCATGCCCGATGTAACTCGTTTTATTAGTTTTATTTCAGTTTAATATTTGATAATTTAATTTTTATAATTTTACACTGGCACTGCATGAATTTTTATCACAATACCGCTCTAAAGTGTATGGCTTCTTCTTTGTTAATGCTTGGTAATTTTTGCACGTGATATGGATATCTGTTTTTTTCAATATTATTATGTTTTAGTTTATCGAGAAATTATATTATTGTATCATCATTATTATTATCATCAATTATAGTATTAAAATACAGTGAAATTTTAAATCAGTTATCAATAATGTAGGCTATATACAAAAATTTTATATAAAATTAGTAATTAGGCAGTACTATTTTATATGTACTGTATTATGAAATTTACAATTACCACCTGAACGAGTTCACTTGAAAACTTTTTAAAAGAAGATTATTTTTGTTTAAGAGTGGACGGTAGTATTCGGCCATATTGGATTGATGTCACATAAGATCAATGTAATTTTAAGCTAAAACACCCATTTTCTTGTAACACATCACTTCCACAGTTCACGTCGGATCTACTTGAAAACAATTTATTTAATAAATAATGAAATGTTGTAGGGGGCTTGTTTTTTCAAATTTTGAATATTTCCAAAAATCTCCAAAATGTTCAAACTTGAAAACGTTTATTTTTGCTGTAATTATTGCAGTAATTTTCTTATTAAAAATGTAAAAAGTGAACCCTCTGAAGAATTTTATTCTCTTTCGAATGACACTTCAAACGTAATTTTCTGTCCAAAAATAACGGCGCTACATGTAACAAGAGATTACATTGATCTTATGGGACAATTTCCAATATGGCCGACTGCTACTGCCCACTCTTAATTACTTGTTCTTTGACTATTTCATACAGTTACTCTACCAAGAAAGCGAATTCTCATTTTCACAGTTACATTAGTTACTATACAGTGACTCTAACTTCTACTTTTACATTACAATGTTACTTTACAATAAGGCTAGGCGTACACCGGTTAGTCAAGACAAGACAAGACGAGATTAGTCACGTTTAGTCACAGTAATTCACATAGTTGCTTATGAAGCAACACACACCGATTAGTCATTGCATCAGTGTGTGCTGCTTCATAAGCAACTATGTGGATTACTGTGACTAAACCTGACTAATCTCGTCTTGTCTTGTCTTGACTAACCGGTGTACGCCTAGCCTAACTTGTAGTTTTACATTACAATGTTACTTTACAATAATGGTGAACCCTCATCTTCTTTGCAGCCTAATGTTTTCTGTTGAAGTATGAATGATTTAAGATTCTACTTGACATTATAATCAATATTTAGAGATCAAATTAAGAATATGCTTCGGTTTATGACACCTCAAATGAATTCATGAGAAGTGGTTCGCCTAAATTTTGATTACAACAACCCGTCAATTTTTGTTGAAAACAATTTATTAATGCGAGCACTTGTTTTTGAGTGGATCATCTCAACTAAATAAAAAAACTCTTCAAGTGTTGGTATAATTGTGTTGAAAGTATTTTGAATCTTTTTTAGGTGGAGTGTTCTTTAAGATATGGCCTGTGTTCAATTTTTTAAAAATAGGTGTATTTCTATCAAAAATCAAACTCTTGTAATGAATAATATTTAGTATAAATATGCTTGCAATCTAAGGCTAGGCGTACACCGGTTAGTCAAGACAAGACAAGACGAGATTAGTCACGTTTAGTCACAGTAATTCACATAGTTGCTTATGAAGCAGCACACACCGATGCAATGACTAATCGGTGTGTTGCTTCATAAGCAACTATATGAAGTACTGTGACTAAACGTGACTAATCTCGTCTTGTCTTGTCTTGACTAACCGGTGTACGCCTAGCCTTATGTTTTCTGTACTTAATCACATTTTCTCATGCTTTCTTTTCTCAATTACAGTATTACGAAATGTCTTATGGACTCAACGTGGAGATGCATAAACAGGTAATTAAAAGTTTCAATTTACTAGAATAATTAGAATTGATAATTAAACTGTCAGTTCATTCAATCACTCATTGTAATTTAAGTTGTAATAATTTATTATTATCTTCTCAATCTTTAAATTCTCTTCCACTGAGACATTATAATGATGATCTTCTAAGCTCTATCTATGTGTGATTTCACAAATTAACACTCAAGGGATTTAATTATTAAGTACATTTTATGCCAACAGATAGTGCCACAGGAAACTATTTCATGCTTTTATCAAATATCTCCCATTCAAAATTATTATTTTCGAAAACCAAATAGAGCCTGCAAAACTTCGATTATTTATCTTTCTTTTGGCGCAAACCGCATCAAAATTGTTCCACTCAAACTTCTCCACGAACTTTCCAAAGTCGGTCACGAAACTTTTCATAGGCTATGTAAGATAGTTGATGGAATACTATTATACACAATTATTGATATCATATATGTAATATGTAAATCTGTAATAACTTGTATTAAAATCATTTCATTTCTAATCCAGATGCTATAGCAGTCTGAAATTGATTCATATTGATGAAAAGAAAATGTGAAGAAGCTCAAATAATAATAGTGAATAAGCAAAGTGAATAATAGAACAATCAACAATAGGTTATTGTTATTTTTGACAAATATCAGCACAATACGTTATTTTATTCAGTAATGTATTGTTTTTCAATTTTATTCAACTTAGATTTGATTTGAATGTGCGTAGGATAAAAAGATATTCAATTTGTACAAAATTGTGTTTAATCTTTCCTTTTTGGAAATAAATGTTGAATTGGAATACTTATTACGAGCATTTTTGAACTATTTGTTCTATTTTGGGAGAAAGAATGCCATGGCCATGGATAAAAAGATTCAATTTGTACGACATAGTATTTTTTCAAAATTGTGTTTAATCTTTCCTTTCTGGAAATAAAGATTGAATTGGAATGCTTTCCAAGTTTTTCGAATTATTTGTTCTATTTTAGGAGAATTGGAGTTTCGAAGAATCAGTATTAATGATGTACCCTTTTTTGTTTCAGACTGAAATAGCTAAGAGACTGAACGCAATAATTGCACAAATATTACCTTTCCTATCGCAAGATGTGAGTATTCATTTATTTAAAAATAGATACAATAAATTTAACACTGTTTTCAGAAATATTGTAGAATTTCTCCATAATGAAATAAAAACACAGATGTTGTCTTCTTCTACTAAGTTTTATTTATACAAAACTTAAGTTTCGATGCTCATGGCATCATCATCAGTTGAATGTTGAGTCGAAACTGAGTTGAAATAATTTAAAAATAATATATATTTTTACAACGCTATGTGTACACGCAACAGCTCAATGCAGTCGTGATGTCATTTGGTTTAAATTTAGCAAACCACAAACCCCATCAAGTTCAGCACGGTAATGGCTGAATAATATTCAGTTTTAATTAACCACAAAGGGGTTGTAGCTTCCATCACTTTTTTCTATTTGTGAAAATTCGAATTGGCAGAATTAATCGGTGGGGCACAGTTTGCATTCCAACTGTAACAAACAGAAATAATAATCTGTAATCAAAATTTACCGCAATGTTTGCAGTATTTCGAGTCTAGTTGATATCGATTTTACCTTTGAATTATATCGATATTAATAGATTCCAATATATCGAATTCATCTTTCATAATAATTACTCGTACTGATGTTCTTCACAGTATGTTTAAATGAAAATATGATTTAAAGTATGATTTATATGAAAATTTGTTGTAATGGTGACCGGCTTCTGAAAATACAATTTATAAGCTTCGAAGTCGCTTCCCGACGGTTCGGAACCCACCTAAAGCTGTAGGTCCATTCTCATCATCATCATCCTTCTCATTACCCACGCACAAGCCTAGAGCTTATGTGGGCATCATCCCCAGCAAGAAATCAGTTTAATATGTTTCCACTTTGATACGACACAGAAATTGCTATTACGAAAAGAGTGTACTTGAAAATTTTGAATTTACAAAAATTGGATACGAAATCAAATGAACCAATCTACTCGAAAATAAATTGATTGAAAATTTGAGAAATATTATTGAAGTTTTTTCAGTTCGATGTTATACTTCGCTACAGCTGAATGCAGGTTGTTGATTAACATTTGCTGATTTTCTGACAAACATTTGACGTGAATCAGTTCATTGTTCCTGTCAAATTCAAGTTGTTTGGCTTGAATCGATAAATCAACTTGGGAAATTTGAACTACTAATAAAGACACAAACTCTCTCACTATCCGTGGCGAAGCGTGGTATACTTAACCGGTCATCGCCGGGTATATGTCCTATAGGAAATATACCCGGCGATGTCCGGCCAAGTATACCACGCTTCGCCACGGCTCACTATGATACAGCTGAACCGCTATGGCGATTCAAACAACAAACATAACAATAAAAAGCAATAAATATTTACGTGTTACATAATTATCAAAGAAGTACCAGTTGATTATGTTCTTATTATGTTTTAGTGTTTTATAATCATAACGCATAATTCAATTATTTTATAATCTACAGTATTTCATTTATTTTTATTTTTCTATTTTTACTTTTTTCTATTTCTCAATTATTTTTAAATTTTATCTAATTAATAATTGATATTTTATTAATAATGATGCTGTATTAAATAATTATTAATTTTATTTTATTTTATATTTATAATCTATTTCATTTATTTTAATTTTTCTCTTGTTCTATTTTTATTTCTCTATTTCTATTTTTTCAATTAAAAAGTATGATTAATTATTTTTTGTTTACTTTTTCAGCACCAACAACAGGTAGCAACAGCCGTTGAGAGAGCGAAACAAATTACAATGACTGAATTAAACGCTATTATTGGGGTGAGTTCAATTTTCCAACTAATTCAAAAAATGTTCATTAACTTCTGTAAAATTGACAGTTATTAAGAGCCCTTCATACTACAGAGTGTGTATAATAACAGTGTGGACATCACATGTCACACTCTTGTTTGGTTAGCTCGGACGAATCCACCATACTTTTGCCAATTCCTTCAAGATTTGCATTGAAATGAAACGCAAATCATAAATCAACAGCATTCAATTCCTATGTTCACAGTTGGTCGATTTTTTGTGCGACTCAAGAATGCTGCATATGCTTAAGCATTGGCCGAATGCTATGCAGCACACAAAATCGACCAAGTGTCGACATAGGGATAAAGTTAGCTAAACTGGCTAGAAGATAAAAAGAAGTAAGGAATTATTAGGGCCAGTTCATGAGCTCGGGATTTAGCCAAGTCCTAGACTAAAACGGGTGGCTACCGTAGCATCGACAAACGTTTGTCTCGACAGGTTAGTGGGTTAGCAGCATAGAGAGCCCTTAGTACATAGTTTTGAGTCTAACGTTTGTCGATGTTACGGTGGCCACCCGTTTTAGTCTAGGACTTGGCTAAATCCCGAGCTCATGAACCGGCCCTTAGTGTAGTATTCATGAGTGCAGTAGCTGCTTTTTGTATCATCAAACATACTGAACAGAAATAAAATGATCCTACAGCTAAAGGAATCAAACGAGTGGTTCAAGAGCAGAACCCCGAGTCACCCCACTTCAGTAACGGGAATTGAGAGACAGAGCAGTAAGTGGGAAATAAAATTCACACTCCTCTGATAATAGAATGTCAAACAGTCGGAGGGAGAGGGCGACCAAGACCCAACTAACTGAACAGGCCGTTTAATCCAATAACATCAAACTGTCAAACGCCTTGCCCAGGTCCAAGTACAACAAGCAGTGGAATACCACCTGGCCCCATTATGGCTCCCCTATTTTTTCCAATACATAATCTAAACAGTCTCCAACGTTTCTATTATTTGATTAACAACAACATGGAGGGGAGATTATCGGCATAATAAAACTACTACTGCCTTTTAGCTAGAGGGGAAGCAAAGAACATCTGATATGCGTGCTTTGCCTCATTATGGCGCGGCAGGGCTGGTCACAGCTTTTTTCTGCACTGTCAGCAGTTTAATAATGTCGGATGTGGCAATCGGATTTATCTCCTCTCTCTGTTCACCACCCCTTTCCACCCCTTTAATCCGATTTGTATCTATCTAGTCATCCATTAAACAGAGGGCAGAAGAGCGCGCGGATTTCGATTAAAAAGGCACGTTGGAGAGAACAGAAAAAAATTGGGGATGAGATATGAGAGAGAGTGAGGGTGAATAGTCTGAGCGAGAAGCATTGATGACTAAAGGGGTTGAGAGGGAGAGAGAGAGAGAGATGGAGGGTGAGACTGGGAGACAGAGAGAGAGAAATGAGAGAGAGAGGTGAGAAAAAGAGAAAGAATGTATTGAGTTGAACATGTAAACTCAAATACATACCAAGAGTAAATAGGGCTCAGCTTTTCTAGCATTCTGCTTACATTAGCAACATGATTTTACAAATCTAAAATGTATCCAATTCATTTACTGATTGAGTAGTGATGGAAAATTTGTTTTATTAATGCACAAAATGCAAGGTGAACTACTGGATTTCAGCCCGAAATTTAAATTCAATTTCCTGTCAGGGTAAAAAAATACAGTAGGCCTACCCTTCGTCAATTCTACAATCAATCATCCTTTATAAACCATTACAAATGGCGAATCAAACGTCAAAATAGAGAACAGTAAAAGTAACTGAACCAGTAAGAGTAATCTCGTCTTACTATTTGTTCTGTTATCGATTTTTGCACAGGTCTTCAAAAATGTTTTAAACTAATTATTATTCATACAGTAATGTACAATAAATATTTACTGGATGGTGCAACAGGCTTACGCCCAAAACTGTTCCTTTTACAATTTATGAAAATAGTCCAAATTTAGGCTATGTGAGATTTTTCACAAAGAAAACAATTTTCACTCCAAAAACAAACACTGGACAAATTTCGAATATTATACTAAGATAATATTTAAGTTCAAAAATAGCCTAAACAACAATAATATAAATTGAAAAAACAAAATGGCGACTAGAGGGTAAACGAAACATTTTAGGACCCATGTTTAATGGAACTTTTTTTTTAATTTTATTGTCAGGAAACCGCTCACGAAGTTTGTCGGTCTATTTTAGAATCACCCTGTGTATGGAACTAGCAGAAAAATTTGATCGTTTACTAACACACAGCTTGAACAACATCCCCTCATCAGTGAATGAGACTACTCAACAGTAGGACACCCTAAATCAATGGTTTTGAAGCCATTTAGCCCTTCAGCTCTCAACCCCTATTCAGAGGGGTTGCAAAACACACCCAATATAACAGCAGATTTCTCATTGATTTCAAGATAATTATGGATGACAGCAACCTCGAAGATCAAATTGACGCTTTTCGAGCAACAACCCCGAAGGGATGAAGAATTGTAAGCCGAGCAACAACCCTAAGGGATGAAAACTCGTGACCATCCCTAATGAAAAACGGATCAATCGTATTTGTACACGGGATTTATATTGAGGGTAGCAACTACTACCACCCTTGGGGGTAGATCGCTACGGGGGGTGAGGATTACATTAGGGTAGACACCCTCTTAAGGGTGTCCGCAGACGAGCGACTTGGGTTGTACTGAATTGTTTAACAAATTCGCTCGAAGGGATGGAACACATGCTTTTTAAATGTAGGACCGCTCACTATGCAATTGTGATAGAAAATTGGTTGAAAAATAGATCCTGTCCTATTCTCAGTGCAATTCAGTGCAACTCAATTTGAATGGAACACATGGTTTTGTATCTAGCACCGCTCACGTCCATGCAATTATCGATGGAGCCCATTCGTCACGCCCCTTGAAGGGACTCGAGCCTTTGTTTCCCCATCTATTGTTCCCTGCATTAGAATTTTTGAATTGTGAAATTTGAAGTATTTAATTTTTTTTCAATGCTATGATAATCTACTCGCCTAACTGAGTCTAAAGAAATTTGAATTTTTTTTGTACGACAGAAATTACGCTTTTTGTAATGAATATTTGTAATTATAATATTGAACATAGGCCAATCCTCAGAATATTCGAAACTGTTCAATTGATTAATTATGGGAGGATTTATTTTTGAAATTGGTGATTTAAAGAATAAACATATCATTTTCTGATTATGAAATGAGTTACAATAGATAATTATGCAATAAATTCTACTATCATTTCCAAAATAGTTGTACTGTGTAGATCTGATTTGTCTTCCTATTATTATTTCAAGCATTCATAATATTACCAACTCATTCGAATTAGAATTTTACTCATTTAGAACTATTGTCACATAAATGTATTATAGGTTTTGTAAGGTCTGTCGTTTGCTTGTTATGAGATTAATAATAAACTTCCTTGTGGAAGAAGGAGGGTTTGGAATAGCTGAAGGTCTGGTATTCCCAGTTCTATTTCCATAAATAGACTATTCAAAGATTGACACAGGTGCTTCAAAATTGGCCACATACCCACAATTGGCTTCCAGGAAGTGTTCGTCATTATTTAAAACTACATGTTTATAATATCGGTACTGTATTTCTGCACTTTGCTTCAGTCGCTCTTTTTAACCCAAAGGTCACTCTGTAAGTCATGCCGATAGACGTTGAGAAGTTTATCTAGGCGGTGGAAAAAAGCCCTCCTTCATACCACAACAGGCTGAAGGAATATGCAGATAGAAATTTCAAAAAGGTTTTGTCGTGTGAAATCTATGATCAGAGGCCCCACTTCCACCAGTAACTGATCAAAACACTCAATGTTCATTCGATAATAATAATTATAAAACTTCCTCGGGTGCTCCTTCAACTCCTTCAACTGAATAGTTCGTGAAATTGTCCATTTAATAACCTTGAACTTATTAAAGGGTGCACCCAATAATCTCTTCGACGTTTCACTCGTCTCAAAACGAGTGTCTGTCTCTACAAAATTCATCTTGAGACTGATGAGTTCTATATTTTCTGTCGAGCTCACAGGTCTGGCCTGTACAAACAATAGGTTTCTGGAACGAATCCATTCTGAGAACTGCATTGTCTGGTAAAGTTGGTGGGCAAAAATCGGTGTGTTTGCGGACCCAAACCGATCAGGGTCGTTCCACCACTCCCTGTTTTTTTTAGTACCCTGAATTTTAAGTCGCTCGTCTGCGCTCGCTCTAAGGGTGAAGTGAAGTTTGCCGGGAACAACCCCCCTCTGAAATTGGTTGGTTATTTTGTAGGCCAACTGTTCGTTCGCTACCCTACTTGTATGATGCGGCATTTTGAACACAAATAATGCGTTTCGGGGTTGGGGTCTTGGCATGTGTTTCTCATATAAGTAAGGGGGAGGGGGGTTTTGGTATGTTTCTCATATGAGTTAGGGGTGGGGAGGGTAAGGGTAGGTATTCCAACAGTTTGCACCTCATTAGCCGATCAACTATGTGTGGTCGTTCTTACTTCATAATTTGAGTTCTGATACCTAAAACAACTAAAATGTATTTTTTTCTGTGACTAAACTCTTTTGGTACTGCTGCACTCACAACTAAGACTAGGCGTACACCGGTTAGTCAAGACAAGACGAGATTAGTCACGTTTAGTCACAGTACTTCACATAGCTGCTTATGAAGCAGCACACACCGATGCAATGACTAATTGGTGTATAATAGGACAAATAAATGAAAAACTATTATAGGACATCCCAGGTCGCATAAAACTGCGACTATTGAACTACATGAAATAGTTTCCAATCCTTCTCCTCCTTCTTCATCTTCTCCTTTTTCTCATCCTTCTTCTCTTCCTTCTCCTTCCCCTTCCTCTCATTCTTCATCTCCTTCTTTCTCTTTTTCTATCCTTCTTTCTTCATCTCCTTCTTCTCTCCTTCTTCTTCTTTTCTTGTCACTTCTTTTCTTCTTTCTTCTTCTTTCTTTAATCATTTTTGTCCTTTCTTCCTTTCTTCTCTTTTCTCTTCTTTCTCATCTTCCTTTTCTTTCTTGTTCTGCTCATTCTCTTCTTTTTCTTTCTTACTTTTTGTTCTTCTCTTTTTTCTCTTCTTTTTCTATTTTCTTCTTTTTTTCTCCTTCTTCTTTTTTTTTTCTTCTTCTTTATCATCTTCTTCCTTCCACTTTTCTTCTTCTCCTGCTTCTTCTCCTCCTCCTCCTCTTCTTCTTCTTCTTCTTCTTCTTCTCTCTTCATCACCTCCTTTTCTCCTCCTTTCTCCTCCTCCTCCTCCTCCTCCTCCTCCTCCTCCTCCTCCTCCTCCTCCCTCCTTCTTTCCTTCTATTCTTTTCTTCTTTCCTCATCCTTCTTCTCCTTCTCCTTCTTCCTCTCCTCTTCCTTCTTCTCCTTTTTCTTCTCCTCCTTCTTCTATTCTGTTCGCCTATTTTCTATACTAACCTGCGAACTAATCGATTGTTAACGTGTGACCACCCTACAAACCTAGTTATTCAAGTAGCACAGTGCTCTAACAAGAATCAACCCTTGAATCAAACCAGCCAGGGCGGGAATTCTGATTTGAACAACGGACCTTTCAAACGAATGCATAAGGACTTCCTGCAACCTTTTTCCCTTCATCCTTTTGCCTGAGGGCAGAAGAGGAAAGGGAAGAATAACCTCTTATGAGCGAGTCGACCTTCCCTAGGGGAGAGCGCCCCTTCTTCAAAACACCCCTTTCCGGCTAGAAATAGCCTGCTTCTATTACGTTACAAGGGGATGCATTTCGCCCGAGGCATATTAGTTTATAATCTCATTGAAGAGGCTGGGTAAGTGAGGGTTCTACCCGGAAGTCACTACTAAGGCTAGGCGTACACCGGTTAGTCAAGACAAGACAAGCCGATTTTAGTCTCGTTTAGTCACAGTAATTCATAGCTGATGAAGCACACCGATGCAATGACTAATCGGTGTGTGTTGCTCATAAGCATGTGAAGTACTGTGACTCGTCTTGTCTTGTCTTGACTAACCGGTGTACGCCTAGCCTAAGATACTATCATGCCCTTTCTTCGAAAAATACATGATTTTCAACAACCTTAAGCAGAGAATTAAATACATGATGAATACATGAGAACAAGATAAATTTTCTACTAGCCCGTATTAGACTATCAAATGTTTTGTAGAAGATCTTTGACAAACGTGTGCCCGGTTTCTCAGTCGTTCAATAAACAGTTTATGGATCCAATAAATAGTGAATAATATAAATAGTATATTAAGGAAGCAAATAGTGGGAGTAATCCCTTACGCTTCCATGTGTATTATCAATGAATAATTCAATAAATCAATAACCATGTGTTACCAAATTTAATAAATTTATTGATTCAATGGTTTATTGAACGACTGAGAAACCGTGAATTTGTCAAGTATCTCTTAGACAAGGCGTACACCGGTTAGTCAAGACAAGACAAGATTAGTCACGTTTAGTCACAGTACTCCACATAGGTGCTTATGAAGCAACACACACCGATTAGTCATTGCATCAGTGTGTGCTGCTTCATAAGCAACTATGTGAATTACTGTGACTAATCTCGTCTTGTCTTGTCTTTACTAATCGGTGTGCGCCTAGCCTTATAAAGCATTTGATAGTCTAATACGAGCCTTAAGCAGAGAATTTGAAACATGTGTGGATTTTAGATGATGGCGATATGTATATTGTACTTCAACATTTATGTTTGGAATTGCTGTGACACGCAGATATCAAATCCCTAAAATACTACTGTGCCCTTTCTTCAATAAGAATGCTGTAGTGACTTAATAGTCAACATGGGAATAATTTTAAATGAAAAATTTTCAAGTTTTATTCAATATTTGTTAAATTTTCAATGTTTGTTTAGTGTGTCTATCAACCTTTTCGTTTTTAAATTGGTATATGATTTGTGGTTCTTTTTTCAGTGTTAAAAATGTGGACATAACCGTGAAACAGTGTTTAATGAAACAGTTCTGTCTTGAGATAGAATCAGACTTTAGTATGTTATAATAAATTGATCATAAGGGATATACATTTATACAAGTTTATACATAGAAAGCATTGTTCAATCATTATTTATTGGTTCACACTAATCTTCGTTTTATGTTTTTATTTCAGCAACAGCGACCTGACCTGCCTCGACTATTGGTGAGTATCTTCTTTTTTCAAGCAAGCTTAGCCTTGTATAGTCTAAGAAATGTATTGGTTCATTTCATGAATTTTAGATAATATGTATATATTTCAATTGCAAGGAAGTGCAATTCCAATTCTATTATCAGGCTATATACTCTATAATATCAATTCTATATACTCTTGTATATTGTTATATTAAAATTTTACTAGACAACATTTTTTCAAATTTTAGTAAAAATTTATTTAAAAATCGGTACCGTACATTTCTCCAAAAGTCGGGACTTTATTTCCAGAAATCGGGACGTTTTTTCTAAAAATTTAATTAATGTTGTACAGAGTGGCGCATAAAGAACGGATGTTTTTCAAAGTGTTATAAGAAAGTTCATTTGAAACATACATTTATCTTCCTAACACCAAAATACTAAGTAAATAACCCAATTTGAGAATATGTATGAAAAACTCCAAAACACTTGAGTATATTTCAAAAATTACATAGGAAAGATGGCGCCCTTAATGCGTTAATGCTCATTAAAGCCTCAAATTGGTCCTTAACTTTTGATACAGCAGCAATTCATTCATGTATTGCAGTATTCAAATCTTCAATGTAACGATATTTACGATAGTAAACTTGAATTTCAAGTAAAGAAGAGTTTATGCCAATAAATTCGGCTTGAAACTTTCTGCTGAAGCTCCGTTGAACGACGATTGCAGATTCATTCTATTAGAAAAATTGTTCTACAGCGATTACGCGATTTTGCAAGGTAAAAATTTTGCAATTGCGCCATTGATAGTAAAACTGGATACTTTAATCTACAAAATGGTGTCGCTCTACGGTCACAGACAGCTCTAGTCCACTGATACTATCCTACTCAAATCCATCCGTTCTTTTTGCGCCACTCAGTATTTATGTCGTATAGTTGTATTAAAATTAATGACCTCTTACTGTCATATTCATGTCGTCCGTCTGTTCCCACACAGCAGCAGATGCACGCGCAACAACTTCCACACGCCGGTCACGCTCCGCCCCTGCCGATGATGCCGCACCCGGGCCTGCCGGGGCCCCCGGGCTCGGCCGCCAGCCTGCTGGGTCTGTCCGGGGCGCTGGCGGGGCCCACTCACCCGCTCAGCATGCTCACCGCCAAGCCCGACCTCAGGGATGACGTCAAACCCACACCAGGTTAGTTGTGTTCTTTTGTTACATTCCTGTGTTATTGTAATAATGAATTGAGGGAAATTCGTGATTGATAATGCTGAATACTTCCTATGTTATTGTTTAATACTATTTGTGCTTGAATATTACCTTGTCTCACAGAGAGTGTATAGTAACAGTGTGGCCATTTGTGTGAAGCACTCCATAAAAGCATGTCGAGATCATTTCGGTACTTTCCTGTTATAGGACACGTCTACTCATCTAGAGATATCAATAGTCGATATTGAGCTTGAAAAGTATCAATACTCATCGATATGAGAAAAATATAGGTTATTAACATAACGGCAGGTTAACACTAACCCTATTGGTTATTGAGAAGTCGTCACCGATATCGACTATCGATATCTCTATAAAAGTAGACGTGTCCTATAACAGGAAAGTACCCAAAGAATAGAGGGAAATTCCTAATTGATAATGCTGAATACTTCCTATGTTATTGTTAAATACTATGCTTGAATATATCCTTGTATTATTATTATTATTATGCTTATAATCATAATCATAATTCCCGCCTATTGGATCGGGCAATACAATCTTATAGGGAAGAAAAACAGATATTAACCTAAAACTTCTTCTGTTCCAAATTTGAATGTCTGATAAACAAGTTCAAATTATAAGTTATGTACAATAGTTTTGTTCACATCAACGATTTTCACTTCAAAAACACAAACCGAAAATAAAACACATGAATTTTAAATTCTAAAGGTCAAATAAAAAGCCAAAAACACCAAATAATTCAAAAATTCAAGAATACGGAATCTAACTTGGTACTTGAGCGTTTCAAAAATTCGGTTAACTACCTGAGCAACTACAGCTGAACATCAGGACTTATGGCTTTGGCTGGCGGGGAGACTCCTTCGTGTGTTCCGCATTGTTGAATCATCCAATTTCCAAAATGGGAAATGTGGAAAAGATATAGTTGCGGTAGTCCAACATTGAATTTTACTGAATTTTCACGAATCAGTTCCAAAAATCTTCAAAATTGAATTATTTTGATTTATAGATTATAGATTCAGAGCACTAAAACTTAACTCACAATACCACATTTTAAATACAATATTGAATTTCACGAGAAATTCTTGTATTACTATGTTGGTATTCACAGTCAATTTTTATTTTTTCAAAAAATACAAGAAATTTAACAAACGAAAACAGAATAAACAATACAGTATACACTATTACGTTTCTATAGCATGTTCAGGGAAAGGAGAGAAGATGTAAATAAACCTGTGCGTGCGAGAGTCTAGCAAGGAGCAGCTGGAACCACACAGAACTGGCTAAGGCTTAAAAACTCTTGAGACCTTTTGAAGTCTTTAAAAGATCTATTTACAAAAGAAGACCTTTCAAAAGAATAACTTTTAAAAGACCTTTTCAATAATCAATAATCTGAGTGATTCAAGCATCAGGTGACGTGAGGGCAAGTATTGTACTGGTGGCCGAGTAAAACATACGTTTTATGACAAGTTGAAAGGATCCTGCTATATCTGGAGTACGTGATTCCAGTCTGACCTTGAATGAACGTATTGTGAACTGGAATTGGACATAATTTTTTTGAAAAAGCTGTGAGTCATCGCTTCTATATGCACACAAATGCAAACAGGTTGTTTTGGCCGTCTCTCGACTCCGTGAACAGAGTATAGTGTGTCAGTTTGTGTGTTGCCGGCTTATTTTGAAGTACATAGTACAGAGTGTGAACCCCGTAACAATAACAATGAAAATTACAATAATTTTGACAACTCCTTGATATAATCTACCCTCTCCCCATCAAGAGGAAAGGAGGACACGGGAAATGAAGACGAAGAAAAACAAGAAAAGAAGAAGAAAAAGTAGGAGAAAAGAAGTAGTGGAAGAAGAAAGAGAAGACGAAAAGAAGAAAAAGAAACAAGTTGAGAAACTATTGCACGGAACGGCAAGCATTCTGTGTGATCGGCCTGATCAAAGTAGCTGAAGAAGAAAGAGATTGCGCAGCAAATGCAGTGTAGAAATATAACAAAAGAAGAAGAAAGTGAAGGTGGTGTGGAGGAGTGAGAATGAAGAAGTTAAAGAAGAAGAATAGGAAGAAGAAGAAGGAAAGAAGAAGAAGCATGACGCAGAGGTGAGGTGAAGACAGAAGAAGTTGTTAATAGGAAGAAGAAGGATTTAAGAGTAAGACTAGGAGGTAGAAGGTTGAAGAAGAGGAAGAAGAAGAAGAAGAAGAGAGAAGAAGAAGAAGAAGAAGAAGAGGTAGTAGGAGAGGAGAAGATGAAGAAGTAGAAGAGGAGAAGAAGGAAGAAGTAGAAGAGGAAGACATGAAGAAGAAGAAGGCTAAGAAGAAGAAGATGAAGAAAGAGGAAGTAGAAGAGGGAGATAACAGTCAGAAAGGAAGAAGAAGAAGAAGAAGAAGAAGAAAGAGAAGCAGGAAGGAGGAGTGAGGAGAAGAAGAGTGGAAGATTAAAACAAGAAGAGTGAAGAAGAAGAGGAGGAGGATGATGAGGAATATGAACAAGAAGAAGAGGAGGAAGAAAAAGAAGTAGTAGTAGAAGAAGATGAACAACAACAACAACAACAACGACAAGAACACGCAGAAGAAGAAGAGGAAGAAGAGGAGCAGGAGGAACATGAACAAGAAGAAGTAGTAGGAGAAAAGAAAGGAAGGAAGAGAAGAAGAAGAAGAAGAAGAAGAAGAAGAAGAAGAATAAGAAGAAGAAGAAGAAGAGAAGAAGAGGAGATGAAGATGATGTGATGGTGATGATGATGATGGGAGTGATGATGATGTGAATGATGAGATGATGATGATGATGATGATGATGATGATGATGATGATGAAGGAGGAGGAGGAAAGGTGAAGGAAAGAAGAAGAGAAGAAGAAGAAGGAGGAGGAGGAGGAGGTGAAGGAAGGAGGAGAAGAAGAAGGAAGAAGAAGAAGAAGAAGAAGAAGAAGAGGATGAAGAAGAAGGAGGAGGAGGTGAAGGAGGAGAAGACAAAGGGAAGAAGAAGAGAAGAATATAGAAGAAGGAGGAGGAGGTGGAGGAGAAGACAGAAGAGGAAGAAGAAGATGACAAGAATAATAATGATTATCAATTTGTGGTTGGGTGGTTTGTCGGGTAGAACAGTGGGCAATGATCCCTGACAAAGACTCATTGATTGTCGTCGGCCTCCATTGGCTGCGTCACGGTTTTCAAGTTTGCGACTTGTTTCTTTTTTCTCTCTGTGAAGGGTGAAGAACTATTGTGATAGCTCTTTCCATTCGTGAATTTTATAGATCAGTATGCAGTAGCTTGGTTCAAACAAGGTTTTACAAATCGAAGTTTAAACTTCGTAAAACGGTGGATTTTAGAATAACTACAATTTGAGTTAGACTAGACGGGTGTGCATACCGTGTCGTTCAAAGATTTTTGAAGAAGATACTGAGGAGGAGGAGGAGGAGAGGAGGAAAGGGAGGAGTGAGGTCATTGGAGAAACCAGAAGAAGAAGAGGAAGAATAACAAGAAGAAGTAGTAGAGTATCGAAGAGACTGTGGAGAACAACGAAGAGAAGAATGAGAGAAAACCTGTGGAGGGATAGGAAGAAGAAGGAAGAGAAAACAGAAGAGGAAGAAGGGGAAGAGTAAATGAACAAGAAGAGGAAGAAGAACAAGAAGAAGAAGTGTGGTAAAAAGAAGAAAATAAGTAGAATAAACAGAAAAGAGAACCATATTCACTCCCCCCCCCCACCACGTGATCGCCGGGGGGTTGTTTTGCTTTCAACCCCCTGCGGAGGTTGAGAATTCACCACCCCAAGAATGACACGCTGAACGAACAGGCCAAGAGTAACACCACGGGTGGTATTCAAGAATAGGGGCGAGAGGAATTGAACTAGGGATGAATAAAGCATCAGGTCGAAGAAAAAAGATAAAAGGGGATGGAACGAAAAGAGAAGAAGAGGAAGGAGGAAGTGAGAAAGATATTGAGAGAGAGAAGAGAGTGAGAGAGAAAGATACAGAGAGAGAAAAGGATCAAAAGCAAAATGAAAAAGTTAAAAAAGATATAATATTCATGAAAGAATGTTTTGATGTACATTGATAGGAAGAGTGACCGTGATAATGAAGAGGAGAGGTGGTGAGGAGATTACACTGTTTTATTCATTGGTATAAATATGACTCTTAAATTCTAGATTATAATAACAAATGTACAATTAATTATTCGTCAAATGACATTCAAGAGAAACTAGTTGCCATGTTGTATGAATTGAGAAACTGTTCCGTTCCAGTAGTGTTCAAAAACTGTTACAGTTTGAACTAGAAAAGTTTTATAACGTTGAACATGTATCGTAATGAGGCCATTACGATACAAGTTTCAAATTCCATTTCGAAAAATCTATTGTTTAGATTTCAATTGTGAAACTATAGAATTCAAGAGAGAGAGAGATTAAATTGAGAGAGTTTATTTAAAAAGACAATGACCGGGTGTGAGTAAATAGGAGAGAGATCAACATGTTCATTTCACTTTCCATTCAATAAACAGAAAAAGAAACCATATTCACTCCCCCTCTAACGTGATCCGGGGGTCTTTATATTATTCTAGACCGTCACTGTGAGAGAAGAGGTTGTGAACATTCACCACCTTAACAAAAATGACACGCTGAAACGAACAGGTAACATTAACACCAGGTGGTATTCCAAGAGATAGGGGCGCAAAAAATTAAGAACTATACACAGCAGGAGATGAATAAATTGGAGGGTCGGAAAAAAAAAGGAAGTAATAAAATGGAGATGGAGAAAAGAGAGTGAGGAGAGAGAAAGAGAGGAGAGGGTTTCAGAGCTGCTGCAGGAGTAGGAAGAGAGTGAGAGAGAGAGAGAGAGAGAAAAAGGATCAAAGCAAAATTGAGAGAAAGTTGACATAATTGAAGAAGAAGAAGGAAAAGAAGGATGTTTTAAGAAGACTAATTTACATGAGTGTGAGAGAGTGAGATGTCCGAAGATTAGCTATGAATGGTTTTAGACGGCGTAGACGGAGAAGGAGGAGGAGAAGGAGGAGGTGGAAGAAGAATGAAGAAGACGATGATGACGAACTGTATTGTTCGTCAGAAACATAACCTGAAAGAAAGAAGAAGGAGAAGATAAGGAAGAAGGAAGGAGAGTCTTGGGAAGAGGGGGAGAAGAAGACGGAGAAGAACAAGTTTTTAAAGAGACATGAAGAAGAAGAAGAAGAAGAAGAAGTCGACGATAATGAGAGTGTAACTAGAAGTACACGAATAAATAAGACTAAGAAGAAGAGTGGCCAGGTTTCAAGAAGAACAAAGGAAAGATTTAGGAGAAGAAAAGGAAGAAGAAATTTAAGGATTTAGAAGAAAGAAAAAAATGATGTCAAGAGAAGGTACTAAGAAGATATTATTTTTACTGTATACCGTCACCAATATTTGTGAGAGAAGAGATTGTAAAAAGGAACAAAAAAGAGAAAAGAACATCCCACAAACGATAAACAGAAGGAGAGCGTGTCACAATGGATGTTCCACAGAACTGAAAATAAAAAATTAAGTACAAGACTCTACAAAGGAGATCGACTGAAGGGTCTTGCGAAACAGGAGAAAAAGTAAAAGATGAATGGAAGGAAAAGAGAGTAGAGGAAGAGTGGGAGGAAGGAGAGAGAGGTGAGAGGGTTTGTCGAGCTGCTGCAGAGAGAGAGAGAGAGAGGTGGAGAGGGAGAGAGAGAGATAGAGAGTGAGAGGAAGAAAAGTTGGAGAGTGATTGAGAGAAAAAGAGGAAAAGAAAGATGAGGAAGAAGGAGAAGAAGAAGAAGAAGGAAAAGAAGGATGATGAAGAAGATCAGTGAGTGTAGGAGAGTGAGATAGTAATTGAGAGAGGGAGAGAGAGTGAGAGTATGAATAGTTGTAGCAGGGTAGACGGAGAAGAATGAAAGGCAGAAGAATAAAGGAGGAAGGAAGAAGAGAGGAGGTGGTGATGATGATGTTGATGATAATGAGGGGGTGAAGAAGAAAAAGGTAGGGAAAGGAAGCCATGATGGATAAATGGAGATTAGTGAGGATGGCAAAATAAGAGAAAAAAGAAGAAGAAGAATATGACAGAAGTTGTAGACAGATTACAAGCAGGAGAATGTAAAAGAAAAGAGAAGGAGAAGAAAAAGATGAGGAAGAAGAAGAAGTGAGAAGGGGTGAAGGAGGAAGAGAAAGAGAAGAAGAAGAAGAAAGCAAAGAAGAAGGAGGGAATAAGAAGAAGAAGAAGGAGGAGGAGGAGGAGGAGAATAAGAAGACGATGACAACAGACTAGTGATAGAAGAACATGAATAACCTGAAAAGAAGAAAAAGAAGAAGAAAGAAGATGAGAAGAAGGAGGGAGAAGAAGATGGAGAAGAAGAAGAAGAGGAAGAACAAGAAAGAGGAAAATGAGAAGAATGAATAGAAAAGAAGATAGGAGAAGATTAAGGAAAGAGGAAGAAAGAGAAGAGGAGAAGAAAAGAAGAGGAGAAGAGATTGAGGAAGAGAAGAAGAAGAGAAGAAAGAAGAAAAGAAGAAGAAGAAAAGAAGAAGAAGAAGAGAATAAGAGAAGTAAAGAAAGAAGAGATCAGAAGAGAACAGAAGCAGAAGTAGTAAGTGATTGTACTAGAACAAGAACGGACAGACGTAAAATAAGTAAAAGTGTAGATGAAACAAAACGAATAAGAATATAAAGACTAAACCTTTTGTATTTCCAGACGATTTAGCAGGTCAAGAGGCGTAAGTAATAGCTGTAAGAGAGTGAATTGACAAATAATAGAGAGAGAGTGAGTAAGAGAGAGAGTGAGAGAAGGAATGTGGAGAGATTGTGAGAGAGAGCGTGGTGTAAGAGAGAGGAGGAACTACAGAGAGCGTTGTTCACAGTGCATGTTGCAAGCATTATTCAGTGTACAAACCCCTCTTGCGGAGAAGCATCCAGCCAAGTGGTACTTGCACTATAATAGGAGAAGAAGAAGATTTAAAAGGAGAGGAATAGAGTAAAATTAGTAGGAAGAATGAGATGATGGTGATGATGATGATGTTTTCGATGGATGATGAAGAAGAAGAATGAGGAAGAATAAAATAAGAAGATAAAGATGATGGGGAAAGAGCAAGAGATATCTGATGATGATGATGAAGAAGAAGAAGTGAAGAAGAAGTAGATGAAGAGAAGAAGAAGTCGTAGAAGAGATGGAAGATGAGGAAGATGACGAAAATAAGAAACTAAAGGTGAAGGAGAAGAAGCAGAAGATAAAGATGGAAAAGACAGATTACGAACGTCAGTGTTAATTAAGAACGCGAATAACAAGAAGAAGAGGAAGAAGATAAGGAAGAAGAAGAAAGAAGAAGGAGAAGATTGGGAGAAGAAGAAGAAGAACTAATTGGAACAATGAAGAAGAAGAAGAAGAGTCGACGATAATGAGTAACTAAGTGAAATAAATAAATAGAACAAGAGGAAGAAGAAGAAGGAAAAGAACAAGAAGAGATGAATAAGGAAGAAGAAGTTGTTGAGGAGAAGGAAAAGGAAGGAAGTCATGAAGGAGGAAAAGAAAAAGGAGAAGAGAAGGAGAAAAAGAAAAGAAAAGAAAGAAGATGAATGGAAGAAGTTGAAAAGAGGGAAGAAGAAGAAGAGACGAAGAAGAGAAGTAAAAGAAAAGGAGATCCAAAGAATGAAAAAAGTGGAAAAGGAGATGAATGAATCAAATAGAAAAGAGAGATAAATATAAGGAGAAAAGAAAGAATAAAATTAAGTAGTAGAATGGAAAAGGTGGTGGCGGAGAAGGTGAAGAAGAGAGGTGAAAGATGAGATGGTGAGGAGAAGAAGAAGAGAAGAATAAGAGAGGAGGAGAAGGAGAGAGAGTAGAAGATGGAGGAGAAGATGAAGATGGAGAATAAGAATGAAGTACCCTCTTACCTTTTTCATTTATAGAACTCTAACCTACACTCGCTCTCTCAGTTTCTCTTATTCCTCTCTCTCTACTCTGTCTTCTCTCTCTCCCTCTATCATGTTCAGTGACTGTGTTGTCATAATACAAGTACTACAGTCATGTGCCACTGTACTGTGGGGAGGACTTGCGTATTACAAGCAAAACGGCTATGAACATTCACACAACAATTCCATTTCTTCTTTCCCATTTGTTTACTATTTTTCTTACTTTCTCGTCTCATCATTTTCTTCGAAATTCCTATCCAGAATTCAATAATAGAATATTAGGCTTAAAGATTTTAAGTTAAATTTTGGTGTTTGAAATTAATTTTACTCATATTTTTGGTGCTTTTATGATTTTATGTAGACTTTTCACAATTTAGTCTTTGCGCCAAGTGTTAAAATTGGGTTCATGAGTTCAGATTAGCAAGTCCCAGGCGTAACAGAGCAATTATCGCAGGAAAAAGCCCGGGGTTAAAATATGGGTTCATGAGTCCAACAAACATATGATCTCGAGTCAAAAGATAAGCTAGGTGGGTTCATGAGAACAACAACAGATCAACTCGGCTATTAAAGATAAACATCGTGGGTTCATGAGTTCTAGTTCCAGCGTAAATGAGATAATTCTAGGATCAAAAATGATCATTTTGAGCTATAACTTAGACCCGCTAGAGGGTAGGTTTAAGACAGGGATTATCCCATTATCACGTTATTGTTGTGATTTCAACAAAAAAGATTGTTATATTAGGGTTTGTCTTTGAATTCTGAACAATTTCATTACCCACAAAGCCACAAACCCCCAATTTTTTTATTGATGTATAAAACTCACTAACATAAAAAAAAATGCAAAAAAAAACTTCTTCAAACGACGAAAACAATTATTTATTGAAATGATTCACCACAATAATATAATATGATCAATCATTTGCATTTGAATAATTTATTTCATTATCAAAAAAAATTATTTCATCATATTTATCTTTAATATTTTTTTAATAGAACTATTTTCGATATTTTTCGAATGAAATACTTTTTATCCAAATTGACAAGTGCATTTTTTTATAATTGAATACGTAGATTGAGAATTATGAAAAGCTTTTATTGAATACATTGAAGACAGCAGTAGAACGAAAAATGAGAACGAGAACTAATCAAAATCGAGCCTTGTTATAAGTTATAATATAAAAACAATACACTAATCACTATACTATACTCGAAAATACTATAAGCTACTATTTATACAGTTATAATTAATGAACTAGAAATGTACAGAAACTTCACAAAATACAAATGATGGTGATGAGATTAGGGTGGCGACAACAGGGGAGGAATATTGTTGATAGTGTCATGCGAGGTGTCTAGGAAAACTCGCCCAAGGACAAACTCGCCGCGACCAGCTCATACAAGGACTGATTCCCCCGGCATTTTCCCCAGCTAACGGTTCGACATGATATATAAACTAATTTTCAATTCACTAATTAGTTATCAATTTATTAGAAATTAGTTATCATTCTATATTCAAATATTATTATCAGTTTAATACTTGACATGATATTTGGTCTATTTTTTGGTGCAAAATCAAATGCAGACTATTTGTATGAGTCCAATCAACATAATTTTAAGAAATGCAGTTCTTCAATAAATTTTGTAAACATAAAAATGTGTTATATTGACTGGACTAGTAGGGCTATTCATATCTCATCATCATCATCATCAACATCATCATCATCATCATCCTCCTCCCCAGATTACCGATTAACATGTTTTAGTTGTATTTTTCAATGTTTGAAAATAGTTCCATAGTTTGATCAGTAAATTAAAAATTAATTTATATATATCATGTCGAATCGTTAGCTGCATCTCAAATCCCTGAAAATTGGTAATAAATTAAATAAATGAAGTGAACTGAAATAATCAGTCCTTGTATCAGCTGGCCGCGGCGAGTTGTTCCATTCCGACATGCTTGATGCATGAATACAAAAATTCCCTGTGAATCCCTGCAGTTGAGCCGACGAGCTAACCTTCGTCATTACTAACCCCTCGGCCTAAGGCATCTTGAAGTTACGATGGGCTAACGATAATCCGTGGTTGAACTCTGTCTCATGAACCCATTTTTTAGCCCTGGCGTAACTTTAGCCCATGCTAACGTTAGCTCTGGACTAGTAAATCCAGAACTCATGAACCGCCCCTAAGACTTTTAAGCCTTTTGATTATTGTGTCGAAATCACTTTAATTATTACCGAAACAGCTGATTTCTGACAAGTTAAAAGGATCGTGCTATAGGTATTTCGATCAATAAATATCATTATTAATAGTGAATGTAAGTATAACTTTCATTTCAAATAATTACCAAAATTAGGAAACGTTGAGAAAGTTGAAACTAGCTGACAATGACGAAAGTGGAAGAGGCATTGCTGATGACGTGGACCGCCCACAAAATTCAACTAGCTTTCTGATTGGCCAATGAGCTGATCAGTCACCATTTTACGACTTTGACCAATTAGAAGCTAGCTGCTTGCAACTGTCAGGTGTCATGTGACGTTTTCATACAGCTGGCTCCTGATTGGTTAGAATTGTAAAATGGCGACTGTCCAACCCATTGACCAATCAGACGGCTCGTTGAATTTGGAGGCGTGGCTTTCTACAACAGCATCGCTTCCCTTTCTTTCGTTATTAGTGTTCGAAAATAGTTTCAGCTTTCTTAGCATTTCTTATAATGATGTTTATTCATTTCACATTTCATATTCCATGAAACATTTTCAGGTTAATTCATGAATTTTTTTTCTTTTTCTTGTTATATGGTTTTTTTTTACATTTTTGTAGTCAATTTTATTAATGTATTCTTAGGTTTTAGTTTTGAAGAAGGAAATAAATTTATTATTTATTTATTTATATATATTATTTTGTTCAACATTGATTGAGAATGTATTAAAGGAATCGAATTCTCATTTAATAAAAATTTTACTTTATCTAATTTCTATTCCTACTTCACCCATCTTTCCTCTTTTTCCTCATCCGCTTTTCTTTTTCTCACCATTTTCTCTCTCTCTTCTCTCTCTCCCTCTTTCTCCATTTCCTTGACCACTTTTCCTTTTCTTTCTTCTTTTATTCTTCTTTTACTTCTACTACTATTTCTCCTTCATCATCTTCTCCTTCTTCTCCTCCTCCTTCTTATTCTTCTTCGCCTCTGACTTTCTTTTCAAAATACATATTTTCTCTTCTTCTGTTTCTTCTTTTATTCTTCTTCTTTTCTTACCTATTTCATCATCATCATCATCATCTTCTTCTCCTCCTCCTTCTTCTTCTTCTTATTCTTCTTCTTATTCTTCTTCTTCTCCTGCTTCTTCTTTTTCTCTTCTTCTTCTTCTCTTTCTTCTTTTCTCTTCTTCTTCTTCTCTTCCTTCTTTTCTCTTCTTCTCCTCTTTCTTCTTTTTCTTGTTCTTCTTCTACTATTTATCCTTCTTCTCTTTCTTTTTTCTTGTTCTTCTTCTACTTCTTCTTCTTCTTCTTCTTCTTCTTCTTCTTCTTCTTCTTCTTCTTCTTCTTCTTCTTCCACTATTTCTTCTCAATCTTCTTCTCCTTCTCCTCCTCCTCCTCCTTCCCTCTTCTTCTTCTTATCTGACTTTCCAAAACTATATTTCTTCTCCCATCCTTTCTCATGGAGCCATCCGCGTATTCTGGATTTGTGCCCAGCATGGAAACGTAATGGCTTGAAGAGATTTAGTGGGTATGACCACTGTGGCTTAACCAATAGTTGATAAAAATTGGGGAAAAATTCGATAAAGTACGTTTGGGGAGTCCTCACTAGAATAAGTCTTTTTCTAGATTGGGATAGCGGTTGATAAGAGTGGTGAGGGGGGTGGAAGAGTAATAGGGGTAGCAGAATTTTGGAAATCCCCATGGAGGGGTCGAAAGGCCAGTTTGGAATTATTTACAGCTATTCCCCCCAACTAATGGGGCGAGTTTCCCTTTTTTTTATCTGGTTTTGGGGTGAGGGGTCTATTTTCTTTTATTTTCTATTTTGATGTTCCGGACTATTTTGTTCCCCCCGATTTCTGCTTGGAAAACGTCTCGAAGGGGAGGAAAATATGTTTTTCACGTTCTGGGCGGCCTATCTTGGGTTGATTCAAGTGTGAAGTGCATCCATATGGATAGAGTAGTATTTTTCCATGATGGCACATGAATTAAACTTATCAGTCTAGCAAAATAATAAGAACAAGGAGAACAAGAAGAAGGAGAAGAAGATTGAGAAGAATGATGATGATGAAGAAGAAGAAATAGTTTTAGAAGAAGAGGGAGAATAAGAAGAAGAAGAAGAAGAAGAAAAGGAGAAGAAGATTGAGAAGAAATATTGGAAAGAAGAAGAAGAAAAGATGGAGAAGAAGAGGAAGAAAAAGGAGGAGAAGATGGAAGAAGATGATGAAGAAGAAGAAGAAGAAGAAGAAGAAGAAGAAGAAGAGAGAAGAGAAGATGAAGAAGAAAAGGAGAAGGAGAAGCTTATCAGTGTAGTTGACTGTCAGTGTGTAGTAAAAATTGAAATTATTTTTTATATTATGATATATTTTTTCATAACAAGTTTCATAACACTATTTCAATAATATTTCGTATTTATTGCCATAATTCATTTTAATTTTGAACTCAAATTTGAACTGATTAGTAAAATAATTATTGAACTTGATGAAAACTAATACTTTTAATGTGTGAATAAAATTAATAATCTTATAAAATTTTGTTTGTTACAGGAATCAATTCTTCAGAGGAGAGGCATGTAAGTAAACCTGATCGAAAACTTCATAAATAATACAAATCATTCTTAATATTTTGGCAGGTAACAGTTTATCAATATGGTTTCAATCTTGATGCTTTTTTAAATTGATTGAAAATAGCATAAACTATGACAACTTATTTCAAAGGTCTAATTCGGAAGTGATTCAATATTCTAAAGATAATTTGGATTGTGATTTCGCTACATGAATCGGTGTGGTTAGAACATATAATTGTCTATTCTTCGAAAAAATACACAAGAACTCTCTTCCTGTGAACAATCAACCGTAAAGAGATGAAACGGTTAGTTTACTTATTTAAATAGACAGAAACAGAGAGAGATTATGAATTAAACATAATGTCAGCTTAAATTCTAGATTAAGAATTCAATGAGTTATTTCAATGAACGTCTCAGAGAGAGTTGACTTGAATTGAATGACTGCCTTTATTTTAACCTCGGATGGCGAAGTTAGGGCGCAATCGGCCCTCTCTTACACTTAACCCTCAGGAGATTAGATTAGATTAGATTAGATTACTTTATTCATGTAGATAACAATAATTATAACTGCTTAGATTCTAGATTACAGAAGTTGTACGTATAAGTAATATAATTTTTAACTTTATGAATATGACTAATAATTTTTAACAATTTAAGTATTATATGCAATGTGAAAATGTTAATATAAGTGAGATTTATCTACATGAAACGGCGAAGTTTGGACATGTCAATGTCCATTCTTGGAAAAGGATGTCCAAGGACATCCTTTCCATTAACACTATGAGATTTATCAATACCTGATAAAAAACCTAAGGAATAGAAAATTGAATTTAAATAGATCTTTTAAAATTGAAACTAAAATTTGAAATTTTCAAACCTGAAAATAAAACCTTTAAGATAAATACTAAAATGAGATGAATAAACTATTTAAATAATGAACTGTTAAATGAAGTATATACATAAGGTGAATGAAACAAAACAAATATGTATGACACTAAAAATAGGTCAATAATACTCATATTTTTAAAACTCCTAAATATATAATCATTAAAATCGTGAATAAAATACTACCAGTATAAGGTGAATGGGTGATGATGAAGTTTGATGAAGGTTGACATGCTTTGCTCTAGGGTTGGACATTCTCAATCATTTTCTCTACAAGATGTTTCCTAAATTTTAAAATGAAGCTCGCTCGACTTTCAAGAGATCTAATAGAATCAGGGAGTGCATTCCATGCGACAACCACTAACAAGAAAGGATTTAGTATAGATTGTAGTTCGGTGATTCGGTATCCTCAAAGTATTTTCACCGGTCCTAGTATGTGAAACATCTATTCTCCTACCTTCAGATACAAATTTAAAATCATTTTTGAAATAATTTGGTTGACCATATTTTAATATATCTCTAACCAGTTTAACTATTCGAAAAAGTCTCTGATCAGGTAATTTTAAGGTTGAGCTACTAATATGGGCTTGGGTGATCCGTTCATGACGTTGGAGAGAGAAAACAAACCTCAAGCAATAATTTTGACAGCGTTGAAGTTTATCATTTAGAGTAACCTGCATATCATTAAGTACGGAGTTGCAATACATCAAGTGCGGGAAGATCAGGGATTGTACCAGTAACAATCTGATATTTCTGGGTAGGATATCTTGCAGTTTCTTTAATGGGTGCATGGCTGAAAAAATCTTTTTACATGTTTTATTTACTTGTTCTGTCCAGTCTAGAGTTTTATTCATGATTATGCCTAAGTTCCTAACAGAGCTACAGTAGGGAATTTCGGTACCATCAACACTAATTTTTTGGATTGTGGTCAAGTCAATATTGTTGACAAGGCGTGAGTAACCAATTATTATGGGCTGCGTTTTAGTGGGGTTTAGTTTGAGGCCATTTTTCTTAGTCCATTCTACAATTAAGTTTATGTCTTGATTAATTTTATCTACTGTTTCATTTATTTTCGTGATGGGGCAGCTAGCATAAATTTGAAGGTCATCAGCATAGGTATGAAAATTGGAAAACTTGATAACAGAAGGAAGGTCATTTGCATACAGTGTGAATAAGAGGGACCTAAGATTGAACCTTGAGGAACGCCATGTATAACATTCTTCCAATTTGAACTATTATCACCAATAGATACACATTGTTTTCTATTATTGAGGTAGGAATTGAACCAAACAAGTGTTTTAGGACTAAATCCAAGAATAGCTAATTTATTAAGGAGAATATTATGATCTACTGTGTCAAATGCTTTGGAAAAATCAAAGAGAGTTAGGATGGTACATTTTCTTTGGTCCATAGCCAGTCTAATATCATCAGTTACACGCAGAAGAGCTGTCTCAGTTGAGTGAGATTTTCGAAATCCGGATTGAAAGTTGTGAAGTTTGTTATTTTGTTCCAGAAATGCTACAACTTGTGAATGAACAAGTCTTTCAAGTACTTTAGATAGAGCAGGGAGAATACTGATTGGTCTTAGATCTTCGACTTTATTGGGTGAGGCAACTTTGTTTAAAGGACGAACCAGAGCAAGCTTCCAATTTTCAGGAAATTTACCATTTTCAAGAGACTTGTTAAAAATTAGAGTGATGACTGGAAGGATTGCAAATACCATTCTCTTTATAAATTTGATAGGGATTTTGTCTGCTCCAGAAGCATTACTATGCATGCGTTGGATTGCCTTGAAAGCGTTTTGTTCTGAAATAGGATGAAAGTGAAATTGATTAGCAAGTGGTATGTTCAAGTTAGTTTCTTGATCTTTTAAAAAGTTAATATGATTACTGATGGTTACTTCGTCACGTTGAGTCGAATGTGAAAGAAAATGGTCATTTATATTGTCTAATGGTAAGTCAATGAGAGTTTCAGATTTATGTTTACCTAGGCCAAATTCTTTTATTCCTCGCCACAATGATTTAGAGTCCTGCCTATTGTCAGTCATGAATGAGTTCAGGTACCTGATCTTAGAGTTCCTTAATTGCTGTTTAACTTTATTTCGCAAACTTCGATATTCAATTAAACTGTTCAAGTCCAATGTCCTTTTAAATTTTCTGTGAGCTTTATCTCTTTGTCCCATCATTCTAAGAATGTCGTCAGTCATCCATGGTACCCGTCGTTTTCTGTTAATCCTCCTAGTCACATAGGGTGCATGTTTGTCATATAATTGCAGAGTCCAATTTTCAAGGGTTTCAACCATTTCATCAACTGAGGGTAATGCCTCAATTTGATGCCATGGAGTCCGAGCTACGTCTGTCAGAAAAGCGGCTTCATCAAAGTGTTTAACGTCCCTTTAATTAATAAATTTCTGATCTGGTCTCAATGTTTTGTGAGAGAGCACGCAATAGATCAAATCATGTCCAGAAATAGCTGGGACAGAGATTTGACCTGTTTGTACAACCTCATTTGGATCACTCACTACAAGTAGGTCTATGAACGTGTCAGATTCAGTAGTATGATGAGTTGCATCAGAGTGGTAGAATAGTCAAGTTGAGGCATTGAAAGATTGTAGTCAGTTGGTAAAGTCAAAGTTACGGTGGAGTCATGTTGAGGTCAGTGTTCATATCTCCCATTACTAAAATACGACTATAGAATGGCATAAATGAGAGCAATGCATTTTCAAAATCAGTGAAATGACCTATTTTTGGTGGACGATAACAAATTCCAACTAATAATTTATCTGAACTAGATAGAGATAATTCAAGTAGCATAAATTCAGGTCTTGCAGAGTATTCTTGAACAGATGTAATTAATATTTTGGTTTTAATGTCGTGTTTTACATATATTGCTACGCCACCACAAGCTTTATTCAACCGATCATTACGAAAAAGGGTGTAACCAGATAATGCAACTTGGTTGGATGAGATACTAGGCTTTAAAAATGACTCTGATATTCCAATAATATTAAAGTTTTGAAAACGAGAGATTGCTCTGAGTTCGTCAATGTGACAAGTGAGAGATTGAATGTTGAGATGGGCGGCTTTGAAAAGTTTTTTATAGGGCCGAAGCTTATCATTTAATATTAGACCTGTGTCATTACTATTAATTTCATTATTCAAATTATTATGAATCGAAAGCGAGCAAGCTAAGTTGTCAGAAGGGGGCATGGAAAGAGTTGCAAATTGACATTAATATAGACAAAGAGCAAAGCATGAAGATGAGAATGAAACTAAAACTAAGATAACTTAACCTAATTGAAACAGACTCTTGAAAAGCCGAGAGCATCATGGATGCAATGTCAGTTCGGCTACCGTATATAATCATGTTAAAAGTTCGAATTAAGCGCACAAATGTGAATTTACGTACACATCAGTGTATGAGATACACTGATTACCAGTCCCAGTATGATATAACCCAACGTGGTTGACTGTAGGCGGTGTTAGAGAAGAGGCCGATCGCGGATAAGAAGAGAAGCGGGAAACTGGTACAGCTGTAACAAGAAGAAAAAAGAGCAGAAACAACAGCAGAATACAACATGAATATAATAGAAAGGGAATCCATAACTGATCTATTAGTGAATCTTGAAAAGAGCAGAAAAACAAGTAAAGTAACATGGGTAGGAGAGAGAAAATGAAGTGTGAGAAAATAATTGCTAATTATAGTGTATAGAGAAGGAATGAATGGGTTGATGGAGAGAGACGAGCAATACAAAGAAGAACAAAGAGGCAAAAACTATAGAAAAAGGGCCTACCCTGTTCTACCTGTCAAAGATAGAAGTTGTTATCAGAGTAGTCCTAATACAATATACCGGTGATCTTAAATATAGGATTGGAGTAGAGTGAAGTAAATAGATTAAAGCAGCCATGATCAGTACGATCTGTATAGAACTACGTAATCCTGCATCACAGTATGTACTGTACTACATAATATGATGCAGTACACACTATAGCATTCAGATACAGGTAAACATATATATTCATATACATATACTAATGTACTATAGCAAATAGCATTAACCCTATCAAAATTGTAAATACTACATAGTATATTATCTGTGAATATATAAGCTTATATTATACAATATAATATACTATAACCCACTACATTATACTATGTACTATACTATACTATCAGATCTATACTACAGCATACAACACTACACCATGCCATACTAAACAATACCATACTGGGCTATACCACACTGAATCTAAAACTTTATATACTGAAAATATGGCATATGAAGTCTTATACCGAATAAGATATTAATTTATATCCTACATGAAACATCGAAACTATGTATTCTATAGTGTTGATCCTATTCAAGGGATAGGGATAATAACGCAACTCGGAAAATAATCTTATATCTATCAAGATATTAAATTTGATCGAATTCGATTTACTGAAGCTGAAAATAAAATGGCTGACTCAAGGGAAATTGCAAATAAATGATTCTATTCTTGACGCTATACTTATAATGATTCTATTATATAAATTATTATAATAAGATGATTGATATGAATAATTTTAGGAATTAATTATTAGTAATTTGGGTAAGTATTATTATAATTATTGAGAAATTGCAATCAAATAAATAGGGTCAAAAACATTAATCTATGAATCGGCAATAATTGAATCAGTAAAAGCTCACCTTTGATTTAGTGGAGAGTCAGCCATTCGAGCAACCAGCATGGGCTGATCAGTGGAGGTCGGCGAGACGTTCGGCGGTGCGAATGCGGCGTGCGGCTCCTTCCCCGACGGCAAACTTGATGCGGCCATCGATCGTCCACACGTTCCGGATGCCGTACCTGTCAGCCGCCGCGTTGAAGAGCGCCAGCCGGTGCCTCGTCAGGTCCTCCCTGATGGTGATGCCCTGGTTCTTGAGTTTTGTTTTCGCAGCGAACACCCTCTGCCTTGTCCGGTACCCATCGAATCGCACGATAATGGGACGAGGACGTTTGTCGTTGCCCTGGCCGGGTTGCTGGGGACGACCCACCCGATGAGATCGATGAATTTCACCGATCGTCAGGTCGACTCCCAACTTCTCCCGGCACGTGTCGAGGACGAGCTTGTCAGTGGACTCGGCGTTCCTTTCGGGGATTCCGAAGAAGCGCAGAGATGTTCGTCGACCATATTGCTCAAGGTCATCAATTTTCAGCTCGACCTCCTTCTCCAGGCTCGCCATCCTCTTGCGTAGCTCACTGTTTTCTTCACGGAGACTGTCAATCTCCGCTTGGAAAACGGCAAGAGCCTCGGTGACAGCGAGGCTGACCTCACTGCGAATCCTTTGCAGAATTTCTTCTGCAAGCTGGCTGGTGGCTGGTGCGGGCGCAGGCGAGGGAGCTGGGGTGGGTGGTGGGGTCGATGACCTGCCTTGTCCTAGCTGCCTACCTGCGCTGTTTGCAGCCCTTTGTTTGGGGGTCTCCTGCCTTCGGTTGCTCCTTGGGTTGACCATTTTAGAATTGGTTTTAGGTTATGTAAATCACTAAAATATAAACACTAATAACTGAGAAAATAACGATAAAAATTGAGTTAAAAAATAAATACGGTTAAACTATATGAGAAACTGAGTGTTCTGGTATAAAATATAATTAAGTTCGAACTAAATAACCCTACGATTTAACACTTATAACGGAGCACGAACTGAAGCACGTGTTTACTCGCAAGCCATCCAAAAGAGAGCTCTTCTTCGAGAGAGAGAGAGAGTGAGAGAGAGGTAAGAGAAAAGAAGGAGGTGATGGAGAAGTAGTGAAAGGTGAAGAAGAGGAAGAAGAAGAAGAAGAAGAAGAAGAAGAAGAAGAAGAAGAAAAAGGAAATAAGAAGAGGTAGGATGTGAAGTAGAAGATGTTGGAGGAGAGGTAGGTGGAGGGAAGATGGAGAAGAAGAGGGAGGAGAAGGTGAAGAAGAAGAAGAAGATGGAAGAGGAGAAGAAGAAGGTGAAGAAGAATAAGAAGAAGAAGAAGTTGGGGGGAGAAGAAGAAGAAGAAGGTGGGGGGAGAAGAAGAAGAAGGTGGTAGGAGAAGAAGACGGAGGAGGAGAAGAAGAAGGTTGAAGAGGAGAAGGTGGTGAAGAAGAAGAAGAGGAGGAGGAGGAGAAGAAGAAGAAGAAGTGACAGAGTTTAAGAGTGAGAAAGAGAGTGAGATATATAGAGTGTGAGATGGATAGTGAACGAGAACGATAGAGTGATGGTCGAGACCTATTGTAAATTCAAGTTCCTATCGAAGAAAACCCTGAAAAGAGGCGGAGAAAATGGCCGAAAGGCATACTGAATAAGAAAAAAAGGGTTGTGCATAAATTGTATTGGTAGTGTTGGCAGCACGTGTTAAAATGCCTTGAGACGAGCGCTTCAATAAAAGGTGGAGGGGGGGGGTGGGTGCAGGGTACGCTATCTAATGTAACCGCGTACATAATGTAGGAAGAGGGGACGTGAGCCGAAGGGAATAAGATACAGGAGATCGCTGCGAGGGATTCTAGGAAATCTTCATAAAGGGAAAGGAAACTGAAGGAGATGGGGGAATGATACAAAGACGGAAGGGAAAGAAAAGGGAAGAGTTACAAAGAGAGGGATTTCTCAGAGACGTAAGGAAAAGAAAACTGACGTAGAATGATGGGGAGGGAACATGGGTGTTTCTAAGAGGCAAGGGGAAGGAAAAGAGTAAAAAGGGAAGAAAATTAGGTAGGAGAAGGGGAAAGAGTGTTTCAAAGACGCAAGGGTGGGAAGGGGAAAAGGGAGAATTAAGACGTGAGGGAGTAGGAAGGGGAAAGTGATTCTCTCAGAGTCGTGATAGGTGTTGGAAAAGGAGAAGAAAAATGAGAAGGAGGAGGAGAAAAAGAAGGGAGGAAGAAGAAGAAGAAGGAGGAGATGGAGAAAAATGAGAAGAAGAAGAAGAAGGAGAAGGGGGAAGGAGGAAAAGAAGAAGAAGGAGGAAAAAAAAAGAAATGGGTGGAAGGATAAGAAGAAGGAGGTGGAAAAGGAGAAAGAGGAGAAGAAGAAGGGAGGAAAAAGAAGAAGGGTGAAAGAATAAGAAGAAAGGGGAATTAGGAAAACAAGAAGAAGGGAGGAAGAAAAAGAGGAAGAAGGGTGGAAGGATAAGAAGAAGAAGGGGGACGTAGGAAAAGAAGAAGAAGGAGAAGGGAGAGGAGAAGAAGAAAAGAAGGAGAAGAAGAAGAAGAAGAGAAGAAAGAAGAAGGTTGGTGAGGAAGAAGAAGAAGAAGAAGGGAGAAGGGTGAACAAGAAGAGGAAGAAGAAGAATAATAATGATAAAAATATGACGACCAATGATCAATTCACTATGGAGAAAAATAAGAATAGATGAAAACAAAATTGAAGAACCAAACACAGATGAAGAGGACAGAAAAGATTTTTCCAAAGAAGATAGTGAATGAAAATAAAGCGGGAAGAGAAATACAGTTGGCCAACCTGGGTACCGAGAAGGTGTGGGAAGAGTTGTAAGCAAGGATCGGGAAAGAGAAAAACCCTCATAGATGTTTTCCCAACTGGCTTTTCCAAGCTCAGTTACCCCCTCTCCCATCCGCCCAAAACTCAAATCATTCATGTTTTCCTCTTTCTCTCACATACAATCTCTCTCTCTTCCTTTCTTTATCTCTCAGTCGTCGTTTCACTGGAAAGAGCGTATCGAAAGTGGAAAAGAGAAAAACTGAAACTTATTTTATCAAAATCTTGTATCTCTCTCTTTCTTTTCGCTGGAAAAAGGGGATTGAAAGTGGGAAAGAAAATAACTGAGACATCTCACTCCAAAACCAAGTATTTTCTCTTCTAACATTCTGTGCGGAGAGAAGGAATCAAAAATAGGAACTCCAACCCAATGCCCAAGCCGCAACGTGTTTGGTCGGGGAATTCTACGGAAAAAGAAGTGAAAAGAGCCAACGCTTTTCTCAACCACTAACTTCTTTCCACTCTCTTTCGGTCGGTATTCTTCGGAAACGAAAGTAAAATGTGGAAGAGGTATCTCATCGGTCTCTTCCCTAGCGACCAAATTCCTTCACGTCTCTATTTCGCCATTTCCTTGTGAACTATACGCTTTCTTCTTCTACTTCTTTTTCTTTTGCTCGTTCTTCTTCTTCTTTCTTTTCTTTCTTCTTCTTGTTCTTCTTCATTCATTTCTTCTTCTTCTTCTTCTTCTTCTTCTTCTTCTTCTTCTTCTTCTTCTTCTTCTTCTTCTCTTCTTCTTCTTCTTCTTCTTCTTCTTCTTCTTCTTCTTCTTCTTCTTCTTCTTTCTTCTTCTTCTTCTTCTTCTTCTTCTTCTTCTCCTTCTTCTCCTTCTTGTTCTTCTTGTTCGTGTTCTTGTTCTTGTTCTTCTATTTATTCCTCTTTATTGTTGTTGGTTTCTCGTTGTTGTTGGCCTTCCTCTTCTTTTCCTTCTTCTCCTTGTTCTTGTTCTTCTTCTTGTTGTTGTAGTTCTTCTTCTTTTTCTGCTTTTTCTTGAACTTTTTTATCTTTTCTTCTTCTTCTTATCCATCTTTCTTCTTCTTCTTCATCTCTGACTTCCTAAAAAAATTTCATTTATTCCTTTTCAAATATTTTTATCCTTCATAGAAGGAAGTGAAATATGAGAGAGGGATCTCATCGTTCTCTTCCCTAGCCACCAAATTCCTTCCTCTTTCTCTTTTTCTCGTTCTTCTCTGGAAAAGAAAGTGAAATGTAAAAGAGGGTTCTCATCGGTCTTTTCCTTAGCGACCAATTTCCTGCTCCAAAAGAAAAAGAAGAGGGAAAAGAAGTAGCAGGAGAAGAAGAGGAAGAAGGGGAGGAAAAAGCGGAAGAAGGACGGGAAAAAGAAGAAGAACAAGAACAAGAGGAGAAGAAGAGCAAAAGAAGAAAAAGAAGAAAAAAAAAGAAGAAGAAGAAGGGGAAGAGGAGGAGAAGAGGGAGAAGAAGTAGCGAATGAGAAGTAGAATGGTAAAGTAAAGATGGATTAGGTGGAAAATGAGAAGAAGGAAATGGAGGAGAAGCAGGAGGTGAAAGAGTAGGAGAAGGAGTGGGAGTAGTAAGAGAAAAAGTAAAAGGAGAATGAGGAGGAGAAGGATGACGTGATGGAAGAGGAGTAAAAGAAGTGGATTGAAGCAATTATTCAGAACCATTGCCCCCATAACCTTACACTGAGCCGCTGTCCGCGAAATACTCACGGGAGAGAATTTTATTATTATTTAATAGTAGGAGATCGGTACTCCTCTCACTGTGTTATGGGAGTTCCAATATTCCCCTTCTCCCCTCGATTTTTCCAACGGGAAAAACGTTTTTCACCCCATAGAGCCTTTACTAGTTGACGAGGAAGAGGTGAAGGGGAAGAGGTGGATGATGATGATGATGAGGAAGAGGAGTAAGAGGAGGAGGAGGAGGAGAAGGAAGAGGAGGAGGAGGAGGAGGAAGAGGAGGAGGAGGAGGAGGGTTCAGTATTGTGTGAAGTATTTCTACGTATTTTCTGCGCCAGAGTGGTGTAGGAATTTGTACGTGGAAATGAATTGATGTGGAAAGGACGAATTGTTTTTGGGGGTCGTGAAAGGTTGGGGAAATTGTTGGGAAAGGGGGTGATGTGGGGGGCTAGATTGTGTTTTTCATGCCTCTGCTAAACACGCTGTCTCCACCCCCCGGCTTCCATCATTCTTCAATTCTCTCTTCTCTGTTGTCCGTACTTTTTTTAGTTATTCTCGGTTGTATTCTCTATCGTATTCTCTTTTGATTCCTTGTTTGGAGGAGAGGGGGTGGGTTTCGAAAAACGCAATTGATGTTGGGTTGGTTTTGGTTGGCGGTTTAAAAAATGTGTGGTTTTTTTGTAGTTGAGAGAGTGTCAGACGGAGTGGGGTGTAGTGGTTAGAAATTATGGAAGAGTTTTTGGAGAGCGAGAGAAAGAGAAAATGGGGGGGAGAGAGAGAGAGAATGAGAGTTCAGGTAGATAGAGAGAAAGAGTGAGTGTGAGGGAGTGATAGAGCGATGGATTGAGAGTGTGTGTGATAATGGTATTAAGAGAGAGGAAATATGAAAAAATACATTTTGCGGTAAGAGGGTAAGAAGAAGAGGACTGAATTGAGTGAGAATATATTAAAGAGTTGAATAGTGTGGATTGAGTAAAATTAGTGTGAATAGGGAGAAAGAAAGCTATTAGAGGAGGAAAAGTCACAGATTATACAAGATTTCTACTCGTTATTTCCCTTGCAGAAATACAGCTTCTTTTATTTGTTATTACTCTCACTTCTTTTTTCGTCTCTCTCATTTCCCTTTTTCTCCCTCTCCTCTTCGTTCCTTTTCCCTTTTCTAAAAAATTCTAATGAAAAAAATTACATGTATTGATTTGTTCTACATTTCTTTTCACTAGTTTCATCAAGTTCGGCTAAATTTAATTCTCTACCCTGTGATTCACCATGAAGGCTCTTGGTTTTTGGGTCAAGGAGATATTATATTTTGACGTATTTTGACACTCAATTCCTAACAAAGGTTTAATCAATTGAATGTAAGCGGAGAATGAAATAATCTTTGCTGAATCCCTCTATCATTCTTTGAAGTAATTTGATTTTATTAAATTGTACTGTCAATGTAATGTGAAATAGGAAGAGAAAACATGTTCGACATTGTCTATGGTTTTTCCTATACATATTATGATTGTTCTATATTGAGTAAATAAATATCAATTGAGCTTGAGTAATAATAATAAAATAGCGTGAGTAATTTTCCTCTATGAATAACCAGATTTGAAAATTTACAAATTTTTGATGGTTGGCTACATTTTTGATTTAAAGATAACCACAAATAATTATGGAAGTTTGAATTATTATGGTGGTACTTGACAACAATAAATAGCTACAATTATATAGCTTCAGATGAATAATCGAATGATACTGAGCACTGTTTGACATCATGCATTGTTCCAAACACATTTCTGTGTGGGAGGGGTATGGTATTAATAGCTGTATTGCAAAATGGGAATACAATTTACTAGACTGGCCAAGTCCGGGACAACGATGTGGGAATCTCGTGGGAAATGCGAACCCAGCGGGCTGGGAAAACCACCCCACCCAGGTGGGGGGGAGGGGAAAGAACCCCACCCACCCAATAATTGTGGGCAAGGAGCATGCGCATGCGAAAACTGGCTAGCAAGTGCCAAAGTGGTGGAGCTGTTAATTGGACTAATTACAGTGATTACATGCCGTGAGGGTCTGAGTGGCTGGGGGTTGGTATGGTGTGGCTCGATTAAAGCTTTGGGGTAGTTTTAGAGGGGGGGGAGGGTTGTGTTTGAGGAGGGTGGAAACCACCCCTTGCTGGCCTGTTTGCTGACACGCGCATTTTGCGTGTGCGGAAGTCAGCATGCAACACACTTGCACACTTTGTTGAAAGTTTGGTGTGAAACACTGATCCCAGTCCCTGGAAGATGTGAGAGCGGTAGAAGTGTAGGGGGTGGAATTTGGGGGAAGTTTGCTAACCCTCTCAAACCCTTTGAATTATCCCTGCAGTGTTCATACTCACTCACACTCACAAACATGCTCCTACTTCACGTTTGCATGTGTGTGTTATATACTCATGCTTTGTGTATGTGTGTAGTTGTGGTAAATGTGTCATCACCCACACTTGCACACTCACCAGAGTGCTTTAGAAGCAGCTCTACTTAATCCACACACTGTAGCAGTAACCGCACACCACCCCGCTCCCTTGCACGGCTTGCTCTTCACCCTTAACCCTTCTGTGGTAACCCCTGGAACCTCCCGCCTCTGCCCTTAACAGCTATCCGGCGCGGAGGACCAATATCATTCCTCACTCCACTGCTCTCTGCAAACCCTGGCTGGCTAAACCCTGACAGTACGCTTCTTTTCTGCTGCCAAACCCCAAACCGCATTGTTCTGTTTGTATCGGTCTGTGCTCCTGCGCTTCCTACTCTCCCCACACTACCACCTTCACCTCCTCCTTCACCACTGTACCTCCTCTACCTCCCTAATCCTCATACTCTGTCTCTTTCTCTTCATCTTCTCCAAACCCACTCTTCTTTGCACCTTCTTCCCTATTCCTCATACACTACGTACTTCTCATCCCCCTTATCCTGCTATCCTTCTTTCTCCTCTACTTCCTCCTCATCCTCCTTCTCCTCCTCCTAATCATCTTCCTCCTCTCCTTCTTCACCTTCTTCTTCTTTTCCTCTCCTCTCATTTTGGCACACCGTACCCGATTGTAGTAACCATCCTCATCAGTTGCGGTTCCACTTTGTCTTTCACCCCGCAGTTTCTCTTGCTTGCTGCACCAACTGTTGGAATGTATTTACACAGAGGCCGCCGCCGCCACTGCTCCTGCAAGTGTGGTAATCAGTAGTAGCAGTGTTGTGGTTGGCTGGAAAGCGAATAATAGTGAAGCAGCCAGTGAGGTCAGGTTTGGCAAATAATAGTGAAGCAGCCAGTGGAATTTGCAACCAACAAGGGCAACAGAACAAGCCACAGTCACTTGGTCCCAATACTGTTTAATATTGGTCAGGCAACCATATTCACACACAACTTGCAACCGTATTTGCACAGAACTGTGTGTTGTCTTTGGACCTCACGTTGGGCGCCATTTTGTGTGTCATACCTTGGCTGCTATCTAGCGCTGCCTGTGACAACTAATGTGTGAAGTATCTCTATATGCATTGTCTGCAACCGTATTCGCACAGAACTGTGTGTTGTCTTTGGACCTCATGTTGGGCGCCATTTTGTGTGTCATACCTTGGCTGCTATCTAGCGCTGCCTGTGACAACTATTGTGTGAAGTATCTCTATATGCATTGTCTGCCGGTGTGTGATTGGATAGAGTAGTTTGTGTGTGTGTTCACAAAGAAAGCTTGTTAAAAGCGTTTGCTATACTTGTCTGTGAACACACACACTGGAGTGTACAGAGTGTTTCTAAAATAGACCAACTAATTTTGTGAGAGGTTTCCTGACATTGAAATTAAGAGAAAAGTTCCAGTAAACATGGGTCCTAAAATGCTTTGATGCATTTTTTTTCTCCAGCATGGTTTGACTAAATTTGACTAAAATTTTGATTTTTATTGATCAATTTTCCAAATGTGATCAGATTCACTCCATTATCAATTCTTATAATTTTCTAATGTTGGCTTGCACCAACCGAGATCAACTACAGTATTTTGAATCAGCAGATGCAAGAACAGACGCATGAGCATAGAAAATTGGGAACAGGATTATGTAAACTTCACTATCTAACTATCTCAAGGTTAGTGTTTGCATTGAACTTCATGGAATAAATTAATCTATGTGGCAGTAATTGCAATTTGACAAAACTGTCATCCTCAATGAAAATTGAAGGGCGATTCAATATTTTTTGACAGCAAAAATGGACAAAGAATTTTTCCAAAACTAACATTTTCGACATTTAAGTAAAAAAAATCGGACAGGACCCCCGAATCCCCCTCTCGCTGTGGTACCCCCCAGTCCTTTGGGACTTATCTAGATCTGCCACTGCTAAACAACATGATGCCACAATCAAACTCATTTACTTTCTATTTTTTAGGATTGTTTTAATTGAATTTGTTGGAAGATTTGATTGTTTACATACACAGCTTCATGAAACTAGCTATTTATGTATTAAGAGCGTAAAGTGCGACTTTATTGCTCAAGCAAAACAGTTATCAGCTTATAGAGCAGTTGTCTTTACGAGCAGTTGTAGAAAAAAATATTTTAGGGTTCTCTTCTTAGTCAGTCTGAATAATAATTGTAACATAAATTTAATAATTAATGACAGATGTAATAATTAATGTAACAGAAAGAATACATCTGAAGATGCTTTCACAGAGATAGAAATGAATTAATTCAGTGACAGAAGTGATTATCGTGGTCCATTACTGTTTCAATCTAACTCTCCTCGAAATGAAACAAGAGGAGGGGATGATTAACTCTTGGCGAAGGGGGAGGGGGGCAGGTGAAAAGGCAGAGCCACCACAAAAATTCACAAATAAATCTCCAGGGTCTCACAAGCCTCTTTTGAAGCGAGGGGATCGCTCCATAGCTTACAAAATCCCCACAATCTACTTCTTCCCTCTGTTCATTCCTCATTCTTTTGGTTCGCAACTTTTCATCCTACCTTCCGGTCCTTTTCTTCTTCTCCGCCTTCTGTTTTACTCCTCCTTATATTCCCACTACCTCTTTTTCTCTTTTTTTCCTCCTCCTGCTCCTCAAATCCTTCTCCCCCTCCGCCTTCTGTTTCACTCCTCCTTATATGCCCACTACTCCTTATATACCTCTTACTCTCCTTTTCCTTCGCCGCCTCCTCTTCTTCCTCCTCCTCCTCCTCCTCTTCTCCTCCTCCTTCTCCTCCTCCTCTAATCCTACAAATTCTACTCTCCAACCTCCGCCTCCACTACTCCTTTTTAACATCTTGTCCTCGTCCTTATCCTAATATAACAACTCTTTCTCCTCTTCCAATACTTTCCTCCTCCTCCTTCCCCTCCTCCTCCTCCTCCTCCTCCCTCCTCCTCCTACTTCTCCTCCACTTCTTCATATTCTTCTTCTTGTTTTTGTTAATTTTAATTCTCTTCTTCTTTTTCTTCTTTCTCTACTTCTTAATATTCTTCTTCATCATCTTTCTCTTTTTACTGTACTTCTACTTCATTGTCGTCGTCGTCTTCTTCTTTCTCTTCTTCTTCTTCTTCTTCTTCTTCTTCTTCTTCTTCTTCTTCTTCTAATTCGTCGTCGTTGTCGTCGACGTCTTTTTCTCCATTGTCTTTTTCTTCTTATTCTTCCTCTTCTTCTTCAACTTCCACTCTCCAACCATCTACTATTCAACCTCCTCCTCCTTCTTTTCCTCCTCATCCTTCTCTCCCTTCTTCTTCTGTTCCTCCCTTTCTTCAGTGTTCCCCTCCTCTCACTCTTTTCCCCTCCCCAGTTTTCCTCTCAATTCCTCTCCTTCCTCCCACCCCACTCCCTCTTTCCTCCCTTATCTCCCCCCTGCTCCCTCCCAATTTTTCCTCTTTCTCTCTCTGCGCCTCTTCTCCTCCTTTTGAAGTTTGTAGCTGATAACGATTTCAAAAAACGACGCCTACCTTCTGGGGTTGAGCCCTTTTTCTTTCTGTTTTTTTTTTGGCCGCCAGAGCAGCTTTTTTCTTTTCACCCTCTTTCAGTTTGGATGATGTTAAATGACGCGTGCAAATCTTTCTTCTCTTCTCCCTCTCTCTTCCTCTCTTAACTCCCTCTCTCACCCTACTCTACACCCTCTCATTGGTATGATGATCTCTATCTCTTTTCCTCTCACTCTACTCTCCAACTTCCCCCCCTCTCACATCCTCTCTCTCTTCCTCCCTATCATTCTCTTTCTCTCTCTCTTTCTCCCTCATCGCTCTGATGATCTCTATCTCTCGGAAAACCCTGAATCGTCGAGGGCGAAGAATATTTCCATTAGACTGAACGCCGGCATCAGAATCACAAGGGCGTTACGAACCGACATCATATTTTTCTTCTCTTGCCCATTCCCTCATTCCACCCATTTCCCATTCCCTTTCACCCCCTGCTTCGTCGGCGGATCTATTATTTATTCGAACTGCGGCACAGTCGAGAAGGGTGCGCTACCCTTATCTGGGTGTATTTTCTCCCCAATAATTTTTTCCGCACTCCTGCACTCGGGGCTTGCTATTCATTTCTTGTACCATCCCCTAAATCCCACCCCCTGGGAGTAGTGTGCTACCGGGATGCCTGCCAACATTCTCTCTTCAAAGCCTCTCAAATCTTCTATCATCCTATTTGTGTTCAGCTTCCATCTCCTTCCTAATCCTACCCTTTTTATTATTTACACGGCTCGTCTTCTCTTTCATTCATTATCTTTTATGCCTTGTCTTGTCTTCTTCTTCTTCTTCCTTCTCTTATTCTCCTTCTTCTTTTTTCTCATTCTCCTCCTTTTTCCTTCTTCTTTTTTCTACATCTTCTTTCTCTTCTTCTTCTCCTTCTTCTTCTCTTCTTCTTCTTCTCTCCTCCTTTTTCTTCTTCTCTCCTTCTTTTTCTTCTTCTTCTTCTTCTCTTCTTCTTCTTCTTCTTCTTCTTCTTCTTCCTCCTCTCTTCTTCTTCTTTCTCCTTCTTCTCCTCCTCCTTTTTTTTCTTCTTCTTTTTCTTCTTCTTTCTTCTTCTTATTCTCCTTCTTCCTCTTCTTCTTCCTCTCCTCTTTTCTTCTTCTTCTTCTTCTCTCCTCTTTTTCTTCTTCTTCTTCTTCTTCTTCTTCCTCTTCTCCTCTTCTTCTTTCTTCTTCCTTCTCCTCTTCTTCTCGTCTTCTTCTTCTTCTCCTCTTCTCTTCTTCTCTTCTCCTTCTCCTTCTCCTCTTCTTCCTCCTCCTCCTCCTTCTTCTTCTTTTTCGTTCTTCTTATTCTATTCCTCTTCTACTTCTTCATCTTTTATCTTCTTCTTATTCTTCATCCTTCTTCTTCTTTTTTCCCTGTTTTCTCCTTCTTCTTCTTCTTCTTCTTCTTCCTCTACTTATTCTCAATCTGTTACTTCTCCTCCATTATTCGTTTATCATTTTCCATATTCATTTCATGATTTTCTTATTCGTTTCTTTTCCATTCATTAGTGAAAGAGAGAAAGGGAAAAGAGTAGGGGAAGAGAAAGGTTGAGGAACAGTGAATGTGTGGGTGTGTGAGAGAGTGAGAGTGAGTGGAGTGAGAGTGACAGAGAGAGAGAGAGAGAAAGCGGCTGCAGTTGCTTATAAGAGGATAATAGAATGCACGTACTCGCATGGTGTGTAAACCCTCTCTTCCGATTGTAGCCTATTATAATATTGTGGGGCGATCATAATGACAGAAGGTTGCTGGATGGCTAATTCTCGTATTGAATGGAAATAGGGGTTGAAAAGGGTTTCAAGTGGCACCGGTTTCATCCCTCCGGGGCGGATGTTATTGATATTGAAGGGTGAAGACTAATAGGGGTTGGAGGATAAGGGGGGTTGAAGACGAGAGTTCATCAATGGGTAAACTGATCACATTGAGAATATTGATGATATGGAGAATTCATCACATGGAAAATTGATCATTGGGTGGGTGTAAAGTTTGGAAACGGCTTAATATTTCTTGTACAAAGATGATTTGACGGTAGGTGACATTGGGGATCGTACTCAAATTGAATATACTACTTTACAGTGACTTGAAAAATCTGGTCCGCCATTTTGGATCTAATTTCATTTTTTTAAATGGAAAGGCGGTCATGTTATACATGATTTCGATACAGAATTTCAAGAGAAAATGAATGGCGAAAACCGCACATCGATATGTCAAACCGTTTTTAAGATATTTCAATTATTAATCAGACATATTAACATTGTCAGAGTGGGTGAAAAGTATTAGAACGGCTTTATATCTCATAAAAAAAAAGGTAATTTGATGGTAGGGATGATTGAGGATTCATATAAAGAATAGTACTTTTCAGTGACTTTTTCTCATTTAGTCCGCCATCTTTGATTCGCTTTAATTTTTCAAATGATGAGGATCTTGGATTAGCCTTGATTTTTGAAATGATGAAGATGATGAAGTAGAAGTAGATGAAGAAGGAGAATGAGAAAAATTTGAAGAAGCAGAAGGAGAGGAAGAATGGAAAAACAAGAATAGGGAAAATGTGAAGGAGAAGGAGGTAAAGAGAGAGAGAGTGAGTGAACAGTAATGCAATACTCACTGAATATGTAAAAAACAAAATAAAAATACTGAACATAAATTCAATATTCCCCCTCCAAAAATACCAATCCTACATGATGATTATTAACTGGGTACCCTTGAAAATTAATCGTGCTACCCTATCCAATCCCAGGTTTGATGAAACCTGGGGGTTATATCGGGCAGCAAAAAAAAAACCCCAATGAGTGGCAAATTGCAAAAAAATACTGTTGATTGAACATTTTAGGGGACTGAAATTCCTGAACTGGAGAGAAATCAGTGGTAGTGAGAGAGAGATAGAGATAGGTTGGATGGTGATGATAAGAAGAGAGATAGATGAGAAATGGAGAAAGAGAAGGAAAGTTGAAGGAGACGAGGCAAAGAGAGAGGAAGAGAAAGAGAGAAAGATTCAAGAAAAACAGAGAGATAGGAAAGAAAGGAAGATTATCACACATTTATATACATGTATATGTTTGGAGAATGAGTGAGAGAGTTACTAGGAAAGAGAGAAGGAGAGAGAGAGAGGAGAGAGAGAGAGAGAGTGTAAGAGACCGATAAGAGAGAATCATTCAGAGGAACAGAGAGGAAGAAAGAAAAGGCACAGGGGGCGAGAGAGAGAGATAGATTGAGTGAGATGCGTGTGTGTGCGTATGGAATAAACAAACAGCCAAAGAGTAAATAGAAGTTTTGAATTGCAGTGTTAAAGGGTAGATTGTACCAGAAATTGGATGTGTTTTGATTTTTTTTCGGTGGTGTATTTCGAAAAAAAAACGTCGGAGTTAAACGAACGGTGAAATTATTCAGATACAAACAGCATGTGATTCGTTTCGAATGGGGTGGAAAAGGGTGGTTATTTCAATTTGAACATCGCATGAATATTTTCCATCTTTTTTAGTTTGGTCTCCCGTCACCCTCTTGCTTACAACCACAACAAAAAACAAAAACGGTCGCATTTTACATTCACACAAGCTTCACAGATTTATCAACTCGTACATTTACTCTCTCATTCTCCATTTCAATCTCGCTCTCTCTCTCTCTCTCTCTGTGTTACTTTCTCTCTCTTTATATGTGTCACGTCTTCTCTCTCTCGCACTGTCTCCCTCTGACTTCTCTGTCTCTCACTCTCAATCCCTCCGCAGAGCTTTCTCTTTCTCTCTCTCTCTGTTTTGTATCAATCTATCTCTCCCCACACCTATCTCCGATATCATTCTCGATCACATGCTCTGCTAATTTAATTATAAGGGCTTTCGTACACGAAAAATGTATCCAATAAATTCCATCTGATAAAATAACTTCGAATATTGATTGAAGTTATCATTTTGTTGGAGATTTTTGAAAACGGTAGATATTTAAAAAAGTATATACACTCAGATTAATTGAATTTGACGTTTAGCATTAGATAGATAGATAGAGAGGTACTATTTCTTTGCCATCGTAATCTACGGTCATCAGCAACACCAAGAAATTATATCTCTCTACCTATCTATCTATCTAATGCCAAGCGTCAAATTAAATGAATATGAGTGTAGTGACTCATTAGGCGTACACCGGTTAGTCAAGACAAGACAAGACGAGATTAGTCACTTTTAGTCACAGTACTTCACATAGTTGCTTATGAAGCAACACACCAATTAGTCATTGCATCGGTGTGTGCTGCTTCATAAGCAGCTATGTGAATTATTGTGACTAAAAGTGACTAATCTCGTCTTGTCTTGTCTTGACTAACCGGTGTACGCCTAGCCTAATTCTCTCGGCAGGTTTTTAATTGTATAGCACAGGATTATTGAACTTGAATAGAATTTTGTTCATACTTGTATACATCATGAACAAAATGATTCTTGATTGTTTATTAACCAATTTCTTAATATTCTAAATACGTATACATAATCTAATATATTGAACTCCTGTAAGTTGAATAATTATAATCAAATAAACCGATAGAACTATGTATCCAAGGACCCGATATGGTATACTGTTCAGAAGTAAAAATTTAATTTTTGATTTTTACAGTTGATATCAAATTTAATTTTAAATGTAATAATATTCTCGGAAAAATTTCCTAATATTACTTTGAAAATTAAATTACAGTTCCTGACATGAATAACTAATTGAATAATCTTTTTCTTCTTCGATAATTCTTATTGAAGAAATCGTATTAGATTTTCTATAAATAAGCGAAAAATATTATTACGCTCAAACTAATCAATCAAACATCCTTGACTTTCACACCACACCCCATATCATGTCATGAATTTCAACCCCTATTTCTCAACCGCTGTTCAGGCTTCATGTTTGTCACCCCTGCTATTAGCTTCTAGAGTCAAGCCAAGGGATGTATTTGTGATCCCTTTAAGGGCGCGGTTTCACCCCCTGCCCCCCTCTCCACCAAACACTATCTATTGACACAGAGGGTGCGCTTCCCCCTCTTTTTTGTTACATCGATGTAGACACTGTTGTCATGTAATGGAGGTGGGGAGGGGGGTTGAAAGTCACCCCTTCCATAATGACCCCGGATTTTCTACATAATTGTCTGTCAGGAGATAGAGAGAGAGAGGGAACTAAGTTTAGTGGTGAGAGAGAGAGAGAAAGAGAGATGGAGAGTGAGTGAGAGAGAAAGAGTGAGAGAGTGGTTAAGTAATGAGAGAGAACTTAATTCAGCGGAGAGAGAACTTGGTTAAGTGAAGAGGGAGAGTAAAACTTGGTTAAGTAAAGAGAGAGAACTTGGTTCAGAGGAGAGAAAACTTCTCTCTGAAAAGAAAGAGATGTCCTTCTTGGGTGTCTCTTTTTTCATCTTCTAGTTTCACACCCCTTTACTTTATCTTACTTAGTGGCGAAGCGTGGTATACTTATTTGGTCATCGCCGGGTATATTTCCTATAGGATTGCTTGTCCTATAGGAATATGCCAATAACCACACTATCAATCATCATCATCTTTCTAACACTTGTACCCTCTCTTTTCATCTTCATCTCTCTCGCCCCCCAAGCTTTCTCATACTTTGCCCTCAAGATTGTTGAAAAAATTGAAATAATTCATTCTTGATTGTAACATGGGCGAACATCAGAATATTTCTGAAGAAGAAGAAGCAGAAGAAGAAGAAGAAGAAGAAGAAGAAGAAGAAGAAGAAGAAGAAGAAGATGAAAAAGAAGAAGAAGATGATGTCGATGATGAAGAAGATGAAAAAGATGAAGATGAAGATAAGATATGATTTTCTCGATACCCCTTTGTTTTAATGAATGTTTAAATTTTCTGTTGCAGAGAAACTCGATATCTCCAGCTGAAAGAGAAAAGTACAGACCGAGGAGTCCTCCGGAACCAGAGCACAAGAAAATGAAGAAAGAGGAGAAAGACTGTCATGTAAGTATTTTATCAATTCTCCATTAACTTTTCAATTATCGGGTATTATTCATGTATCGAGTTTGCTTAATCTTTGTCTGTTATTACTAATAAGTTATTAATTTGAACTAAGTTAACGGTTCGCTGTGGGCTAACTGTAGTTTACTTACTGGGCTTACGTACTGTACTGTAGTCTAGAGGCCAAGGCAGTGGTCCGGCAAACCAGAGGTGCTGGGTTCGATTCCCGCCCGGGCAAAAGTTTTTTGTGCAGCAGCATTCATCGAATTTCCTTACTATAGTCTGGCAACAGACAAAAGAACCTTCGCGCATCGTATCACCAAAATGATACAGTATCACATAGTACCACTACTCTAGTGAGCGAGTGAGATAAACTGCTGCATTGCATAACGTGCGCTCTCTCTGCGCAGTAGAGTTCTTATTTTGGAGGCTCTTTTGTCTGTTGCCAGACTATAGCTATTATTCTGTTGTCAATATTTGCAGTAGCAGAAGTCTTCAGAATATTATATGGCATTAATTAGGAATTTCGTCCAATTAATTATTATTCTTACTGTAGTTATTGATATGTTTTATTAATTGTGAACAATATGATTTAGTAGCAGAAGTCTTCAGAATATAATATGGCATTAATTAGGAATTTCGTCCAATTAATTATTATACTTACTGTAGTTATTGATATGTTTTATTAATTGTGAACAATATGATATAGTACGGTAGTGTAGAGATGGCGAAAAAATATTATTCAAAATTAATTCACCATAACTTACTTTAAATTGATTGATAGTAAATTTTTTAAAATTTATATCTCTGGTTTTATTTCTCTAGGGAAGCGATGGTGAGAAAAGCGATCAGGACCTTGTCGTAGATGATGCCAGTGAGGTTAGTATTTTAATAGTTTTATTATTATTTTATAGTTTCAAGTATTTTAATAGTATTTTTTATTTAAGTACAGTAGTTTTTTTTAAATTTTTTTTTTAAGAATTATATAAATGATTCATAAGAATGATTCATGATACCACCAGCTGTATATTATAACAACCGTACTCTACAGGGTGATTCAGGAGGAATATGCCAAACTTCTCATACTGATTCCTGACACCAAAATAATGAAAAAGTTTCATTAAACATGGGTCCTAAAATGCTTCGTTCCCCCACTAGACGCCATTTTGTTTTTTTCACTGATTATTAATCTTTTTCTAAAAATAATGGTTAAACATATGACATTGAAACTTTGCACCAACTTTTATGACAACTAGACAAATCTACGAAAAAATTGAGACAATTTTTCAAATTCATAGAACTAAATGGCAGCCATTTGAAATTTCTGTAATATCAACGGTTTTCCAGTTATTTAAGAAACAAAATTTCAAATGGCTGCCATTTTGTTTTATGAGTTTGAAAAATTGTCTAATGGTTTTGTAGCGTTGTCTAGTTGTCATAAAAGTTGGTGCAAAGTTCCAATGTCATAATTATATTTAACCATTATTTAGAAAAAAATAATAAGTGAAAAAAACAAAATGGCGTCTAGAGGGGAAACTAAGCATTTTAGGACCCATGTTTAATGTGACTTTTTCATTATTTTGGTGTCAGGAATCAGTATGAGAAGTTTGGCAGATTCCTCCTGAATCACCCTGTATAACAATCAATCGCCAGGGCCACCCTAAAACCCCTAATATATACTGTAGTATAATACTTACTCTTACTTACTCCCAGGGCCATCTATGTCCAAGTTGACATTTAGCCGCACCAACAAATCCCCTCCACCTGGGCCGGTCTCTTGCATCCTCCTCCTCAGCTCCAATCTTCCGCATGTCGGTCTTGACCTGGTTCCACCATCTCCGTCGCGGTCTTCCCCTTGGTCGCGTACCTTCAGGATCCCTTATCATCACCTCCCTTATTGAACACCCTTCGTTTCTTCTCAGAACATGACCAGCCCACCTGATTCTTCTGCACTTCATTTCGCTTATGACATCAGCACTGTTGTAAAGCTCTCTAATTTCTTTGTTGTGCTTCCTCCTCCATTCCCCTTGTTCAAAGGTAGGTCCATATATTTTTCTGAGTACTTTATTTTCAAAGACGATCAATTTTTTCTCTTCTCTGGTGCTCAACTTCCATGTCTCGGAACCATATAGCAGAACCGGGCTTATTATTGTTCTATATAGTCTGATTTTTGTTTTTTGTGACAGTAGCTTTGATGTCATTATTTTGTTACAAGCATATAGACATCTGTTGGCTGAATTTAGTCTATTCTGTAGCTCCGGTTCTTCTGTGTTCTTATTTGTTATAACCACTCCTAAGTACTTGAAAGTGTCTGTTTTTCCAAATTCATGTCCAGCGATTCTTAGAGGCTCTATGTTGTCAATTGGGTTTCTAGTGAAATGTATGTACTTAGTGTTTGTGTCATTTACTTTCAATCCTACACTTCCAGCTTCTTCCATGAAGATATTTGTCAGTGTTTTTAAATCCTCAATGTTTTCTGCAATTATTGCCACGTCATCTGCAAAAGCCAAGACATTAATTTTGACTCAATTTTGACGCCTAGATCCGTCTCTGCCACTTTTGTAGTGCTTCCTCCATCGCAATATTAAAGAGTATTGGTGAAAGCCCATCCCCTGTCTGACTCCTGAGTTCACTTTGAAGGGTGCAGAAACTTCTCCGTTTACCCGCACTGAACACACTGACTCCTTGATACTCATCTTGGCTAGATTTATCAGCTTCTTTGGGATTCGAACTTATCCATTTTCATCCACAGCTTTTTCCTGTTTACACTATCGTATGCCTTTTCGAAATCAATAAATATTGCAAAAAACTCCTTATTATACTCCCAATACTTGGAGATAACCTCTTTAATTCTGAATATTTGGTTTGTGGTTGACCTTCCTTTCATGAAACCTGCCTGGTGATCTTGTATTATTTCATCTGTGTAATATTCTAACCGTTTCTGAATTATTTTGAGATCACTTTGTAGGAATACTGAGCAGCGAGATACCTCTAAAATTACTACATTCTTCCTTATCGCCTTTTTTATGTATGGGCACCACTATTGCCTCCTGCCAATCCTCTGGCATCTCTTCTTGTTCCCATACTTTCAATATTATCTCCCACAGTCGCTCTATTATTATGTCGCCTCCTTTTTTCAGTACTTCTGCCATTATTTCATCCTTGCCAGGCGCTTTGTTATTTTTAGGCATTTTATCGCCTCCTTTACTTCTTCTCTAGATGGGGTTCCACATCTGGTTGAACATGGTGGTAGATTGTCTCATTATCGCTGTCTATGTCGGTTTGCACTTCTACATTTAATAATTGCAAAAGTATTCTCGCCATCTTTCCAATATTCTCTGGCTTTCAGATATTAGACATCCCTCTTGCTTTTCACTCCATAAGCGTTTGGAGTATATCCTTTTGAAAAATCTTATTTTCTTGTAAAAGTCTTTGCATTATTAGAAGTGTTTTCTTCTTCGGCCTTGTCAAGTAAACTATTTATATACAATCGTTTTTTCTTCCTTAATAGCTTGTTTGTATTTCGATTAACTTCATAATACCTGACTCTTCCCTCCTCATTGTTAGCTGTAATCCATGCAGTCTTTGCTTTACCCCGCTCTTCCACAGCCTGGCTACATTCCTGATCAAACCATGGTTTCTTGTTGACTTTTTTCTTCTTTCCACATACTTCTTCTGCTGTTTTTGTAATGACCTCTTTAAAGTGTCTCCATTTATTACCTGCATTCTCATTATTTCCATCCATACCTTCCAGAATACTGAATCGATTCTCAAGTTTGAGTCTGTATTCTTCAGCCACATGCTGATTTACTAATTTTTCTACATCGATTCTATTCCTACTTATTTCCTTCTTTCTTTTGCAGAGTGCTATTCTTTGGACTAGCTTAAACATGACTAGGTAATGATCAGTCCCACATTCTGCTCCCCTAATGCTTCTTACATCAGTTATACTACTTTTGTGCCTTTGGTCAACTAGAACGTGGTCTATTTGGTTCTTGGTAACTCCGTTTGGTGATATCCATGTTTGTTTGTGGATGTCTTTTCTTGGAAAATCAGTACTTGCTATTTTCAAATCCTTTGCCAGTGCGAGAGTTGCTAATCTAGTTCCATTGTCGTTTGACTCTTGATGCAGGCTTTCCTTTCCTATTGCCGGTTTCCATTTTGTCTCCCTACCTACCTTGGCATTTGCATCTCCTAGGATAATTTTCATGTCATAGCTTGGTAACTTTTCCACCTGTTCTTCAAGTAGTTCATAGAATAGATCTTTTTCCTCATCTTCTGCCTCTTCGGTTGGCGCATAGAAATTGACTAGAGAAATGTTTTTGAACTTTCCTTTAATTCTAATATTGCACATTCTTTCATTTATTGCTTCAAATTGTAGCACCGATTCTGCTATTCTTTTTTTAACCGCAAAACCTACACCTCCATAGTACTTATTTTCTTCACAGCCGCTGTAGTAGATGAAATATTTTTGAGCATTTATTCTTCCTGCCAATGGCCACCTTGTTTCCTGTAATGCTACCACATCCATGTTATACTTGTCTAGCTCCTCAGCTAGTATATCACTAGCTCCAGGTGTTGCTAGGGTTCTAATGTTCCATGTTCCGAATCTTAATTTCTTTTGGGGTGTCCTTTTTGTTATCCGTAGTTCCTGTTCCGGGTCCGAGGCTATTTGTTGGTGATACGTAACCTGTGAGTTTTACAGGATGGGTTGTTAGCCCAATGCCCAACCCCCTTGCTAGGAGGGCCAGTCCAGTTTTTTTTCCACGGTGACTATTTTATTTCGCCACTACCCCCCAACGCTGCTGGCTGCAGGGCCGGTGAGCTTTCCCCAATTCCAATGGGGACGCGCCCGATGGAGGTAACTGGCAAATCCCCACACGGGACTGTAGTATAATACAGTACATATATTTTAGATATTACTGAGTAAAATCTACAATAAATTATCACAGATAACACGAGAATTTGGTTATACTTGTAATTTGTGTTGTCCAAACTTATATCATCATATCAAGATATCAACTTTTTTCAAATTTCCTCACTCCCATAATATAAAAGAAAGCAGATAGAGAGATTCAACATACATTTTATGGACTATTTCAAACGACTTGATCTCTCAGATTATATGTTCGATTTTACATCCAGTCTTAAATATCATTCACAAGACACGACATAATTTCTGAATCGTGTTTTGTGCGTAAGATAACATCAAACAACATTGAAAAGTGGTCTTCACAGCCTTGTGTATCGGACATAATATTTTTTTTAAAAAAGAAACAAGTTGCTACAAGTGTAGGGACGGCTGTATGTAGATTGGTAGAGTAGATTATTAGAGCCCCGATCTAAAATTAATTATGAATCAAAAATAAAAAAAGAGGAGAGGAGGAAGGAAAAGAAGAAGAAGGAAGAAGAAGAAGAAGAAGAAGAGGTAGAAGAAGAGGAAGAGGAGGAAGAAGAAGAAGGAGAAGTAGAAGAGGAAGAAGGAGAAGATGAGGAGGTAGAAGAAGTTGAAGAGGTAGAAGAAGAAGAAGAAGAAGAAGAGGAAGAGGTAGAAAAAAAAGAAGAAAGAGAAGTAGAAGAAGAAGAAGAAGAAGAAGAAGAAGAAGAAGAAGAAGAGGTAGAAGAAGAAGAAGAAGATGAGAAGAAGAAGAAGAAGAAGAAGAAGGAGAGGTAGAAGAGGAAGAAGTATAGGTAGAAGAAGAAGGAGAAGAAGAAGAGGAGGAGGAGGAGGAAGAAGGAGAAGGAGAGGAGGTAGCCTAGAAGAAGTTAAAGAGGTAGAAAAGAAGAAGAAAGAGAAGAAGAAGAAGAAGAAGGAGAGATAGAAGAAGAGAGAGAAGAAGAGGAGGTAGAAGAAGAAGAAGAAGAAGAAGAAGAAGAAGGAGAAGAAGATGAAGGTTGTTTTTTAATGTTATGTTGTTGATTTGATGATAAAATTGTAACTGGAGATTTGAAGAGATGATAGTCCTAAATGTTGGAGATATGAGATAAGTCCTGTAAAATACCACACCGGTATAATAAGCTGTTTGAATAATATCGTCGTATTTTCAAACTAATCAAACCTGATCTGATAATTTAAATAATCCGGTTTTAGAGTGATTGAGAGGCATGGCAACATTGTAATTAAGCTTTTTAGTGTGACCCACTTTTGGAAATTGTTGACTTTCATTACATTATGTATGAGTTGATTGAAAATGGAACGGTTTTGGGCATAAGCTCGTTTCACTCTCCTTTATGAATGATTAAATGAAAAAGATAATGACTCTAGATAATCTCTGATCAAGATAATTACTCGAGAATGCGACAATATCTATTTTTTAATTATCCATTTTATTAACAAAGATCGGAAATATTCATGGAACAGTTCAATCTTCTATTTTTACTAAAAATGTCAATAAGGCTTGTAAGACTGTAAGCTTTTCTATGTGTGAAATGAATAATCAAATACATAGATGAATAAATGATTAATTGAATAAATAAATAGATAAATAAATGATTGAATGAATAAATAAACAAATACATAAATAAATGAATTCTGTATAAATGTATAAAATCACTGTGCTATAAATATGAATAAATTCATAAATTCATTCGTGTTAGTGCCTATTTCAATATCAATATAAAATGAGCTTATTTCATCCTATTATAGCTTATTCGCTGTGTGCATCTACCGTGTTGCGCTCTGGCGGATAATCGCATGAATCTACGAGGGTAGATTAACATGGGCAAGGATAGGTTTATGTACGTAAAAATTAGTTTATAATTGAAATAGAATTCCTGTCGCTATTTTTCCTACTTATGGATTGTGGAATTATATTTAGAATAATAAAATTAACATATCGCATGTTCTTGAACATTATTATAATCTTCTCGAATTGAAGTTTTAAAATCAACTTTGAAGGTTATGTTTGAAAGACTGACTGAGTAGACGAAGTAGTTTATCCGCCACAATGTGGATGAGTTCATTCCCTCATTGGCCAACCTTCCGTAATGGATTATGGACGCGAGACTTGAAATCAATCATATATTTTAAACAGGATTTTCACTGATTAATTCTCAAAACTGAGATCCGATTTCTTTGTTGAATCACTTTACGTTAGGAAATATAGAAGGAATAGAAGCCGCAATTACTATTGTGAACGGTATTTATACAATTAGGAATACGACAATACCTTAAATGCATTTTAAATGCTTATTCCCTATCCTTTCCCATGTTAAACATTGTTCGTTCTATAATTTCACTCGCGTGAGCGTAGGTGTCGATTCTATTATCCTCACCACCTACATGCACACAGCGAATATTCTAAAAAAATCTATACTTTAATTGGGAATAAACTCAACTATTTTGAACGCTGGTTTAAGTGCGAGACTTTATTATTCTCAATAGTTGGTTGAGTTGCTTGTGACTTCCTGCTTGATGCCCTTAATTATCCTAGCTTAGACGGTTACAGGTAATTTCTGACGACAAATTATTATTAGAGGTTAGGGAGGCTTGGTAGGGATTGCTCAGATGACGAGAGGGAGTGACAGAGGTGAGAGAGGGAGAGAGAGAGAAAAGAAGAAAGAAAGAGACAGTGTTGGAGAATTCATGAAAGAGAGAGTGAGTTAGAGTTGGAGACTAATTGAGAGAGAGAGAAAGAAAGAGACAGTTTTGGAGAATTCGTGAAAGAGAGAGTGAGTTAGAGTTGGAGAATACTTGAGAGGGAGAGAGAGAGTGAGAGAAAGTTTAATGAGTTAGATTTATTACTATAATTTCCATGTACTCATAACAAATATGACAACTTAAATTGCCTTGAAAAGCAGACTTATACATGAATATTATACAATATCTGATCAGGCATCTCGTGTACCTAATAAAAATTTACATTAGCTTATAACACATTATGCAATTGTTGAGTAGATATTAGAGAGCCAAAAGTATACTGATTAGTATAACGGGAAGAGTTCAGTTCACTCTAGATGAATGTACAGTACTAAAAGTTACTAGACAGTATGGAATGAATTCTTTATTTTCTTGGAAACGTAGCAAAGAATATGTACAATAATATACATCCTTTTAACTTCAGGGGGCTAAATGTACCCGTCATTTTATGACCTCTGGTTGAAGGATTTGTTGAATTGGTAAGCGTCATTTACGATGGTTAACATTATTGAGCATTATTTTTGTCAACGGGCTGAAGTAAACTTTAAAATGAAACAAAATGTTATCCGATTATTATAGTCAAACTAAATAAAAGAAGTGAGAGAGTGTCTTTATTCAAAGGAGAGAAATGTCCTTGAAACAGTGTTGGAGGAATTCCAAAGTGTAGCTACTGTTTTGTTCCAGAGAAATTCTTAAGAGATACAAGAGAGTGATAGAGAATGTTTTCTAGAGAAAGAAATAGATAGACAGTGTTTAGGAGGAATTCGTCAGAATAGAAAGAGAGAGAGATATAGATAGAGAATCAGAATTTGGAGAATACTCGAGAGAGAGAGAGAGAGCAGAGAAAAATAGCGAGAATAGTTTACAGTATTAGGTTACCTTTCTGTTTCTTCAACCATCCATATTTCAAACTTGAATAGCTCGTAATAAGATTATAAATAATACAATAGTAATAATAAAATTTTAACCACAGAAAAACCAAGTTCAATGAATATAATACAAGCATCTAATCATGCATCTGGTAATCAATAAAATTTAGAAGCTACTGACACTCAAGCATTTAGGCCGTTTGTGTTGAATAATAAATGTAATAATATTTATTTGGTGTAACAGGAAGAATAACTTCATCAACGAATGTGCAGTACTGCAGTTACTTGCCAAACTGTACATCGCAGTTTGTAATGTTATTGCCCCTTTAAACTGCAAAAAGTTCAAAGTTTAAGTTCAGGCTGAAGATGTCCACTCCCACCAACCACATCGAGTTCTTCATGAAAGTTCTTCACCATGAGTGAATTAACAGTGAATACTTCTAAAATAAGAATCATGAATTATTCTTGTAGATGGTCAGTAATGTTGATCACGTTGAGTTAAAAGTATGAAAATAATATTCAATGTTATTATATTTAATATTCATTTATGTAATATTTTGTGTCACCGATAATTGATTCAATCAATGTGAGTTTTGTCTACGTTTCTGAACATTAGTGGGGTGTTATATATTCCGGCTTGTGGGACATCGCGTATGTTTTAAAATAAAATAATAAATAAATGAGATGAAAAGTTTCCAATTAAAAACAGAAAATAAGTTAATATTTAATTATTATATTTTTCTATCTTAAATATTTGTTTTCAGGACCCTGTTTCACCACCCAATGGCACAGCATCACCGCGAGAAAATGGACTCGAAAAAATGACCAACAAGAAAGAGCATGTGGGACCCCACAGGTAAAGTTGAAAAAATAAATTCTCGTTTATCTTCTTGTTGGAAGAAATCATTATTAGGCTAGGCGTACACCGGTTAGTCAAGACGAGATTAGTCACGTTTAGTCACAGTACTTCACAGTTGCTGACAAGCACACCGATTAGTCATTGCATCGGTGTGCTGCTTCATAAGCAACTGTAATGCCTGTGACTAAACGTACTAATCTCGTCTTGTCTTGTCTTGTCTTGACTAACCGGTGTACGCCTAGCCTAAGACGTTGCAGTTAACCAACTGGTCTAAAAAGAATACTATTGTTTTCTTCATCAACATCATCATCATCATCATCATCATCATCATCATCTTCATCATCTTCATCTAATTCTTTTCTCCCTCTTACTGTTCTTCTTCTAATCTTGTTCTTCTCTCCTTTCTCATCTTATTCTTCTTCTTTTACTTCTTCTCCTTTTTCTTCTCCTCTTTCTTCTCCTCCTTCCCTTCTTCTTTTCCTTTTTCTCCTCCTCCTCCTTTTCTCATCCTCCTCCTCCTTCTCCTCCTTCTTCTCCCCCTTTTCCCCTTCCTCCTCCTTCTCCTCCTCCTCCTCCTCCTCCTCCTCCTCCTCCTTCTCCTCTCCTCCTCCTCCTCCTTTTCCTCCTCCTCCTCCCCTCCTCCTCCTCCTCATCCTCCTCCTCCTCCTCCTCTCCTCCTCCTCCTCCTCTCCTCCTCCTCCTCTCCCTTTTCCTTCTCTTCCTCCTCCTCCTCCTCCTCCTCCTCCTCCTCCTTCCTCAACCTCCTCCTCCTTTTCCTCCTCCACCTCCTCTTCCTTAGTTTATGAAAATTATTCTGCAGGGGTCTAGCCCGCTAAGGCGAGCAAGCGAGCCTGCTGCTGGTGTATCTTACATAATTCCTGTTAATGTATCTTATATCACTCCTGTAGCTTATATCTTGTCATCGAATTATTTGCGGTTGTTATATCAGTATCATTCCAGTAAATGTATTTGCGTAGCTTATACAGTATCTTGTCATTGAAAACTTCAAGCATGTTAACACGTTATTACTCTTGTTGGGTCTCAGCCAGTGTTAGCCAGTCTAATGTACAGATTATTTCTCAGATCTGTGCCAGTTTGCTTCTAATTATATATTGCAGTTGTCTTTGGCACCGATTCAAAATGGCTGACAATTGATCCCTCTCCCCCCCCCTCCGTCCTCCTGCAAGAATTCCGTTGTTTTTTTTGACGACTTTTTCTCTGTGGTGAATGTCTCGGAGATTTGCAATTATTCGCTGTTAACAACGTAATAAAATTTGGTGAGAGGATTGTTTATCTCTTCATCTATTTCGGATTCTCTCTCTCTTTGTCTCTCTTCTCTCTGTCTCTCTAATTATTGACCTTTCTGTCTTACGCTTCTATCACTCTATCTCTCCCTATCTTTGTCCCTCTCTTTAACTTCTCTTCTAGTTTACTTCCCATTCACTATCTGTCTATCTTTGTCTTTGTAATCTTAGCACCGACTAATATCTATTTATTCCTCTCTCTTTTCTATTTTTTCGACTTCATATCGGTCCTTCTTTGTCTTTTTCTTCTTATCCTTCTTCTTTTGATTGTGAATCAAAAATAAAAAGTCAAGGAGAAGAAGAAGAAAGAAGAAGAAGTAGAAGAAGTGGAAGAGGTACAAAAAAAGACGAGTAGGAAGAAGATAGGAAGAAGAAGAAGAAAGGAAGAAGGAGAAGAAGAAGAAGAAGAAGAAGAAGAAGAAGAAGAAGAAGAAGAAGAAGAAGAAGAAGAGGTAGAACAAGAACAGGTAGAAGAAGGAGAAGAAGAAGGAGGAGGAGAATGGGAAGTAGAAGAAGGAGAATGGGAAGTGGAAGAAGAAGAGAAGAAGAAGAAGGAGAAGAAGAAGAAGAAGAAGAAGAAGAAGAAGAAGGAGAAGGAGTAGAAGACGAAGAATAGGAAAGAAGTAGGAGGAAAATGAAAGAAAAAGAAGAAGAGAAGACGAAGAAGAAAACAAGGACAAGAAGACGTAGGAGAAGAAGAACGAGAAGGAGAAGTGGTAGAAGAAGAAGAAGGCGAAGGAGAAGTGGTAGAAGGAGAAAAGTTAGAAGAAGTGGAAGAAGAAGAAGAAGACGAAGAATTGGTTGAAGAAGAATAAGAAGGAAGAAGAAGGAGAAGAAGAAGAGGAAGAAGAAGAAGAAGAAGAAGAAGAAGAAGGAGAAGTGGTAGTAGAAAAAGGAAGAAGTAGAAGAAGAAGAAGAAGACAGTTTTCTTTCTTGTTAATTTGTACTCAACTCTCTTCACTCTATCTCTCTCTATCTTTCCCCCTCTCACTCTTTCTTCTCTTTCCCACTCTATATCCATCCATCTATCTATGTTTTTTCATTGTTAATTTGTACGCTTGGCAACGACAAGTCTGAATTATTTGTGTCCGTTGCATTCAATTCAAGCATGAAACAGTTCATGATAATCTAAATTTACATTTCTGAAATAACTTAAAGTGTCTGTCTCTTGTGTAACGCTTTTTTGTCCTCATTATTCAATAATCTACTCGTTCGAGTTCATTTTATCAGTTTGAATTCAAATTTGCCAGTTGCATTCTGGGCTTATGGCTAAAATCTGCCACAACAATACAACAGTCTCCGTCTGCCTTGCATGTTATTTTTAAGCGATTTTAGATTATTTTGTGTGAATTTGAAAGACAGTAAAAAGGAGTGCAACTAACCTTCAGCGATCACCTATCAATAAAGCTGCCATATCTCAGTTGATATTGTTCCAATCTTAACAAATAAGGTTCCAAGCGATTTGTAATTAAATTTACTGAACAATGATAATCTTGTAGAATTTTTGTAATATCAACGGTTTTCGAGTATTTTAAAGGCCCTCCATTTTGTTATATGGATTGGAAAAATTGTCATAATTTTTGTGTAGCTTTGTCTAGTTGTCATAAATGTTGGTGCAAAGTTTTAATCTCATATGTTTTACCATTATTAAGAAGAAAAATAATAAGTGAAATAAACAAAATTGCAGCTGTGTGAGTAACTAAGGACTTCTGGACAATTTAGATATGGTTTTCACCCAGGAACAATGCCCTAGAATATTGGTAGGGAGTTCTGAAACACCATGTATTCATTTATTAATCCATTCATTGACGTAGCCAGGGGAAGCCTAGGGGGCCCAGGCCCCCCTCCCCCCGAAATTTAATTTTAATAGTAAATGAGTTTCTCCTAATAGAATAATTTTTCAAGAATTTCAGCTATCGAAAGACCTTAAAAGTAGTCTAATCAGTGTTATGTACCTGTCAAATATTAAAATTCCCGGACCCCCCTTATGTCTGGGGGTATACCCCTCAGACCCACGGTGTTGGGCCCCCCGAAGTCAATTTCTGGCTACGCCACTGAAATTCATTCATTTATTTACTGACTCACTCATCTACGCACTTCTTTAATTACTTAAATATTTACACACTTCTTCACTTACATACTTATAGCACGATCCATTTAACTTGTCAGAAATTCAGCTGTTCTGGTAATAATTAAACAGTGACTTCGACACAATAATCAAAAGGCTCAAAAGTCTTAAAGACCTTTAAAGTTTTTAAAAGAACTTTTTAAAGAAGACCTTTCAAAGAATAACCTTTTAAAAGACCTTTTTAATAATCTGCGAGATTCAGCATTTGTAGGTTAAGTATTGTGATCATATGCTCGTCCATCATATGTTTTCTGACGAGTTGAAAGGATCCTGCTATACTTACTTCCTTTTTTACTTTCTTACTTGTTTATTTACTTACTTATTTATTAATTTATTATTGTGATTGCAGTCCGCGCAGTGGCACCTCCTCGAATGCTAGTACCCCGTCAACGAAAAAGATGGAGGAGAAACCGACAACGCCCATATCGAAGTCGGTGACGCCCACTAGTGGGGGCAGTGGAGGCGGCAGTGGTGGCTCGGCTGGGGGCGGCGCTGGTCCCGCGGGGGCGGCACTCAAACCTGTTGTCAAACCGCCGTCGCTAGGTAAAGTAGATTGTTGATAGTTTCACATTTTACACGATTTTAAAATTTGTATTCAAGTTACCACGTTGATTGCTATACAGTCCCCTGGGTCCCGTAAAGAATTTCCCGTAAATTATCTTCTATATTATCACAAAATAAAATTCTCCAAAATTGAAAATGGAGACTTTCAGCCTACTGTATTCTACAGGGTGATTCAGATAAGTCAGAACTCAAATATTGAATGGATAATAAAATGTTTTATTTATATGTTTTTATTTAATGTTTTATTTATATTTTATATTTAACATATTTTATTTACCATATAAAATAATATTATAACATATTTAACACATAAAATATTTGATTTACTAGGAGATCGCAGAGCAAAGACTGCTGAACGCGCTCCTTAAATTGCGGTGTTAACACATCAGGCTGGCGGCTTTGAGACCTATCATTAAAATACTTCCTGTTTCACGAAAACGTTTCACAGTATCATAAACTGTTGTTTTCCCTGGAATGGAAACATTTTACTGAAAAGTATGCTTCCAATAATGAGACTCTGATCTTGCGTAAGCATCGTGAAGGACTGACAACAATTCGCTCTCTGCCTGACACCAGCGCTTGTGGTGGAGTGGGATATGTTCTCAACAGCGACCACATAATACAAATAGACGGAGCATTCCTATTACTTCAACATTACGGGTGATGAAGCCAATTCTGGTGCCTAGACCTAAGTAAGATGGCGGCGGTTTACATGAGTGGGAGAGAGACAAGATTCTGCCAGCTGTTTTCTATCTCTCTCCCACTCATCTAAACCGCCGCCATCTTACTTAGGTCTAGGCGCCAGAATTGACTTCAATACTGAGCCTGAGTGCTCCGCCTATTTGTATTATGTGGTCGCTGTTCTCGAAGGTCAAAGCTCTCTGACAAAACAAACAAACTAAAGAAATTCTTATTACTGTCCAACTGAACAGCATAACTAGTTACAGTTCTGACTTATCTGAATCACCCTGTATCTAGGATTGTTTAAGGTGATTTCGTTACTGCGGCTCCGCAGCCGTTCCCGGCACAACCAGCCAAGATGGCGGACAAATTCGCAGTCTGGGCACCCCACTGCTGCCTTCGAAATGCATACACCCCAGCGGGTGTATACATGGTGCAACAGATCTCGTTAAAAACTTATTCAGATATTGTAATTCGCCGGTTTAAAGCCCTTTAATATCTCATTATTGTTCAATTCGATGTTATCAATTTGATTTGATAACGGCCTTCGAAGGCAGTGGGGTGCCCAGACTGCGAATTTGTCCGCCATCTTGGCTGGTCGTGTCGGGATCGGCTGCGGAGCCGCAGTAACGAAATCCCGCCTTTAGGTGAAAAAATGACTATAATTTTGTGTATTTCAGCAGCAGCCCAATACCCACACTACCTCGGTGGAGCCGGAGGTGGAGGCGGTGGCGGACCGCACGACCTGGCCGCAGCGGCAGCCGCAGCGGCTTACGGCGCGGCCGCACTGCACAACAACCTGCCGCTGAATGCGTATGCGGCCGCCGCACGGCCGCCCGGCCCGCCGCTGGTTGGCTACGAGCAGATGCGGGCGCCGCCCCTCGGACCCGCACAGATGGCTGGCATTCCTGGCGGCAAACCGTGAGTACCTTCGCTCTACTCAATAATAAAACTGTTATAAATAAATAAATAAATTTATTCTTCTTTCATATTTCGGACAATACAAAATGGAAATAAAAAACCAGTATGTTAATACAGAAAATGAAATACGCAAAAAATATGTAGAACTAAGACTAATGATATTTCAAAAGAACTAGGAATAATAAATAAATAAATTAATTGATTAACATAATTATTATCCATGAATTTACAAAAATAATTTACAAAAAGTTAGAAGAATATAGGTACCCTCCGTAGACACTATGGTCCGTTTTGAGGGTTACCATCACAATAAAAAAATAAAACCGATAGTTGTGCTGTTTGTACTCCAAAACCACATCGATAAAAACACAATACACTTTTTTAAGATTTTCTGTAATCAGCAACTTTCCAAGCAAGAATTACCAACATATTTATTGAATGAGCTTGAATTAGTCAAAAAGTAGCTTTTCCATATTCTCAACTTCAAAAAGCCAAGCAAATAATAATTTTTTAAATTTGTAAAACGTATCAGACTCTTTTACACTCGCTGGCAAGACATTGAAAAATTTAGGTGCAATAAAATTGTAGAATCTCCTGTAAGCTTCCAATCTAGGAAGAGGCAAAATTAGCCGCAATTCTCTTCTATAACTAACATTGAAAAACCTATTATACTCACTACATCTTTTATAAAAAAATTGAGTTACTCTAAAAATGTACAAATATCTTGAAGGCAAAATGTAAAGTTTCTTGAATAATGGAAATGAATTTACTCTTCTGCTCTGATTAGTGATAAGCCTAATTATGTGCTTCTGAGCTGTCAATAGAATCCTAAAATTTGTGTTTTTTTTTATAAAACGGTTGATACCTAACCTAACTTACTAAACGATAAAACTGTATAAACTAAAATAAAACTGTTGGTACCTAACCTAATCTAACTTAACTTCTGACACAGTGTCTGGTGAGATGTTGTGATATTTATAATACATAATGAAAACACTGGAATGTAGTCAAAAAATATCACTGTATTTATAGCAGGATCCATTTAACTTGTCATAAAACATATGATCGACGAGCATATGATCACAATACTTAACCTACAAATGCTGAATCTCGCAGATTATTGAAAAGGTCTTTAAGACTTTCAAGCCTTTTGATTATTGTGTCGAAATCACTGTTTAATTATTACTGGATCAGCTGATTTATGACAAGTTAATTGGATTCTGCTATAGTAGAATTTACAAACATGTTTCGGCATCATTGTGCCATCTTCAGTGTACTAAGGAACTTTCTTAGTGATGGCACAATGATGCCGAAACATGTTTGTAAATTCTACTAAATACAGTGATATTTTTTGACTACATTCCAGTGTTTTCATTATATAATCTAACTTGTAACTTTTCTTCCTTTCTTTCTTCCTTTCTTCCTTCTTTCTTTCTTATTCCATACCTCCCTCACCCCTATTTTTCTGGTGGGTATTCCAGTACACCAACCACCCAAGGGCTGAAGTCTCCTTGGAGAAAAAAAGAATTCCTCTAATTTAATTTTGAGTAAATAATGTAGTACAATATTATTCAATAATATTAATAAAACACACATTATATCATAGCACAGATAACATGATACAATAAACAATAATAAATGAAATGCAATTTCTGTCATACAAAAAATAATCAAATATTGTTAAATATAGCAGGATTCTTTTAAATTGTCAGAAAACACCTGATTGATGTACGCTAGTTCACTGACGTTAAATCAGCTGTTCTCTAACAATTCAAAAGAATCCTGCTATATGTGATACTCGAGTGATCCAATCGTCTACAATAGTATTGATAGTTTTTCAACTGGTTGTAGAAAAGTGATTCAAAATTGAAATCATCTGGTCAAAGGGCAATAATTATCAGTCTTGTTTTTGCGTCAAATATTATTCGAACTCATTGTTTCATTAGTTTATGCCCTGCATCTGTCAGAATTAATAATGTAATGCACCATGTTGAGTGCAATTAATCTCCTTCGATCGGCAATTTAATAGTTTTGATTTTCTCAGTTTGAAATACATTGTAACACAGGATGCCTGTTAAAAGTTTCTCGTATGTTCTTCTACAACACAAGTAAGTTGAAGATTTTATTCTTTCTTTCTTTCTTTCTCTCTTCTCTCTTTCTTTCTTTTTTTCTTTCTTTCTTTCTTTCTTTCTTTCTTTCTTTTCTTTCTTTCTTCTTTTTTTCTTCCGTTCTCTAAATCATCATATTCTTGTTTAAAACATTGAAACTTAATAATTTCTTCAAGATAGTTTTTCTCTTTCTCTTCAAGAAAGGAGGCATATAGAAAATCGAGTGGAAAATATCAAATATTTGTTTAGTTATTATAGTTATTATTACTAATAACTATTATAACAAAATAATAACAATACTAAACGTGGGCTGCTACCAAATATACTGTTATTTGTTTAGTTATTATCACTAAGGCTAGGCGTGCACCGGTTAGTCAAGACAAGACAAGACAAGATTAGTCACAGTCATTCACATAGTTGCTTGTATGAGCAACACACCGATTAGTCATTGCATCGGTGTGTGCTGCAATAAGCAACTATGTGAATTACTGTGACTGAACGAGACTAATGTCGTCTTGTCTTGTCTTGACTAACCGGTGTACGCCTAGCCTTAAGCACCATAGAAGAGGAAATACAGATTAGTAAAATAGGTACCTCTTCAAATGAGACGTGAACCAACAAAATCGCTTGCGAAACCAAGGAGGAGTTGTGATTACAAAATGATTTAATTCGTGACCATTTGTTAGCATTCAATATTATTTATTATATACAGTGCATTGCAATATTATGACTGAGTTAGAATATATGGACCATAGGCTAATAATTGAATTTCACTGACGTTGTTCAACTTTACGGATATTGCCAATTTCTGTATTGTGTTGAATAAAATAAATACAGCAGGATCAGCTGATTTATGACAAGTTAATTGGATCCTCTGGCAACTTCCTGATAAATCTGTTTGTTATCATTGAAAGTAATTCACGGCTGAAAACCTGGCGTTTAGTTCAAAATTACTAGCATTGATAATTTCAACTATAGAGATACCTCAAGGATTTTCTTATATCTCAATACATATTATGCTAACTGTACTAATAATCCAAAATCATCTAAATCGGTTCACTGGTCGTTTCTCTTTTATTAATATAGATAATATATTACCATAATAATATTATGATAATATTAGAGTTAGAATATATGGACCATAGGCTAATAATTGAATTTCACTGAAAATTATTGCCTTCTTTAACAATTCTATTCTATTAGTTTTATAAATTTTTCAATCTTTTCCAGAGCCTACTCGTTCCACGTGTCAGCCGAAGGCCAAATGCAGCCGGTTCCGTTTCCGCCGGACGCTCTGATTGGGCCGGGCATTCCGCGACACGCGCGCCAGATCAACACGCTGTCGCACGGGGAGGTGGTGTGCGCCGTCACCATTTCCAACCCCACCAAGTACGTCTACACGGGCGGCAAGGGCTGTGTCAAGGTGTGGGACATCAGTCAGCCCGGCTCCAAGTCGCCCGTGTCGCAGTTGGACTGTTTGGTGAGTTAACCTAACCTAAACTAAATGAATAAATGATTTTTTCATTAATGATTTATTCATTTATTCATTTAGGAGTGGCCATAGCCGAGTGGGTTAAGTGCTGGCTTTGTAACCTAGAGGTCCCGGGTTCGAACCCAGGTCAGACCGTGAGATTTTAGCTCGAGCCACTCCTCGTGTTTCGGAGAACACGCTAAGCCGTCGGTCCCGGCTGCCTAAAAACAGTCGTTAAATCACGTCAGAGACCCTGAACTGATCAGGAGTGACCTGAAAACTCTGACACCAGACCTGAGCCAGCCAGGTTACACGGAATTATTATTATTATTAATGATTTATTTTCCAAAAAAAACTAATACTACAGTGCGATTCACGTCAAGAAGTCGGCATTGCTTGGATTGTAGTGTGCTATACTTGTTCAGCACAAGGCAGTTGCTGATGTCTCTATCCTATTCACGGCCAAGTGTTAATGGAAAGGAAGTCCTTGGACATCCTTTTCCAAGAATGGACATTTACATGTCCAAACTTCGCCGTTTCATGTAGATAAATCTCACTTATATTAACATTTTCACATTGCATATAATACTTATATTGTTAAAAATTATTAGTCATATTCATAAAATTAAAAATTATATTACTTATACTTACAACTTCTGTAATCTAGAATCTAAGCAGTTAAAATTATTGTTATCTACATGAATAAAGTAATCTAATCTAAATCTAATCTAATCCTATTCGCACTGTGCATAGTTACCGCACTGTGCATTGTTGTCGCACACAGTCCCAACAAACACGTTTGGTGCAGTTTTCTCTTTCTCTCTCAATGAAACTTGGCATCAATGCTCCTTATATAAACACTTCTAACCTACATTTTTCCTTTGCCAGTGTTAGTTTTCATCATAGACTAACTATGTTGTCTGTGGTTTTCATCATTTTAAGCTTTTAAAACAATACCAAGAGTAGAGAGACAATTTTTAATGTTAGAAAACTTATTTTTGATGTAATTTTTCTTTAAATAAGTTTGAAAATTGAGTAAATGGGTTTATGTTGCCTGTAAATGGATTTATGTTTATGTTTGCCTGTAAGCCCATATCAAATTCAAAAATTTGGCAAAAGTATGGCGGCGGCGGGAAAAAATATTATATCCACATACTGTTATGGAGTGCTTCACACAAATGTCCACACTGTGACTATACACTCTCTGTACCTTTACCTAACCTAGTTTTAGTTAGTTAGTTTAGTTATAGTCTGGCAACAGACAAAAGAACCATTGCGCATCGTATCACTTGAATGATACAGTATCACATAGTACCACTACCCTAGTGAGCGAGTGAGATAAACTGCTGCATTGCATAACGTGCGCTCTCTCTGCGCAGTAGAGTTCTTTTTTTGGAGGCTCTTTTGTCTGTTGCCAGACTATAACTTTAGTTTTTCACTAAATCCCAATTTTTCAGTAAATCACTAAATTCAGTTTTTCACTTGTCTTATTTTTTGTCAAATGATTTAATTGATGTTGTCCGAATTTTTATTCTGTGTCAAATGATTTAATTGATGTTGTCCGAATTTTTATTCTGTGTCAAATGATTTAATTGATGTGTTCCGATTGTTTTGCAGCAACGCGACAACTACATCCGGTCGGTGAAACTGTTGCCGGACGGGCGGACGCTGATAGTGGGCGGGGAGGCAAGCAACCTGTCCATCTGGGACCTGGCCTCGCCTACGCCCCGAATCAAGGCTGAACTCACCTCCAGTGCACCCGCTTGCTATGCGCTCGCTATCAGTCCTGACTCTAAGGTACAATCAGAAAATCAATTATCGTTTTAATAAAAAATTTAAAAGAGAGTTATTGTCGGAAATAGATTTGTAAATCTATTAGTAAATAGATTTGTAATTTTTTGAACATTTGTTTTGCGATTATTATTTGAAAATCTGAATAAAAGTTATTTGATTTTGATTTTGAATAAATATAAATAAAAAATAGGCTTATATAGCACAGAAATGTTGCCGCTCTAAAATGTGCTGTATTTAAGCTATTAAAATACCTCCTCGAGGGACATTTAGAATAGAATTCATTTGTCATAGTATTAACAAGAAAATTACATGGAAATCGTCAGTTTGAGTAAAAAAATCACACAAATAATCAGACAACATTATATAGAAGCACATACACAAAATAGAGGAACACAAAATTCATTCAAGGCTCATGTCCTGCCACTCCTGAAGTGAATAAAGTTGCTTTGATTTCAACCACTCCTGCATTGTACATTCAAACTTTCCAAAAGGTAACATGCCTAGCACTTAATGGTAATTTATTGAATGATTTTACACTCATATAATTGAAATTCATCTGGGTCTCAGATTCTGGCGTGTGTAACCTGCAGTTGATAGCTATTTCTAAAATAGCTATTTGTTATTTCCAAAATAACAAAGAAAATAAAACAAGACATCAATAGTTGGATTAAAAGGAAGTATTTTTTCTTCCTAGAACAACTTATCGTTATAGAGGACTCTCCTGTTTTTGTGTGCTTGCTTGCTCATTTAGTGCAGGCTGTTTTTGATCTGTACTGGACTATCACACCTTCCTGTATCTCACCCTTACTCCTTACATCCTTCCTCAACTTCCATGAATTGAAAGCCTTCCTATGACATGGATATCCATAGTTGGGAGAACTTTCGATTCACTACCCTTTTTTTCACCACATCTATTTTTTGGATTAGCATTATTTCTATTGTTTTACTAAGTTTTCATGTTATTATTGTATTGGTTGATGTATGTTATGTTGTTTTACTGTATGTTATTAGCATTCTTTCTATTGTTTTATTAACTTTTCATGTTATTATTGTATTGCTTGATGCATGTTATGTTTGTATATTGCTGTGTGTGTGTGAAATAAATAAATTGAAAATTTCTTGTCCTGTGGCTATGAATGTTACTCCTTCTATATGTCTGGAGTCGCTGGAAACAATGTCACTGGCAATTTCAATGGAAAAAATAACAGATTACATGGCTAAACGTTCATAATATACTTCTCATTAATTTGAAAGTTATATTCATGTGCGAGGTCTTCAGTTCGCGGAATTACTAGTATTATTGTGACTGTGTTTGTGTGTGTGCAGGTATGCTTCAGCTGTTGTTCGGACGGCAACATAGCCGTGTGGGATTTGCAGAATCAGACGCTGGTGCGCCAGTTCCAAGGTCACACGGATGGCGCGTCATGTATCGATATCAGCGCCGATGGCACCAAGCTGTGGACGGGTGGCCTTGACAACACCGTGCGCTCCTGGGACCTCAGGGAGGGAAGGCAGTTGCAGCAGCACGATTTCTCGTCGCAGGTTAGTCGGAAACCCCGGTTGCACGGACGCCAATCAATTAAAAGCTTCATTAAGCATTTCCAATTTATTTCTATTCCAATTTATTTATCAATAAAATTACAAGAACAAGCAATAAGTACAAACTAGGACATCTCAGGTCGCATAAAACTGCGACTATTGAATTACATGAAATAGTTTGAAATCCTCCTCCTCCCCCTCCTCGTCCTCCTTTTTCTTCTTCTTCTCATCCTTCTTTTCCTCCTTCTTCTTTTCATCTCTTCCTTCTTATCTCCTCCCTGATGGAATACCCTCCACCAAAGAGGGGGGTCCGGGGGTCCTCCCCCGGAAAATTGAACACTTTTGAAACCAAAAAGAGGGTTTTAAGCTTATTTCAAATGTCAAATGCACTTTGAATTATAACAAAATGAGTAAATTCTTAAATATACGCATGAAAATTAATGCAAAACGACAATTATTATTGAGCAACAGACAGAATCGTAATATTCTGAGTAAGTTGATCATTTCTTGAATAAAATGATAAACGTGATCAATACGTTTAGACGTTCGTACTAAAAATAATACATTATTCCATATAATGTATTATAAAAATAATACTTGATTCCATGTGTGGAAAACAGTTTATGTTGAACGAGTTGTCGAAAATGAATAATCTGGTTTGGTTTGTTGCAGATCTTCTCGCTAGGTTACTGTCCGACGGGCGAATGGCTAGCAGTGGGCATGGAGAATAGTAACGTGGAGGTGTTGCACGCGCACAAGCCTGACAAATACCAGCTGCACCTGCACGAGTCGTGCGTTCTGTCGCTGCGGTTTGCCGCATGCGGCAAATGGTTCGTGTCAACCGGCAAAGATAACCTCCTCAACGCCTGGCGTACACCCTACGGTGCTAGCATATTCCAGGTAAAGTGCGGGACGAATCTAGTTTGAAAGTTTAACCCCGGTCGTACACCGGAGCAATAAGCAATAGGCAACTAGCAACATATGGATCATATGATTGTCTAATCTACACAAACCAATAGTTCAATGCACACTGAAACAGCTGCTTTAGGTGTGCATTGGACTATTTTGTTTCTATAGAGTAGACGATCATAAATGATCCAAATGTTGCTTATTGCTCCGGTGTACGAGCCCACTAATGAAACTCAAATGTCTAGAAATACAAGCGAATGGGGAACTCATGTTAAGGCTGTGCATCAGCATAAAAAAGTTTTTTATGGAGATATTTTTTAAAGTTTTGAACCATAACATATTTACAAATTTATATACTGTATTTTTTAAAAATCCGACCCACCAGATTGAATTATACAGTAGGCTTTATAGTTATATACAGGGTGTTTCAGAACTCCCTACCAATACTCTAGGGCATTGTTCCTGGGTAAAAACCATATCTAAATATCATATTTAAATTGTCCAGAAGTCCTTACCTACTCACACAGCTGCCATTTTGTTTTTTTCACTTATTATTTTTTATCTCAATAATGGTGGAACATATGGAATTGAAACTTTACACCAACATTTATGACAACTAGATAAAGCTACAAAAAAAATTGACAATTTTTCAAATCCATAAAACAAAATGGCGGCCATTTAAAATTTTGTTTCTTGAATAACTCAGAAACCATTGATAATACGAAAATTTTACAAGAATAACTTTGTTTAGTAAATTTAATTACAAATCGATTGAGACCTTATTTGTTGAAATTGGACCAATATTGACTGAGATATGGCAGCTTTAGTGATAGGTGACCGCTGGAGGCTAGTTGCAGTGCATCCTGGGCTTAATCCTACTATCACTATCGCTCTTGGAAGGATTGCCCAGTACTGCTTTCTTATCTATGTTAAAAGTTGGATATTTTCATTTAAAAGCATCAAGCATCAATGTTTCTATTTGATAGTATCAATGTTTTCATTCTATTGTATAAAAGCATAGCCCCCTTTAAACTACATGGCCGCGGCCTTCAATGTGACAACGTCGCTGCATCGGCTTGCATGAGCAATGCAAATCGGTCATGTGTTTTATAAGTCATGTGTTTGTAGTGTTTTTTATAAGTATGATTTTATAATGAAACCAGCCGGGACTGCGAGGTTGTCACATTGAAGGCCGCGGCCATGAGTTTAAAGGGGGCTATGATAAAAGCCTGGATTAGAAACTGCATCCATATCTCCTATTGAACAGAGTGTCCACAACAATAGTGCCTCCAGTTTTTTGTTTTGTTAGTAATCAATAGATTTGATGTGTTTGAATTGTCTGATGTGTTCAATCAATATTATCTTAGCCCAAATAACAAATTGCACCCAAAGATTTTGTCATTTGATGATAAATTATGTTGTAAATAAATTTGAAGACCTCGATGGTCTGTTGGATAGCGACTCTGCCTTCCACGCAGAATTCTCGGGTTCGATTCCGAGACAGGTGAAATTTAAATAAATTTGATGATGTTATTAATGAATTTTCTTCTCATTTCAGTCGAAAGAATCCTCATCAGTACTGAGCTGCGATATTTCGGCTGACGACAAGTACATTGTGACTGGCTCCGGCGACAAGAAGGCAACCGTCTATGAAGTAATTTACTGACCACGCGGAAGCAAATCGAAAAAATGATCTGAGAAGACGAACTACGCTGCTGCCGCGACCGAAAAACAGCTTCAACAGCAGTAATAGTTCGTGACAATTGACTGTTTATCGCCAGGGACTGTGTTTCGCAGCCGTAGATCAGTGTTGGTGCTTTGTGCGTATGGTGGACCATGTTTAGAAGCCATAGAGCATTGCTGGTAACTAACGAAATAAACTTTTAAGAAATTGGAATTTTGAGGGGCGGATATCGATCTTACAAACAGTTACACTCACATTGAGAATTTCGAAACTGCTGGTTCAGTTATTGGGTATTCCGAATTTACCCAAGTATTATAATTAAAATTGACTGAGTGATACGGTATTGTGGTATTGGTATTCTGAATTTACCTGTCTCACCTCACATTGAGAATTTCTTGGGGGAGTGTTGGTGATTGTCAAGTGCTTTTTATGAAGAGTTATTTGTGGACAGCCTTAAGTTTATGGGTTATACAGTCTTGAACATTTTATGATGGACAATGTTTAGCAGCCTTAGAGCATTGCTGGTTACACTAATGAAAACCGAATTAAAAATTTTGGGGGATTGATCTCACAAACATTTTAGATTATCTTCACTCATATTGAGAATTTCAAAACTGCTGGCACAGTTGTTAGGTATTGCGAATTTACCTAAGTATTTCAATTGAAATGGTAGAGTGATATGGTATTGTCGTACAGGTATTTTGAATTTACCCAAGTGTTTCAATCGAAATTGAAATGAATGAGTGATATATTAACAGTGAACGAATACTCTTACTCTTAACGAACTTTATTATGTTGAGGGAACAAACACAATGTGAGATTTTACTTGGTACTTGTTAAGTGTTAAACTTGACTTGAATTATCTCCAATTAATTTGGAAATAGTGATGTCTTGAATTTGAATCTCAAATTGGATAGATGACATGAATCAGTCACGTTCGGAGTATTTAATATGTGTGAGTCGCTTTACAATGTGTAATAAGATTTTTGTAATAATATCTTGAACGAACTAAGCTGCTAAAAATTTTTTACTGAAATTTACTCGAAAATTTGTGCTTGATATTAGTTTTTGTTTTCGATTATTACCTTTCGATATAACTTAATCGATATAATAATTATCGATATAATCGATAAATTGATTCATCGATATAATCGATTATATACCGGGGGCCATAAGTTTTCGTAAGCTTACGTTACTGGCCCATTTCACTGGAGTCAATTCTCCGGTTGCAATCGATGATTCAGCATGTTATGATTTTTGATAAAATATTAGAAGACTTGTAAAAAGAGAGGCTAATGCACACTTGACATTCAAGTTTTTTTGTATTACGTTGTGTTATCAATGTCTTTCGTGTGTCAGCCTTTTTCCTGTTTTACAGGTCTTATAAAATTTTGTGAACCAGGCCCCTGTTTGTTGAATCTTTGTTGATGTAGATTTCTTTTGATAACTATTTTGTATTAAAGTTTTATTTTGAAGTGCTAAAAATGGTGCCTCAAATTCTCTGTTAGAATTCAAGCCATCAGTTATGGGTCTAGGACAACTCGCCGCGACCAGCTTATACAAATGCCCCTGCATTTCATTTGTTACCACTTTTCAGGGATATTTAGATGCAGCTGATTATTCGCAATGATATTTAAATTAATTTTTAATGCAGTAATGAGTAATCGATTTAAATATAGAAATTAACTATCATTCTATATCCAAATTTTATTATTAGTTTAATACTTGACATATTTGGTCTTTTGTCTAAAATTTCCCTTGTGAGAGTCTTTCTATGTCTCACATCCAATTGATCACATAACTTGAAAAACTTGACATCTTCTAATTTTATTAGAAGATGACATAACTTGACATCTTCTAATTTTATTAAATCAAGATTTTTAGATGAACACAAGGTATTTTTGGTGGAAAATCGAATTCAGACTATTTGCATGCGTCCAATCAATATATTATTTAAAATTCAGTTCCACAATAAATTTTGCAAACACATTAATGTTTAATATCGGGGGACCGAGCTGTGCTCGGGAGTACAAAAGCACAGGAATGGAAATTATAAAGAAAAAAGTATGAAATTGAACAATTGTTTAAAGTACAGCCATCAGTCATATGCACTAAATAATCATTGCACTATAAAAAAATTTATCTCAGCTTTCAAAATATTATGAATAATCGAGTTTGAATGCATATTATTTGAAAAATTGCTTTTGTGGTAAAATTTTGTTTCAGAGAAATAAGAAATAATAAATGGGTTAGTAATCAGCTGTTTTAATGAACTCTTGACGACTTTTCTCAAATAAATAAAAACAGATGACATGGCTAACTTCATGCCTCAAATTTGAAAATACCAATACAATATGGAATATTTTTAATATTTTGAATTCCTTTTAATTTTCTATAGATAAATTAAAATTAACGAATAAACGAAAAATAGATAAACGAATTATCTCAACAGCTGATAATTATAATCTTCTCTATCACGCACTCACGCCCTCACAACATCAAGAACCGACGGAAAATTGTTTCTTCTGTCAGCTGATTCTCTGTCACTGTCTCAGCAGCTGAAATAATAATCTTGTCTCACTCACACACTCACTCGCTCTCACTCTTTCTCATCATTTACAGCCGAAGGAAATTTGTTTCTTCTGTCAGCTGATTCCTAAAGGATCGGTTTTTCCTTTTTAATGTCCTTCAGCGAGTTATCCCAGGATGAGACCGCGCAAACTAATTTTTGTATCACAAACTTCCTATATTCCAAATTTCGTCAAAATCGTTAGAGCCGTTTTCGAGATTCGTTGGACATACATACATAAATACATAACTACATAAATATAAACATACACATATTGCTCGCTTAATATAATAGGATATTGCTTGGAGTAGTAGGGCCCTTCATATATCATCATCACCATCATCATCATCCTCCTCCCCAGATTACCTATTAACATGTTTTAGTTGTGTTATTTCAATAAATTATTTTGATTAGTCAATTAAAAATCAATTTTATATATAATGTCAAATCGTTAGCTGCACCTAAATATCCCTGAAAAGTGGTAATAAATGAAATGCCGGAGAATCAGTCCTTGTATGAGCTGGTTTTGCGGTGAGATGGCCGCGGCGAGTTGTCCCTTTCTGCCAAATATATCTTCGAGATTTGAGGGTACGAATTATTTACTATTCCTATTGGAGGTCCGTAGTTTTACATTTTTGAAGTTTATGCGTAACAAGTATCTTGAACCTGCGAATTACTTTATTTCAGACTTTTGCTATCAATAGAATATTCCTCTAGACTAGAGAATGTATCAAGCTATTTACTTGTTCTTGTAAATAATATTATATACATGTTATATTTATGTAATCGCGCATAATAATGTACGTGCTAATCGAGTATTGTATAGAAACGATGTATTTTTTATTTAGTAGAAGCCTAAATGATGTGATTGATGATACGAGCTATGTTGGATTATTAGAAGTTCTAGTAGACAGATTGAATAACAGAATAACAAATTCATTCTACTTTTTCTCCTCATCCTTCTCTTCCTCCTTCTTCATCTCATTCTTCTACTTTTTCTTCTTCTTCTCCTTGATATTTTTTTTCCCCTTCTACTCCTCATTCTTCACCTCCTTCTTCTCCTCCTTCCACTTTTTCTCTTTCTTCATCTTCTCCTTTACCCCTGCTTCTTCTCCTTCTTCTTCTTATTATCTTTCTAATTTTTCTTCTCATCTCTCTCGTCCTCTTTCTCCTCCTCCTCATTCTTCATCTCCTTCTTCTTCTCCTATTTTTCTCCTCTTTCTTCTGATTTTTCTTCTCCTTCGTCTTCTCATCCTTCTTACTCTCCTTTTTCTTCTTCTCCATCATCTTCTCGTTCTTCTTCCCCTTCCTCTCCTCTCTCTTCTTCTCATCCTCCTTCTTGTTGTTGGAACATAGTAAGCTAGTAATTTTCCTCAAATTGTAAAGGTCGTATCATTATGAAATTGATATTCGAATTGAAAATGATAATAATATTCAAACTAAATTATCTTTGTTTAGTGTTTATTCAATTCACTATCTATTATTCTTATTAAAAATACTTCTTAAAAATAATTATTAAATGTTAAAAAGCAGATCAACTTCTCAATCTCTCAACATAGCTCGGGTATAAATGCTGGATAGCTGAACTTTAGAATGTTGAATGAATCAATAAATGATTGTGAATTGTACAAAAATAATTATGTATTATATTTATCATCAATACAAATACCATTGTTTTATTCCTACCATCCTGTCTTGTTCATTATTGTATAGTTATATTCGTTTAATTTGGCGGATGGCGAGTGACTTGTCATTTTTTTAACAAAATTCCGATTTTCAAATGCTCATATCTCCTGAACGGGAGCGAATTTTTTCATTTTGTTGACAGATTCTTGTTCAGCTCTTCAAGTACTATCTTATACGTTATTTTACTTTTCAAGAATTTTTCATTTTTTGCAAAAAATCATGATGTATACATCATGCGTTTTTTTAGCCAAAAAATGAAAATCTCTCAGATTTGCTTGATATTTGGGCTATGGATAGAGCATGGCCTAACAAGTGTACACACATAATATGAGACTTTTCTCTACTATACAAGCAGAGATATTTAGCTTAGAAGAGTACACCTCTCTCTTCTCTCAAGGGGAAGCTGAGAGAGGAAAATTCCCATATTCAAATGCTCATATCTCCTGAACGGGAGCGAATTTTTTCATTTTGTTGACAGATTCTTGTTCAGCTCTTCAAGTACTATCTTATACGTTATTTCGAGCAATTTCAAGAATTTTTCATTTTTTGCAAAAAATCATGATGTATAAGATCATGCTCTATGATCATGATGATTTTTAATCATGATGTATAAAAATCATGCGTTTTTTTAGCCAAAAAATGAAAATCTCTCAGATTTGCTTGATATTTGGGCTATGGATAGAGCATGGCCTAACAAGTGTACACACATAATATGAGACTTTTCTCTACTATACAAGCAGAGATATTTAGCTTAGAAGAGTACACCTCTCTCTTCTCTCAAGGGAAAGCTGAGAGAGGAAAATTCCGATTTTCAAATGCTCATATCTCCTGAACGGGAGCGAATTTTTTCATTTTGTTGACAGATTCTTGTTCAGCTCTTCAAGTACTATCTTCGAGCAATTTCAAGAATTTTTCATTTTTGCAAAAAAATCATGATGTATACATCATACATCATGCGTTTTTAGCCAAAAATGAAAATCTCTTAGATTTGCTTGATATTTGGGCTATGGATAGAGCATGGCCTAACAGGTGTGCAGACATAATATGAGGCTTTTAGCTACTTTACAAGCATAGATATTTAGCTTAGAAGAGTACACCTCTCTTCTCTCAAGGGAAAGCTGAGAGGAAAATTCCGATTTTCAAATTCTCATATCTCCTGAACGGGAGCGAATTTTCTCATTCTGTTGACAGATTCTTGTTCAGCTCTTCAAGTACAATCTTATACGTTATTTCGAGCAATTTCAAGAATTTTTCATTTTTTGCAAAAAATCATGATGTATACATCATGCATTTTTTTAGCCAAAAAATGAAAATCTCTCAGATTTGCTTGATACTTGGTCTATGGATAGAGCATGGCCTAACAAGTGTACACACATAATATGAGACTTTTCTACTATACAAGCAGAGATATTTAGCTTAGAAGAGTACACCTCTCTTCTCTCAAGGGAAAGCTGAGAGGAAAATTCCGATTTTCAAATGCTCATATCTCCTGAACGGGAGCGAATTTTTCATTTTGTTGACAGATTCTTGTTCAGCTCTTCAAGTACTATCTTATACGTTATTTCGAGCAATTTCAAGAATTTTTCATTTTTGCAAAAATCATGATGTATACATCATGCGTTTTTAGCCAAAAATGAAAATCTCTCAATTTGCTTGATATTTGGGCTATGGATAGAGCATGGCCTAACAAGTGTACACACATAATATGGGACTTTTCTTTACTATACAACCAGAGATATTTCGCTCAGAAGAGTACACCTCTCCCTTCTCTCAAGGGCGAGCTGAGAGAGGAAAATTCCGACTTTCAAATGCTCATATCTCCTGAACGGGAGCGGATTTTTTCATTTTGTTGACAGATTCTTGTTCAGCTCTTTAAGTACTATCTTATACGTTATTTCGAGCACTTTCAAGAATCTTTCATTTTTTGCAAAAAATCATGATGTATATACATCATGCGTTTTTTTAGCCAAAAAATGAAAATCTCTCAGATTTGCTTGATATTTGGGCTATGGATAGAGCATGGCCTAACAAGTGTACACACATAATATGAGACTTTTCTCACCTATACACTCAGAGATATTTAGCTAAGAAGAGTACACCTCTCTCTTCTCTCAAGGGAAAGCTGAGAGAGGAAAATTCCGATTTTCAAATGCTCATATCTCCTGAACGGGAGCGAATTTTTTCATTTTGTTGACAGATTCTTGTTCAGCTCTTCAAGTACTATCTTATATGTTATTTCGAGCAATTCCAAGAATCTTTCATTTTGCAAAAAATCATGATGTATACATCATGCGTTTTAGCCAAAAATGAAAATCTCTCAGATTTGCTTGATATTTGGAGCTATGGATAGGCATGGCCTAACAAGTGTACACACATAATATGAGACTTTTCTCTACTATACAAGCAGAGATATTTAGCTTAGAAGAGTACACCTCTCTCTTCTCTCAAGGGAAAGCTGAGAGAGGAAAATTCCGATTTTCAAATGCTCATATCTCCTGAACGGGAGCGAATTTTCTCATTTGGTTGACAGATTCTTGTTCAGCTCTTCAAGTACTATCTTATACGTTATTTCGAGCAATTTCAAGAATTTTTCATTTTTTGCAAAAAATCATGATGTATACATCATGCGTTTTTTTAGCCAAAAAATGAAAATCTCTCAGATTTGCTTGATATTTGGGCTATGGATAGAGCATGGCCTAACAAGTGTACACACATAATATGAGACTTTTCTCTACTATACAAGCAGAGATATTTAGCTGAGAAGAGTACTCCTCTCTCTTCTCTCAAGGGAAGGTAAAAGAGGAAAATTCCGATTTTCAAATGCTCATATCTCCTGAACGGGAGCGAATTTTCTCATTTGGTTGACAGATTCTTGTTCAGCTCTTCAAGTACTATCTCATACGTTATTTCGAGCAATTTCAAGAATTTTTCATTTTTTCATGATGTATAGATTGCTCTATGATCAAAAATCATGATGTATAAAAATCATGCGTTTTTTTAGCCAAAAAATGAAAATCTCTCAGATTTGCTTGATATTTGGTCTATGGATATAGCATGGCCTAACAATTTTACACACATAATATGATACTTTTCTCTACTATACAAGCAGATATATTTAGCTGAGAAGAGTACTCCTCTCTCTTCTCTCAAGGGAAAGCTTAGAGAGAAAAATTCCGATTTTCAAATGCTCATATCTCCTGAACAGGGGCAAATTTTTTCATTTGTTGACAGATTCTTGTTCAGCTCTTCAAGTACTATCTTATACGTTATTTCGAGCAATTTCAAGAATTCTTCCTTTTTTGAAAAAAATCATGATACATCATGCGTTTTTAGCCAAAAATGAAAATCTCTCAGATTTGCTTGATATTTGGGCTATGGATAGAGCATGGCCTAACAAGTGTACACACATAATATGAGACTTTTCTACTATACAAGCAGAGATATTTAGCTTAGAAGAGTACACCTCTCTCTTCTCTCAAGGGAAAGCTGAGAGAGGAAAATTCCGATTTTCAAATGCTCATATCTCCTGAACGGGAGCGAATTTTCATTTTGTTGACAGATTCTTGTTCAGCTCTTCAAGTACTATCTTATACGTTATTTCGAGCAATTTCAAGAATTTTCATTTTTGCAAAAAATCATGATGTATACATCATGCGTTTTTTAGCCAAAAATGAAAATCTCAGATTTGCTTGATATTTGGGCTATGGATAGGCATGGCCTAACAAGTGTACACATAATATGAGACTTTTCTACTATACAAGCAGAGATATTTAGCTTAGAAGGTACACCTCTCTTCTCTCAAGGGAAAGCTGAGAGAGGAAAATTCCGATTTTCAAATGCTCATATCTCCTGAACAGGAGCGAATTTTTCATTTGTTGACAGATTCTTGTTCAGCTCTTCAAGTACTATCTTATACGTTATTTCAAGCAATTTCAAGAATTTTTCATTTTTGCAAAAATCATGATGTATACATCATGCGTTTTTAGCCAAAAATGAAAATCTCTCAATTTGCTTGATATTTGGGCTATGGATAGAGCATGGCCTAACAAGTGTACACACATAATATGAGACTTTTCTCTACTATACAAGCAGAGATATTTAGCTTAGAAGAGTACACCTCTCTTCTCTCAAGGGAAAGCTGAGAGAGGAAAATTCCGATTTTCAAATGCTCATATCTCCTGAACGGGAGCGAATTTTTTCATTTTGTTGACAGATTCTTGTTCAGCTCTTCAAGTACTATCTTATACGTTATTTTAAGCAATTTAAAAAATTTTTCATTTTTTGCAAAAAATCATGATGTATACATCATGCGTTTTTTTAGCCAAAAAATGAAAATCTCTCAGATTTGCTTGATATTTGGGCTATGGATAGAGCATGGCCTAACAAGTGTACACACATAATATGAGACTTTTCTCTACTATACAAGCAGAGATATTTAGCTGAGAAGAGTACACCTCTCTCTTCTCTCAAGGGAAAGCTAAGAGGAAAATTCCGATTTTCAAATGCTCATATCTCCTGAACGGGAGCGAATTTTTTCATTTTGTTGACAGATTCTTGTTCAGCTCTTCAAGTACTATCTTATACGTTATTTTGTGCAATTTCAAGAATTTTTCATTTTTTGCAAAATCATGATGTGTACATCATGCGTTTTTTTAGACCCAAAATGAAAATCTCTCAGATTTGCTTGATATTTGGGCTATGGATAGAGCATGGCCTAACAAGTGTACACACATAATATGAGACTCTTCTCAACTATACAAGCAGAGATATTTAGCTTAGAAGAGTACACCTCTCTTCTCTCAAGGGAAAGCTGAGAGAGGAAAATTCCGATTTTCAAATGCTCATATCTCCTGAACAGGAGCAGAATTTTTCATTTGTTTACAGATTCTTGTTCAGCTCTTCAAGTACTATCTTATATGTTATTTCGAGCAATTCCAAGAATCTTTCATTTTTCGCAAAAAATCATGATTTTTTTTTAGCCAATCATCATGCGTTTTTTTAGCCAAAAAATGAAAATCTCTCAGATTTGCTTGATATTTGGGCTATGGATAGAGCATGGCCTAACAAGTGTACACACATAATATGAGACTTTCCTTTACTATACAAGCAGAGATATTTAGCTGAGAAGAGTACACCTCTCTCTTCTCTCAAGGGAAAGCTGAGAGAGGAAAATTCCAATTTTCAAATGCTCATATCTCCTGAACGGGAGCGAATTTTCTCATGTCGTTGATAGATTCTTGTTCAGCTCTTCAAGTACTATCTTATAAATTATTTCGAGCAATTTCAAGAATTTTTCATTTTTGCAAAAAATCATGATGTATACATCATGCGTTTTTAACCAAAAGATGAAAATGTCTCGGATTTGGTTGATATTTGGGCTATGGATAGAGCATGGCCTAACAGGTGTACACACATAATATGAGAGTTTTCTCTACTATGCAGGCAGGGATATTTAGCTGAGAAGAGTACACCTCTCTTCTCTCAAGGGAAAGCTGAGAGAGGAAAATTCCGATTTTCAAATGCTCATATCTCCTGAACGGGGCGAATTTTTTCATTTTGTTGACAGATTCTTGTTCAGCTCTTCAAGTACTATCTTATACGTTATTTCGAGCAATTTCAAGAATGTTTCATTTTTGCAAAAATCATGATGTATACATCATGCGTTTTTAGCCAAAATGAAAATCTCTCAGAGTTGCTTGAGATTTGGGCGATGGGTAGAGCATTTCCTAACAAGTGTACACACAGAATATGAGACTTTTCTCTACTATACAAGCAGGGATATTTAGCAGAAGAGTACACCTCTCTTCTCTCAAGGGAAAGCTGAGAGAGGAAAATTCCGATTTTCAAATGCTCATATCTCCTGAACGGGAGCGAATTTTTTCATTTTGTTGACAGATTCTTGTTCAGCTCTTCAAGTACTATCTTATACGTTATTTCGAGCAATTTCAAGAATCTTTCATTTTTGCAAAAATCATGATGTATACATCATGCGTTTTTAGCCAAAATGAAAATCTCTCAGATTTGCTTGATATTTGGTCTATGGATAGAGCATGGCCTAACAAGTGTACACACATAATATGAGACTTTTCTACTATACAAGCAGAGATATTTAGCTAAGAAGAGTACACCTCTTCTCTCAAGGGAAAGCTGAGAGAGGAAAATTCTGATTTTCAAATGCTCATATCTCCTGAACGGGAGCGAATTTTTTCATTTTGTTGACAGATTCTTGTTCAGCTCTTCAAGTACTATCTTATACGTTATTTCGAGCAATTTCAAGAATTTTTCATTTTTTGCAAAAAATCATGATGTATACATCATGCGTTTTTTTAGCCAAAAAATGAAAATCTCTCAGATTTGCTTGATATTTGGGCTATGGATAGAGCATGGCCTAACAAGTGTACACACATAATATGAGACTTTTCTCTACTATACAAGCAGAGATATTTAGCTTAGAAGAGTACACCTCTCTCTTCTCTCAAGGGAAAGCTGAGAGAGGAAAATTCCGATTTTCAAATGCTCATATCTCCTGAACGGGAGCGAATTTTTTCATTTTGTTGACAGATTCTTGTTCAGCTCTTCAAGTACTATCTTATACGTTATTTCGAGCAATTTCAAGAATTTTTCATTTTTTGCAAAAAATCATGATGTATACATCATGCGTTTTTTTAGCCAAAAAATGAAAATCTCTCAGATTTGCTTGATATTTGGGCTATGGATAGAGCATGGCCTAACAAGTGTACACACATAATATGAGACTTTTCTCTACTATACAAGCAGAGATATTTAGCTTAGAAGAGTACACTCTTCTCTCAAGGGAAAGCTGAGAGAGGAAAATTCCGATTTTCAAATGCTCATATCTCCTGAACGGGAGCGAATTTTTTCATTTTGTTGACAGATTCTTGTTCAGCTCTTCAAGTACTATCTTATACGTTATTTCGAGCAATTTCAAGAATTTTTCATTTTTTGCAAAAAATCATGATGTATACATCATGCGTTTTTTTAGCCAAAAAATGAAAATCTCTCAGATTTGCTTGATATTTGGGCTATGGATAGAGCATGGCCTAACAAGTGTACACACATAATATGAGACTTTTCTCTACTATACAAGCAGAGATATTTAGCTGAGAAGAGTACCCACCGCTCTCCTCTCAAGGAAACGCTGACAGAGCAAACTTGCGGCTTTCAAATGCTCATATCTCCTGAACGGGAGCGAATTTTTTCATTTTGTTGACAGATTCTTGTTCAGCTCTTCAAGTACTATCTTATACGTTATTTCGAGCAATTTCAAGAATTTTTCATTTTTTGCAAAAAATCATGATGTATACATCATGCGTTTTTTTAGCCAAAAAATGAAAATATCTCAGATTTGCTTGATATTTGGGCTATGGATAGAGCATGGCCTAACAAGTGTACACACATAATATGAGACTTTTCTCTACTATACAAGCAGAGATATTTAGCTGAGAAGAGTACACCTCTCTCTTCTCTCAAGGGAAAGCTGAGAGAGGAAAATTCCGATTTTCAAATGCTCATATCTCCTGAACGGGAGCGAATTTTTCATTTTGTTGACAGAGGCTTGTTCAGCGCTTGAAGTACTATGTTATACGTTATTTCGAGCAATTTCAAGAATTTTTCATTTTGCAAAAATCATGATGTATACATCATGCGTTTTTAGCCAAAAATGAAGATCTCTCAGATTTGCTTGATATTTGGGCTATGGATAGAGCATGGCCTAACAAGTGTACACACATAATATGAGACTTTTCTCTACTATACAAGCAGAGATATTTAGCTTAGAAGAGTACACCTCTCTCTCTCCCAAGGGAAAGCTGAGAGGAAAATTGCGATTTTCAAATGCTCATATCTCCTGAACGGGAGCGAATTTTTTCATTTTGTTGACAGGTTCTTGTTCAGCTCTTCAAGTACTATCTTATACGTTATTTCGAGCAATTTCAAGAATTTTTCATTTTTGCAAAAATCATGATGTATACATCATGCGTTTTAGCCAAAAATGAAAATCTCTCAGATTAGCTTGATATTTGGGCTATGGGTAGAGCATGGCCTAACAAGTGTACACACATAATATGAGACTTTTCTCTACTATACAAGCAGAGATATTTAGCTTAGAAGGGTACACCTCTCTTCTCTCAAGGGAAAGCTGGGAGAGGAAAATTTCAATTTTCAAATGCCCATATTTCCTGAACGGGAGCGAATTTTTCATTTTGTTGACAGATTCTTGTTCAGCTCTTCAAGTACTATCTTATACGTTATTTCGAGCAATTTCAAGAATTTTTCATTTTTGCAAAAATCATGATGTATACATCATGCGTTTTTAGCCAAAAATGAAAATCTCTCAGATTTGCTTGATATTTGGGCTATGGATAGAGCATGGCCTAACAAGTGTACACACATAATATGAGACTTTTCTCTACTATACAAGCAGATATTTAGCTTAGAAGAGTACACCTCTCTTCTCTCAAGGGAAAGCTGAGAGGAAAATTCTGATTTTCAAATGCTCATATCTCCTGAACGGGAGCGAATTTTTTCATTTTGTTGACAGATTCTTGTTCAGCTCTTCAAGTACTATCTTATACGTTATTTCAAGAATTTTTCATTTTTGCAAAAATCATGATGTATACATCATGCGTTTTTTAGCCAAAAATGAAAATCTCTCAGATTTGCTTGATATTTGGGCTATGGATAGAGCATGGCCTAACAAGTGTACACACATAATATGAGACTTTTCTCTACTATACAAGCAGAGATATTTAGCTTAGAAGAGTACACCTCTCTTCTCTCAAGGGAAAGCTGAGAGAGGAAAATTCCGATTTTCAAATGCTCATATCTCCTGAACGGGAGCGAATTTTTCATTTTGTTGACAGATTCTTGTTCAGCTCTTCAAGTACTATCTTATACGTTATTTCGAGCAATTTCAAGAATTTTTCATTTTTGCAAAAATCATGATGTATACATCATGTGTTTTTTTAGCCAAAAAATGAAAATCTCTCAGATTTGCTTGATATTTGGGCTATGGATAGAGCATGGCCTAACAAGTGTACACACATAATATGAGACTTTTCTCTACTATACAAGCAGAGATATCTAGCTGAGAAGAGTACACCTCTCTCTTCTCTCAAGGGAAAGCTGAGAGAGGAAAATTCTGATTTTCAAATGCTCATGTCTCCTGAACGGGAGCGAAGTTTTTCATTTTGTTGACAGATTCGAGTTCAGCTCTTCAAGTACTATCTTATACGTTATTTCGAGCAATGTCAAGAATTTTTCATTTTTTGCAAAAAATCATGATGTATACATCCTGCGTTTTTAGCCAAAAATGAAAATCTCAGATTTGCTTGATATTTGGGCTATGGATAGAGCATGGCCTAACAAGTGTACACACATAATATGAGACTTTTCTCTACTATACAAGCAGAGATATTTAGCTTAGAAGAGTACACCTCTCTCTTCTCTCAAGGGGAAGCTGAGAGAGGAAAATTCCGATTTTCAAATGCTCATATCTCCTGAACGGGAGCGAATTTTTTCATTTTGTTGACAGATTCTTGTTCAGCTCTTCAAGTACTATCTTATACGTTATTTCGAGCAATTTCAAGAATTTTTCATTTTTTGCAAAAAATCATGATGTATACATCATGCGTTTTTTTAGCCAAAAAATAAAATCTCTCAGATTTGCTTGATATTTGGGCTATGGATAGAGCATGGCCTAACAAGTGTACACACATAATATGAGACTTTTCTCTACTATACAAGCAGAGATATTTAGCTGAGAAGAGTACACCTCTCTTCTCTCAAGGGAAAGCTGAGAGAGGAAAATTCCGATTTTCAAATGCTCATATCTCCTGAACGGGAGCGAATTTTTTCATTTTGTTGACAGATTCTTGTTCAGCTCTTCAAGTACTATCTTATACGTTATTTCGAGCAATTTCAAGAATTTTTCATTTTTTGCAAAAAATCATGATGTATACATCATGCGTTTTTTTAGCCAAAAAATGAAAATCTCTCAGATTTGCTTGATATTTGGGCTATGGATAGAGCATGGCCTAACAAGTGTACACACATAATATGAGACTTTTCTCTACTATACAAGCAGAGATATTTAGCTTAGAAGAGTACACCTCTCTCTCTCTCAAGGGAAAGCTGAGAGAGGAAAATTCCGATTTTCAAATGCTCATATCTTCTGAACGGGAGCGAATTTTTTCATTTTGTTGACAGATTCTTGTTCAGCTCTTCAAGTACTATCTTATACGTTATTTCGAGCAATTTCAAGAATTTTTCATTTTTGTAAAAATCATGATGTGTACATCATGCGTTTTTTAGCCAAAAAATGAAAATCTCTCAGATTTGCTTGATATTTGGGCTATGGATAGAGCATGGCCTAACAAGTGTACACACATAATATGAGACTTTTCTCTACTATACAAGCAGAGATATTTCATCGAGAAGAGAACTCAGATGTGTTCTCAACGGATAGCTGAGAGAGGAAAATTCCGATATTCAAATGCTCATATCTCCTGAACGGGAGCGAATTTTTCATTTTGTTGACAGATTCTTGTTCAGCCTTCAAGTACTATCTTATACGTTATTTCGAGCAATTTCAAGAATTTTTCATTTTTGCAAAAATCATGATGTATACATCATGCGTTTTTAGCCAAAAATGAAAATCTCTCAGATTTGCTTGATATTTGGGCTATGGATAGAGCATGGCCTAACAAGTGTACACACATAATATGAGACTTTTCTACTATACAAGCAGAGATATTTAGCTTAGAAGAGTACACCTCTCTTCTCTCAAGGGAAAGCTGAGAGAGGAAAATTCTGATTTTCAAATGCTCATATCTCCTGAACGGGAGCGAATTTTTTCATTTTGTTGACAGATTCTTGTTCAGCTCTTCAAGTACTATCTTATACGTTATTTCGAGCAATTTCAAGAATTTTTCATTTTTGCAAAAATCATGATGTATACATCATGCGTTTTTAGCCAAAAATGAAAATCTCTCAGATTTGCTTGATATTTGGGCTATGGATAGAGCATGGCCTAACAAGTGTACACACATAATATGAGACTTTTCTCTACTATACAAGCAGAGATATTTAGCTTGAAGAGTACACCTCTCTTCTCTCAAGGGAAAGCTGAGAGAGGAAAATTCCGATTTTCAAATGCTCATATCTCCTGAACGGGAGCGAATTTTTCATTTTGTTGACAGATCCTTGTTCCGCTCTTCAAGTACTATCTTATACGTTATTTCGAGTAATTTCAAGAATTTTTCATTTTGCAAAAATCATGATGTATACATCATGCGTTTTTAGCCAAAAATGAAAATCTCTCAGATTTGCTTGATATATGGGCTATGGATAGAGCATGGCCTAACAAGTGTACACACATAATATGAGACTTTTCTACTATACAAGCAGAGATATTTAGCTTAGAAGAGTACACCTCTCTCTCCTCTCAAGGGAAAGCTGAGAGAGGAAAATTCTGATTTTCAAATGCTCATATCTCCTGAACGGGTGCGAATTTTTTCATTTTGTTGCCAGATTCTTGTTCAGCTATTCAAGTACTATCTTATACGTTATTTTGAGCAATTTCAAGAATTTTTCATTTTTGCAAATATCATGATGTATACATCATGCGTTTTTTTAGCCTAAAAAGGGAAATCTCTCAGATTTGCTTGATATTTGGGCTATGGATAGAGCATGGCCTAACAAGTGTACACACATAATATGAGACGTTTCTCTACTATACAAGCAGAGATATTTAGCTCAGAAGAGTACACCTCTTCTCTCAAGGGAAAGCTGAGAGAGGAAAATTCTGATTTTCAAATGCTCATATCTCCTGAAGGGGAGCGAACTTTTTCATTTTGTTGACAGATTCTTGTTCAGCTCTTCAAGTACTAGCTTATACGTTATTTCGAGCAATTTCAAGTATTTTTCATTTTGCAAAATCATGATGTATACATCATGCGTTTTTAGCCAAAAATGAAAACCTCTCAGATTTGCTTGATATTTGGGCTATGGATAGAGCATGGCCTAACAAGTGTACACACATAATATGAGACTTTTCTCTACTATACAAGCAGAGATATTTAGCTTAGAAGAGTACACCTCTCTTCTCTCAAGGGAAAGCTGAGAGAGGAAAATTCCGATTTTTAAATGCTCATATCTCCTGAACGGGAGCGAATTTTTTCATTTTGTTGACAGATTCTTGTTCAGCTCTTCAAGTACTATCTTATACGTTATTTTGAGCAATTTCAAGAATTTTTCATTTTTGCAAAAATCATGATGTATACATCATGCGTTTTGTTAGCCAAAAATGAAAATCTCTCAGATTTGCTTGATATTTGGGCTATGGATAGAGCATGGCCTAACAAGTGTACACACATAATATGAGACTTTCCTCTACTATACAAGCAGAGATATTTAGCTGAGAAGAGTACACCTCTCTCTTCTCTCAAGGGAAAGCTGAGAGAGGAAAATTCCGATTTTCAAATGCTCATATCTCCTGAACGGGAGCGAATTTTTTCATTTTGTTGACAGATTCTTGTTCAGCTCTTCAAGTACTATCTTATACGTTATTTCGAGCAATTTTGAGAATTTTTCATTTTTTGCAAAAAATCATGATGTATACATCATGCGTTTTTTTAGCCAAAAAATGAAAATCTCTCAGATTTGCTTGATATTTGGGCTATGGATAGAGCATGGCCTAACAAGTGTACACACATAATATGAGACTTTTCTCTACTATACAAGCAGAGATATTTAGCTGAGAAGAGTACACCTCTCTCTTCTCTCAAGGGAAAGCTGAGAGAGGAAAATTCCGATTTTCAAATGCTCATATCTCCTGAACGGGAGCGAATTTTTTCATTTTGTTGACAGATTCTTGTTCAGCTCTTCAAGTACTATCTTATACGTTATTTCGAGCAATTTCAAGAATGTTTCATTTTTTGCAAAAAATCATGATGTATACATCATGCGTTTTTTTAGCCAAAAAATGAAAATCTCTCAGATTTGCTTGATATTTGGGCTATGGATAGAGCATGGCCTAACAAGTGTACACACATAATATGAGACTTTTCTTTACTATACAAGCAGAGATATTTAGCTGAGAAGAGTACACCTCTCTCTTCTCTCAAGGGAAAGCTGAGAGAGGAAAATTCCGATTTTCAAATGCTCATATCTCCTGAACGGGAGCGAATTTTTTCATTTTGTTGACAGATTCTTGTTCAGCTCTTCAAGTACTATCTTATACGTTATTTTGAGCAATTTCAAGAATTTTTCATTTTTGCAAAAAATCATGATGTATACATCATGCGTTTTTTTAGCCAAAAAATGAAAATCTCTCAGATTTGCTTGATATTTGGGCTATGGATAGAGCATGGCCTAACAAGTGTACACACATAATATGAGACTTTTCTCTACTATACAAGCAGAGATATTTAGCTGAGAAGAGTACACCTCTCTCTTCTCTCAAGGGAAAGCTGAGAGAGGAAAATTCTGATTTTCAAATGCTCATATCTCCTGAACGGGAGCGAATTTTTTCATTTTGTTGACAGATTCTTGTTCAGCTCTTCAAGTACTATCTTATACGTTATTTTGAGCTATTTTAAGAATTTTTCATTTCTTGTAAAGAATCATGATGTATACATCATACGTTTTTAGCCAAAATGAAAATCTCTCAGATTTGCTTGATATTTGGGCTATGGATAGAGCATGGCCTAACAAGTGTACACACATAATATGAGACTTTTCTACTATACAAGCAGAGATATTTAGCTGAGAAGAGTACACCTCTCTTCTCTCAAGGGAAAGCTGAGAGAGGACACTTACGATTTTCAAATGCTCATACATACTGCAAGGGCGCGAATATTTTAATTTTGTTGACAGCTTCTTGTTCAGATCTTCAAGTACTAACTTATACGTTACTTTGACAAATTTTGAGACATTTTTCATTTTTGCAAAAATCATGATGTATACATCATGCGTTTTTAGCCAAAAAATGAAAATCTCTCAGATTTGCTTGATATTTGGGCTATGGATAGAGCATGGCCTAACAAGTGTACACACATAATATGAGACTTTTCTCTACTATACAAGCAGAGATATTTAGCTGAGAAGAGTACACCTCTCTCTCTCAAGGGAAAGCTGAGAGAGGAAAATTCCGATTTTCAAATGCTCATATCTCCTGAACGGGAGCGAATTTTTTCATTTTGTTGACAGATTCTTGTTCAGCTCTTCAAGTACTATCTTATACGTTATTTTGAGCAATTTTGAGAATTTTTCATTTTTTTCAAAAAATCATGATGTATACATCATGCGTTTTTTTAGCCAAAAAATGAAAATCTCTCAGATTTGCTTGATATTTGGGCTATGGATAGAGCATGGCCTAACAAGTGTACACACATAATATGAGACTTTTCTTTACTATACAAGCAGAGATATTTAGCTGAGAAGAGTACACCTCTCTCTCTCTCAAGGGACGCTGAGAGAGGAAAATTCCGATTTTCAAATGCTCATATCTCCTGAACGGGAGCGAATTTTTCATTTTGTTGACAGATTCTTGTTCAGCTCTTCAAGTACTATCTTATACGTTATTTTGAGCAATTTGAGAATTTTTCATTTTTGAAAAATCATGATGTATACGCCATGCCTGTTTTTAGCCAAAAAATGAAAGCTTCTCAGATTTGCTTGATATTTGGGCTATGGATAGAGCATGGCCTAACAAGTGTACACACATAATATGAGACTTTCCTCTACCATACAAGCAGAGATATTTAGCTGAGAAGAGTACACCTCTCTCTCCTCTCAAGGGAAAGCTGAGAGAGGAAAATTCCGATTTTCAAATGCTCATATCTCCTGAACGGGAGCGAATTTTTTCATTTTGTTGACAGATTCTTGTTCAGCTCTTCAAGTACTATCTTATACGTTATTTTGAGCAATTTTGAGAATTTTTCGTTTTTTTCTAAAAAGCATGATGTATACATCATGCGTTTTTTTAGCCAAAAAATGAAAATCTCTCAGATTTGCTTGATATTTGGGCTATGGATAGAGCATGGCCTAACAAGTGTACACACATAATATGAGACTTTTCTCTACTATACAAGCAGAGATATTTAGCTGAGAAGAGTACACCTCTCTTCTCTCAAGGGAAAGCTGAGAGAGGAAAATTCTGATTTTCAAATGCTCATATCTCCTGAACGGGAGCGAATTTTTTCATTTTGTTGACAGATTCTTGTTCAGCTCTTCAAGTACTATCTTATACGTTATTTTGAGCAATTTTGAGAATTTTTCATTTTTTGCAAAAAATCATGATGTATACATCATGCGTTTTTTTAGCCAAAAAATGAAAATCTCTCAGATTTGCTTGATATTTGGGCTATGGATAGAGCATGGCCTAACAAGTGTACACACATAATATGAGACTTTTCTCTACTATACAAGCAGAGATATTTAGCTGAGAAGAGTACACCTCTCTTTTCTCAAGGGAAAGCTGAGAGAGGAAAATTCCGATTTCAAATGCTCATATCTCCTGAACGGGAGCGAATTTTTTCATTTTGTTGACAGATTCTTGTTCAGCTCTTCAAGTACTATCTTATACGTTATTTTGAGCAATTTTGAGAATTTTTCATTTTTTGCAAAAAATCATGATGTATACATCATGCGTTTTTTTAGCCAAAAAATGAAAATCTCTCAGATTTGCTTGATATTTGGGCTATGGATAGAGCATGGCCTAACAAGTGTACACACATAATATGAGAACTTTCTCTACTATACAAGCAGAGATATTTAGCTGGGAAGAGTACACCTCTCTCTTCTCTCAAGGGAAAGCTGAGAGAGGAAAATTCCGATTTTCAAATGCTCATATCTCCTGAACGGGAGCGAATTTTTTCATTTTGTTGACAGATTCTTGTTCAGCTCTTCAAGTACTATCTTATACGTTATTTTGAGCAATTTTGAGAATTTTTCATTTTTGCAAAAATCATGATGTATACATCATGCGTTTTTAGCCAAAAATGAAAATCTCTCAGATTTGCTTGATATTTGGGCTATGGATAGAGCATGGCCTAACAAGTGTACACACATAATATGAGACTTTTCTACTATACAAGCAGAGATATTTAGCTGAGAAGAGTACACCTCTCTCTCTCTCAAGGGAAAGCTGAGAGAGGAAAATTCCGATAATCAAACGGTCATATCTCCTGAAGGGGAGCGAATTTTTTCATTTTGTTGACAGATTCTTGTTCAGCTCTTCAAGTACTATCTTATACGTTATTTTGAGTACTGAGAATTTTTCATTTTTGCAAAAATCATGATGTATACATCATGCGATTTTAAGCTACAAAATGAAAATCTCTCAGATTTGCTTGATATTTGGGCTATGGATAGAGCATGGCCTAACAAGTGTACACACATAATATGAGACTTTTCTCTACTATACAAGCAGAGATATTTAGCTGAGAAGAGTACACCTCTCTCTTCTCTCAAGGGAAAGCTGAGAGAGGAAAATTCCGATTTTCAAATGCTCATATCTCCTGAACGGGAGCGAATTTTTTCATTTTGTTGACAGATTCTTGTTCAGCTCTTCAAGTACTATCTTATACGTTATTTTGAGCAATTTTGAGAATTTTTCATTTTTTGCAAAAAATCATGATGTATATACATCATGCGTTTTTTTAGCCAAAAAATGAAAATCTCTCAGATTTGCTTGATATTTGGGCTATGGATAGAGCATGGCCTAACAAGTGTACACACATAATATGAGACTTTTCTCTACTATACAAGCAGAGATATTTAGCTGAGAAGAGTACACCTCTCTCTTCTCTCAAGGGAAAGCTGAGAGAGGAAAATTCCGATTTTCAAATGCTCATATCTCCTGAACGGGAGCGAATTTTTTCATTTTGTTGACAGATTCTTGTTCAGCTCTTCAAGTACTATCTTATACGTTATTTTGAGCAATTTTGAGAATTTTTCATTTTTTGCAAAAAATCATGATGTATACATCATGCGTCCTTCTAGCCAAAAAATGAACATCTCTCAGATTTGCTTGATATTTGGGCTATGGATAGAGGATGGCCTAACAAGTGTACACACATAATATGAGACTTTTCTCTACTATACAAGCAGAGATATTTAGCTGAGAAGAGTACACCTCTCTTCTCTCAAGGGAAAGCTGAGAGAGGAAAATTCGATTTTCAAATGCTCATATCTCCTGAACGGGAGCGAATTTTTCATTTTGTTGACAGATTCTGTTCAGCTCTTCAAGTACTATCTTATACGTTATTTTGAGCAATTTGAGAATTTTTCATTTTTGTAAAAATCATGATGTATACATCATGTTTTTTAGCCAAAAATGAAAATCTCTCAGATTTGCTTGATATTTGGGCTATGGATAGAGCATGGCCTAACAAGTGTACACACATAATATGAGACTTTTCTCTACTATACAAGCAGAGATATATAGCTGAGGAGAGTACACGTACCCCTGCTCTCAAGGGTAAGCTCGGAGGGGGAAATTCCGATTTTCAAATGCTCATATCTCCTGAACGGAAGCGAATTTTTTCATTTTGTTGACATATTCTTGTTCAGCTCTTCAAGTCCTATCTTTTACGTTATTTTGTGCGATTTTGATAATTTTTCATTTTTTGCAAAAAATCATGATGTATACATCATGCGTTTTTAGACAAATAATGAAAATCTCTCAGATTTGCTTGATATTTGGGCTATGGATAGAGCATGGCCTAACAAGTGTACACACATAATATGAGACTTTTCTCTCCTATACAAGCAGAGTTATTTATCTGAGAAGAGTGCACCTGTCCTCTCTCAAGGGACAGCTGAGAGCGGAAAATTCTGATTTTCAAATGCTCATATCTCCTGAACGGGAGCGAATCTTTTCATTTTGTGGACAGATTCTTGTTCAGCTCTTCAAGTACTATCTTATACGTTATTTTGAGCGATTTTGAGGATTTTTCATTTTTTGCAAAAAATCATGATGTATACATCATGCGTTTTTTTAGCCAAAAAATGAAAATCTCTCAGATTTGCTTGATATTTGGGCTATGGATAGAGCATGGCCTAACAAGTGTACACACATAATATGAGACTTTTCTCTACTATACAAGCAGAGATATTTAGCTGAGAAGAGTACACCTCTCTTCTCTCAAGGGAAAGCTGAGAGAGGAAAATTCCGATTTTCAAATGCTCATATCTCCTGAACGGGAGCGAATTTTTTCATTTTGTTGACAGATTCTTGTTCAGCTCTTCAAGTACTATCTTATACGTTATTTTGAGCAATTTTGAGAATTTTTCATTTTTTGCAAAAAATCATGATGTATACATCATGCGTTTTTTTAGCCAAAAAATGAAAATCTCTCAGATTTGCTTGATATTTGGGCTATGGATAGAGCATGGCCTAACAAGTGTACACACATAATATGAGACTTTTCTCTACTATACAAGCAGAGATATTTAGCTGAGAAGAGTACACCTCTCTCTCTCAAGGGAAAGCTGAGAGAGGAAAATTCTGATTTTCAAATGCTCATATCTCCTGAACGGAAGCGAATTTTTTATTTTTGTTGAGAGATTGGTGTGCAGCTCTTCAAGAACTAACTTATACGTTATTTTGAGTAATTTGAGAATTTTTCATTTTTGCAAAAATCATGATGTATACATCATGCGTTTTTTTAGCCGAAATATGGAAATCTCTCAGATTTGCTTGATATTTCGGCTATGGATAGAGCATGGCCTAACAAGTGTACACACATAATATGAGACTTTTCTCTACTATACAAGCAGAGATATTTAGCTAAGAAGAGTACACCTCTCTTCTCTCAAGGGAAAGCTGAGAGAGGAAAATCTGATTTTCAAATGCTCATATCTCCTGAACGGGAGCGAATTTTTCATTTTGTTGACAGATTCTTGTTCAGCTCTTCAAGTACTATCTTATACGTTATTTTGAGCAATTTTGAGAATTTTTCATTTTTTGCAAAAAATCATGATGTATACATCATGCGTTTTTTTAGCCAAAAAATGAAAATCTCAGATTTGCTTGATATTTGGGCTATGGATAGAGCATGGCCTAACAAGTGTACACACATAATATGAGACTTTTCTCTACTATACAAGCAGAGATATTTAGCTGAGAAGAGTACACCTCTCTCTTCTCTCAAGGGAAAGCTGAGAGAGGAAAATTCCGATTTTCAAATGCTCATATCTCCTGAACGGGAGCGAATTTTTTCATTTTGTTGACAGATTCTTGTTCAGCTCTTCAAGTACTATCTTATACGTTATTTTGAGCAATTTTGAGAATTTTTCATTTTTTTCAAAAAATCATGATGTATACATCATGTGTTTTTAGCCAAAAAAATGAAAATCTCTCAGATTTGCTTGATATTTGGGCTAACAAGAAAGAGCTTGGCCCAACAAGTGTACACACCTAATATGAGGCTTTTTCTACGATAAAAGCAGAGATATTTAGCTGAGAAGAGTACACCTCTCTTCTCTCGAGGGAAAGCTGGTAGAGGAGAATTCCAAGTGTCAAATGCTCATATCTCCTGAACGGGAGCGAATTTTTCATTTTGTTGACAGATTCTTGTTCAGCTCTTCAAGTACTATCTTATACGTTATTTTGAGTAATTTTGAGAATTTTTCATTTTTGCAAAAATCATGATGTATACATCATGCGTTTTTAGCCAAAAATGAAAATCTCTCAGATTTGCTTGATATTTGGGCTATGGATAGAGCATGGCCTAACAAGTGTACACACATAATATGAGACTTCTCTACTATACAAGCAGAGATATTTAGCTGAGAAGAGTACACCTCTCTCTTCTCTCAAGGGAAAGCTGAGGGAGGAAAATTCTAATTTTCAAATGCTCATATCTCCTGAACGGGAGCGAACTTTTTCATTTTGTTGACAGATTCTTGTTCAGCTCTTCAAGTACTATCTTATACGTTATTTTGAGCAATTTTGAGAATTTTTCAGATTTTGCAAAAGTCGTGATGTATACATCATGCGTTTTTTTAGCCAAAAAATGAAAATCTCTCAGATTTGCTTGATATTTGGGCTATGGATAGAGCATGGCCTAACAAGTGTACACACATAATATGAGACTTTTCTCTACTATACAAGCAGAGATATTGAGCTGAGGAGATTACACGTCTCTCTCTCAAGGGAAAGCTGAGAGAGGAAAATTCCGATTTTCAAATGCTCATATCTCCTGAACGGGAGCGAATTTTTTCATTTTGTTGACAGATTCTTGTTCAGCTCTTCAAGTACTATCTTATACGTTATTTTGAGCAATTTTGAGAATTTTTCATTTTTTGCAAAAAATCATGATGTATACATCATGCGTTTTTTTAGCCAAAAAATGAAAATCTCTCAGATTTGCTTGATATTTGGGCTATGGATAGAGCATGGCCTAACAAGTGTACACACATAATATGAGACTTTTCTTTACTATACAAGCAGAGATATTTAGCTGAGAAGAGTACACCTCTCTCTTCTCTCAAGGGAAAGCTGAGAGAGGAAAATTCCGATTTTCAAATGCTCATATCTCCTGAACGGGAGCGAATTTTTTCATTTTGTTGACAGATTCTTGTTCAGCTCTTCAAGTACTATCTTATACGTTATTTTGAGCAATTTTGAGAATTTTTCATTTTTTGCAAAAATCATGATGTATACATCATGCGTTTTTAGCCAAAAAATGAAAATCTCTCAGATTTGCTTGATATTTGGGCTATGGATAGAGCATGGCCTAACAAGTGTACACACATAATATGAGACTTTTCTCTACTATACAAGCAGAGATATTTAGCTGAGAAGAGTACACCTCTCTCTTCTCTCAAGGGAAAGCTGAGAGAGGAAAATTCTGATTTTCGAATACTCAAATCTCCTGAACGGGAGCGAATTTTTCATTTTGTTGACAGATTCTTGTTCATCACTTCAAGTCCTATGTTATACTTTATTTTGAGCAATTTGAGAATTTTTCATTTTTGTAAAAATCATGATGTATACATCATGCGTTTTTAGCCAAAAATGAAAATCTCTCAGATTTGCTTGATATTTGGGCTATGGATAGAGCATGGCCTAACAAGTGTACACACATAATATGAGACTTTTCTCTACTATACAAGCAGAGATATTTAGCTGAGAAGAGTACACCTCTCTTCTCAAGGGAAAGCTGAGAGGAAAAATTCTGATTTTCAAATGCTCATATCTCCTGAACGGGAGCGAATTTTTCATTTTGTTGACAGATTCTTGTTCAGCTCTTCAAGTACTATCTTATACGTTATTTTGAGCAATTTTGAGAATTTTTCATTTTTGTAAAAATCATGATGTATACATCATGCGTTTTTAGCCAAAAAATGAAAATCTCTCAGATTTGCTTGATATTTGGGCTATGGATAGAGCATGCCCTAACAAGTGTACACACATAATATGAGACTTTTCTCTACTATACAAGCAGAGATATTTAGCTGAGAAGAGAACACCTCTCTCTTCTCTCAAGGGAAAGCTGAGAGAGGAAAATTCAGATTTTCAAATGCTCATATCTCCTGAACGGGAGCGAATTTTTTCATTCTGTTGACAGATTCTTGTTCAGCTCTTCAAGTACTATCTTATACGTTATTTTGAGCGATTCGAGAATTTTTCATTTTTTGCAAAAATCATGATGTATACATCATGCGTTTTTAGCCAAAAATGAAAATCTCTCAGATTTGCTTGATATTTGGGCTATGGATAGAGCATGGCCTAACAAGTGTACACACATAATATGAGACTTTTCTACTATACAAGCAGAGATATTTAGCTGAGAAGAGTACACCTCTCTCTCTCTCAAGGGAAAGCTGAGAGAGGAAAATTCCGATTTTCAAATGCTCATATCTGAACGGGAGCGAATTTTTTCATTTTGTTGACAGATTCTTGTTCAGCTCTTCAAGTACTATCTTATACCTTTTTTTGAGCAATTTGAGAATTTTTCATTTTTGTAAAAATCATGATGTATACATCATGCGTTTTTTAGCCAAAAAATGAAAATCTCTCAGATTTGCTTGATATTTGGGCTATGGATAGAGCATGGCCTAACAAGTGTACACACATAATATGAGACTCTTCTCTACTATACAAGCAGAGATATTTAGCTGAGAAGAGTACACCACTCTCTCAAGGAAAGCTGAGAGAGGAAAATTCTGATTTTCAAATGCTGATATCTCCTGAACGGTAGCGAATTTTTTCATTTTGTTGACAGATTCTTGTTCAGCTCTTCAAGTACTATCTTATACGTTATTTTGAGTAATTTTGAGAAATTTTCATTTTTTGCAAAAAATCATGATGTATACATCATGCGTTTTTAGCCAAAAATGAAAAATCTCTCAGATTTGTTTGATATTTGGGCTATGGATAGAGCATGGCCTAACAAGTGTACACACATAATATGAGACTTTTCTACTATACAAGCAGAGATATTTAGCTGAGAAGAGTACACCTCTCTTCTCTCAAGGGAAAGCTGAGAGGAAAATTCCGATTTTCAAATGCTCATATCTCCTGAAGGGGATCGCTTTTTTTCATTCTTTTGACAGCTTCTTGTTCAGCTCTTCAAGTACTATCTTATACGTTATTTTGAGCAATTTGAGAATTTTTCATTTTTGCAAAAATCATGATGTATACATCATGCGTTTTTTTAGCCAAAAAATAAAAATCTCTCAGATTTGCTTGATATTTGGGCTATGGATAGGGCATGGCCTAACAAGTGTACACACATAATATGAGACTTTTCTCTACTATACAAGCAGAGATATTTAGCTGAGAGGAGGACACCTCGCGCTTCTATCAAGGGAAAGCTGAGAGAGGAAATTTCGATTTTCAAATGCTCATATCTCCTGAACGGGAGCGAATTTTTTCATTTTGTTGACAGATTCTTGTTCAGCTCTTCATGTACTATCTTATACGTTATTTTGAGTAATTTTGAGAATTTTTCATTTTTTGCAAAAATCACGATGCATACATCATGCGTTTTTAGCCAAAAAATGAAAATCTCTCAGATTTGCTTGATATTTGGGCTATGGATAGAGCATGGCCTAACAAGTGTACACACATAATATGAGACTTTTCTCTACTATACAAGCAGAGATATTTAGCTGAGAAGAGTACACCTCTCTCTTCTCTCAAGGGAAAGCTGAGAGAGGAAAATTCCGATTTTCAAATGCTCATATCTCCTGAACGGGAGCGAATTTTTTCATTTTGTTGACAGATTCTTGTTCAGCTCTTCAAGTACTATCTTATACGTTATTTTGAGCAATTTTGAGAATTTTTCATTTTTTGCAAAAAATCATGATGTATACATCATGCGTTTTTTTAGCCAAAAAATGAAAATCTCTCAGATTTGCTTGATATTTGGGCTATGGATAGAGCATGGCCTAACAAGTGTACACACATAATATGAGACTTTTCTCTACTATACAAGCAGAGATATTTAGCTGAGAAGAGTACACCTCTTCTCTCAAGGGAAAGCTGAGAGAGGAAAATTCCGATTTTCAAATGCTCATATCTCCTGAACGGGAGCGAATTTTTCATTTTGTTGACAAATTCTTGTTCTGCTCTTCAAGTACTATCTTATACGTTATTTTGAGCAATTTTGAGAATTTTTATTCTTTGCAAAAATCATGATGTATACATCATGCGTTTTTAGCCAAAAATGAAAATCTCTCAGATTTGCTTGATATTTGGGCTATGGATAGAGCATGACCTAACAAGTGTACACACATAATCTGAGACGTTTCTCTACTATACAAGCAGAGATATTTAGCTGAGAAGCGTACACCTCTCTCTTCTCTCAAGGGAAAGCTGAGAGGGGAAAATTCGGATTTTCAAATGCTCATATCTCCTGAACGGAAGCGAATTTTTTCATCTTGTTGACAGATTCTTGTTCAGCTTTCCACGTACTATCTTATACGTTATTTTGAGCAATTTTGATAATTTTTCATTTTTGCAAAAAATCATGATGTATACATCATGCGTTTTTAGCCAAAAATGAAAATCTCTCAGATTTGCTTGATATTTGGGCTATGGATAGAGCATGGCCTAACAAGTGTACACACATAATATGAGACTTTTCTCTACAAGCAGAGATATTTAGCTGAGAAGAGTACACCTCTCTCTTCTCTCAAGGGAAAGCTGAGAGAGGAAAATTCCGATTTTCAAATGCTCATATCTCCTGAACGGGAGCGAATATTTTCATTTTGTTGACAGATTCTTGTTCAGCTCTTCAAGTACTATCTTATACGTTATTTTGAGCAATTTTGAGAATTTTTCATTTTTTGCAAAAAATCATGATGTATACATCATGCGTTTTTTTAGCCAAAAAATGAAAATCTCTCAGATTTGCTTGATATTTGGGCTATGGATAGAGCATGGCCTAACAAGTGTACACACATAATATGAGACGTTTCTCTACTATACAAGCAGAGATATTTAGCTGAGAAGAGTACACCTCTCTTCTCTCAAGGGAAAGCTGAGAGAGGAAAATTCTGATTTTCAAATGCTCATATCTCCTGAACGGGAGCGAATTTTTTCATTTTGTTGACAGATTCTTGTTCAGCTCTTCAAGTACTATCTTATACGTTATTTTGAGCAATTTTGAGAATTTTTCATTTTTTGTAAAAAATCATGATGTATACATCATGCGTTTTTTTAGCCAAAAAATGAAAATCTCTCAGATTTGCTTGATATTTGGGCTATGGATAGAGCATGGCCTAACAAGTGTACACACATAATATGAGACTTTTCTCTACTATACAAGCAGAGATATTTAGCTGAGAAGAGTACACCTCTCTCTTCTCTCAAGGGAAAGCTGAGAGAGGAAAATTCCGATTTTCAAATGCTCATATCTCCTGAACGGGAGCGAATTTTTTCATTTTGTTGACAGATTCTTGTTCAGCTCTTCAAGTACTATCTTATACGTTATTTTGAGCAATTTCGAGAATTTTTCATTTTTTGCAAAAAATCATGATGTATACATCATGCGTTTTTTTAGCCAAAAAATGAAAATCTCTCAGATTTGCTTGATATTTGGGCTATGGATAGAGCATGGCCTAACAAGTGTACACACATAATATGAGACTTTTCTACTATACAAGCAGAGATATTTAGCTGAGAAGAGTACACCTCTCTTCTCTCAAGGGAAAGCTGAGAGAGGAAAATTCCGATTTTCAAATGCTCATATCTCCTGAACGGGAGCGAATTTTTTCATTTTGTTGACAGATTCTTGTTCAGCTCTTCAAGTACTATCTTATACGTTATTTTGAGCAATTTGAGAATTTTTCATTTTTGCAAAAATCATGATGTATACATCATGCGTTTTTAGCCAAAAATGAAAATCTCTCAGATTTGCTTGATATTTGGGCTATGGATAGAGCATGGCCTAACAAGTGTACACACATAATATGAGACTTTTCTACTATACAAGCAGAGATATTTAGCTGAGAAGAGTACACCTCTCTCTCTCAAGGAAAGCTGAGAGAGGAAAATTCCGATTTTCAAATGCTCATATCTCCTGAACGGGAGCGAATTTTTCATTTTGTTGACAGATTCTTGTTCAGCTCTTCAAGTACTATCTTATACGTTATTTTGAGCAATTTTGAGAATTTTTCAGGTTTTGTATAAAATCATTTTGTATACATCATGCGTTTTTTTAGCCGAAAAATGAAAATCTCTCAGATTTGCTTGATATTTGGGCTATGGATAGAGCATGGCCTAACAAGTGTACACACATAATATGAGACTTTTCTCTACTATACAAGCAGAGATATTTAGCTGAGAAGAGTACACCTCTCTCTTCTCTCAAGGGAAAGCTGAGAGAGGAAAATTCCGATTTTCAAATGCTCATATCTCCTGAACGGGAGCGAATTTTTTCATTTTGTTGACAGATTCTTGTTCAGCTCTTCAAGTACTATCTTATACGTTATTTTGAGCAATTTTAAGAATTTTTCATTTTTTGCAAAAAATCATGATGTATACATCATGCGTTTTTTTAGCCAAAAAATGAAAATCTCTCAGATTTGCTTGATATTTGGGCTATGGATAGAGCATGGCCTAACAAGTGTACACACATAATATGAGACTTTTCTACTATACAAGCAGAGATATTTAGCTGAGAAGAGTACACCCTCTTCTCTCAAGGGAAAGCTGAGAGAGGAAAATCTGATTTTCAAATGCTCATATCTCCTGAACGGGAGCGAATTTTTCAATTTTGCTGACAGATTCTTGTTCAGCTCTTCAAGTACTATCTTATACGTTATTTTGAGCAGTTTGGAGAATTTTTCATTTTTGCAAAAATCATGATGTATACATCATGCAATTTTTTAGCACAAAAATGAAAATCTCTCAGATTTGCTTGATATGTGGGCTATGGATAGAGCATGGCCTAACAAGTGTACACACATAATATGAGACTTTTCTCTACTATACAAGCAGAGATATTTAGCTGAGAAGAGTACACCTCTCTCTTCTCTCAAGGGAAAGCTGAGAGAGGAAAATTCCGATTTTCAAATGCTCATATCTCCTGAACGGGAGCGAATTTTTTCAATTTGTTGACAGATTCTTGTTCAGCTCTTCAAGTACTATCTTATACGTTATTTCGAGCAATTTCAAGAATTTTTCATTTTCTGCAAAAAAATCATGATGTATACATCATGCGTTTTTTTAGCCAAAAATGAAAATCTCAGATTTGCTTGATATTTGGGCTATGGATAGAGCATGGCCTAACAAGTGTACACACATAATATGAGACTCTTCTCTACTATACAAGCAGAGATATTTAGCTAAAAAGAGTACACCACTCTCCTCTCTCCAAGGAAAGCTGAGAGAGGAAAATTTTGATTTTCAAATGCTCATATCCTGAACGGGAGCGAATTTTTTCATTTTGTTGACATATTCTTGTTCAGCTCTTCAAGTACTATCTTATACGTTATTTCGAGCAATTTCAAGAATTTTTCATTTTTCGCAAAAAATCATGATGTATACATCATGCGTTTTTTTAGCCAAAAAATGAAAATCTCTCAGATTTGCTTGATATTTGGGCTATGGATAGAGCATGGCCTAACAAGTGTACACACATAATATGAGACTTTTCTCTACTATACAAGCAGAGATATTTAGCTGAGAAGAGTACACCTCTCTCTTCTCTCAAGGGAAAGCTGAGAGAGGAAAATTCCGATTTTCAAATGCTCATATCTCCTGAACGGGAGCGAATTTTTTTCATTTTGTTGACAGATTCTTGTTCAGCTCTTCAAGTACTATCTTATACGTTATTTCGAGCAATTTCAAGAATTTTTCATTTTTTGCAAAAAATCATGATGTATACATCATGCGTTTTTTTAGCCAAAAAATGAAAATCTCTCAGATTTGCTTGATATTTGGGCTATGGATAGAGCATGGCCTAACAAGTGTACACACATAATATGAGACTTTTCTCTACTATACAAGCAGAGATATTTAGCTTAGAAGAGTACACCTCTCTCTTCTCTCAAGGGAAAGCTGAGAGAGGAAAATTCCGATTTTCAAATGCTCATATCTCCTGAACGGGAGCGAATTTTTTCATTTTGTTGACAGGTTCTTGTTCAGCTCTTCAAGTACTATCTTATACGTTATTTCAAGCAATTTCAAGAATTTTTTGCAAAAGTACTTGAAGAAACTCAGCGATTCGGATAACAAACATGTGTTTTCAAATGATGACGTTCAGACCTTACGGTTGCAGGATCGTCTGAGCGTCATCATTTGAAAGCACATGTTTGTTATCCGAGTCGCTGAGTTTCCAAGTGTGAGTAGAGCCTTAGCCTAATCTTTTAGGCTTCTTTCATAACAGTGTGGACTGGGCTCGGACGGGATGAAAATGTTAGACTCATGATAGGTTTTACATGATTTATTTAGCGTAATATGGCTTTTTATAGTGTAGAGACCCGAGTAGGGTTGTTCCACTTCACCAACATAACCAATTATCCCTTGATAGGGAACATGGTGAAAGTTAACTATCCCATGGTACTGTATAAGCAAGGGATAGTAAACTAGAATAATAACATATAGAATAATAACTAGTAATAGATGCAGGGTGTCAAATACTTAAACAACTCACATCTTTCAAAATAGCATTTATTTTTCACAAATTTTCTAATCACAGATTATTGATAAGGCACAAATCTTCCTTATATATCTCAACTAGGACTCGATAAATAATCGTAAATATTTCTCAAGAGCTACAATAGTACCATAAATATAATAAAAATAACACTAATCACAACGGAAAGTTATGGAACTAATGACAACAATCGAATAAGGCACATAATAGAATACATAAATAACATTAATACAATACATAAATACATTAATATCATAGAGAGCATCGCATTAGTAAAATAAAATCTAGTCAAAATAAATTAAAATCAATTCGAGTATTAATTAGATCGAGGAGGAAATTTAGTAGATAAAAGTCCATTTGCACCATCTTTGTTTATATCAAGTTTTACAAATCAATGTTTAAACCAGCTTTAAACTGTGGAGTTTGAACCAAGTTTAAGTCGTGGATTTATAGGTTAATTCAAGAAACTAAATTTTGTTGGACTTTTTCAGTCGCTCAATAGACAGTTTATGGATCCAATAGCACTATCGAATCAATAACCATGTGTTTTCAAATGCAAAAAAAATGTTATTGATTCAATAAGTTTATTGAACGACTGAAAAACCGGGCATTAGTTAAACGTTGCATATGGGCCAAAGAACAATATAAAATGCACCGTTTATAAATTAATTCCGTGTAGGAAAATAAGTAGGGTATTGGTTCCAATGTGATTTCAGTAAATCAGTAATATTATTATTGTATCAGGGACCTGTTCCATAAAAGTTAGAAGTCCTGTAATACAGGAAAAAGGCGGATATACACTAGACGTTTGAGTTTATTGCACAGTAGGCCTACGCTGTCCCATTCATGTGTAATTATTGTATAATTCCAGTCTAATTTGTGACATTTGTATGAATCCTAGTTGTGACAAATTCCGATGTATTCTATGAATATAGGAAATAAAGATCTTATTCTATCTGTTTAGTGAGTCTCCGCCCTTTTATTTCTTTACAACTTTAAAATACTTTTTTAATAGATAGATTGGTGGAAGTAGGTCCTAACCTAAGGCACTCAAATTGAAAACTGCCATTCTATTTATAAAAAAGTTTTTCTTCAAATGTGATGCTTATAAAAACTTTATTAAAATACCTCAGAAAAACTAAAAAAGCTACTGCCCTGGAGAAAAGTCCATCAATTTGGTGTAGTCATAGGTAATAGAATACTTAAAATTGAATTGACTTCACAGTGTCAACCTACAATATTTGAGACCTTTCCAAATACTTCGTAGGCTAACCTAATCTACTTATCAATATTATCAGTTACAATCAGATTCATTTAATTTGACGCTTGACATTAGATAGATAGAGAGATATTATTTCTTGACGTTGCTGATGACCGTAGAGTACGATGGCAAAGAAATAATATCTCCCTATCTATCTAATGTCAAGCATCAAATTGAATGAATCTGATTATACTACAACGCATATGTTGGGTTGCACCGAGCAAGATCAATTTTGATCCAGGATGCTAATCCACAATGCTAATCAAATGGGATCAGCTGATTCAAAATAGTTGTTGATCCCGGTTAGTGCAACCCAACATTAGTGTAACCATTGGTTCAGGTCTTTTGCACTATAAACCCGAATCTGTTTGTACTAATTTCATTACACATAACTATAAGAAGCCAAACTTGCTTGAATTAACTACTTTTAGCATATCAGGTGTGATAAGCATTTAATTATCATCTGTTATTATTTAACAAGTTTCTTTACAGCACAACTTATGACTATTAAGCTCTATGGATATAAAAAAAATGTGGGGTTATAGTGGAAAAGACCCATTGTTTACAATAAAAAACAATGCAATTATTATTGTATGATAAAAAATTAAAATGAGTAAATTTCAACACTTTAACGCAATATCTGAATACTTCATAACCTAACCTATAGCACGATCCTTTTAACTTATCAGAAATCAGCTGTTTCGGTAATAATTAAACAGTGATTTCGACACAATTATCAAAAGGCTCAAAAGTCTTAAAGACCTTTAAAGTCTTTAAAAGACCGTTTTAAAGAAGACCTTTCAAAGAATAAATTTTAAAAATACCTTTTCAATAATCTGCGAGATTCAGCATTTGTAGGTTAAGTATTGTGATATTGCTCGTCGAAACATATGTTTTCTGACAAGTTAAAAGGATCCTGCTATAAATAACCATTTGGCAGCCATTGTCAGCTGTCAGACTTATTAATAGGTTATTTAATGAATGAAGTTAATGATTTATTAATAATAAAGGCATTAGGGCAGATATTTAATATTTGTGATGCAATAATTGAATTCTTACTAACCTAACCTTAAAAATGCATAAGACAACAATTGTAAGCTGCCAAACTCATCAATAGAAAAATAATTTATTAAGGCACATGGTTGAATACTTTATTCTTATCAGTGAATGAATTATTAAGGTGCAAATATACCTTGCATATTTGCATCATGTGGACAACATTTGCCACATTTGAATGACAAATGTTGTCCACACAATGCAAATATATATGCAACGTGTACTTGCACCTTTATTAATCAACAATAACAATAGACAATGATTCACCTATCACGATAAATCTTCTATAGGCTATTTGATATGCAATATTCAAATATTTCCTAACCTAATCTAAATAAGCAAATGTAAACAAAACTTTATAATTTGATAGGAAAAGGCTGCTCATATAATTTGTTATTGTCAGTTAACAGTGAGCCTCCCTCATAAACGTTCTACCCCTCACAACAGATCTTCAATATTTGATACACAATATTCAAATATATCACAACCTAATATATGCAAATTTGAATGTAACTTAACATAATACTTTCCTGTTTACACAAACATTTTAATATAGGATTTTTTTAAATATATGAATATTCCCAAAAGCTACAAGTAGACAACCTAACAAAACTTACATAACAAACAAAAGGTTTTAATTGTTGTTGAATAGAAGCCATACTGTAATAATAAAAATACAAAACTAAGACAAGGGCATGAAAGCAGAAAACAATAATTAATAACCAAAATCTATTTATCTTAGATACAAGAGAGACTGAATAATTATAATATACAAAATAAAGAGGACCTAACAATGTCAAGTAAATATGCAAACCTTTCATTTGGCAACCTGCATAATTGAAATGCTTCAAATACCAGCGAAATATTAATAGGCCAATGAATATCAATACATCAATAATTATACAAATTATTTGATATTGAAAAGTTTGTGTTGACAGAAAAGTAACCTTAACATTATCAATAGGTAATGACTTCTCTCATAATTTATTATCAATAATTATAGTCAACATTGATGAGTTACCCCTCATAACGGATCTTCAATATCCAAATACTACATAACCTAACTAACTCCATATCAGCTACCTGGTTTATTAGAGAGCAATTAACTATCATAGTTTGACAATTGTGAATTAACAATGCTGAGTTTCCCCTTCATAACAGATCGTCAATATTAATTTTATACACAATATTTCCTAACTTAACATAAATAACCTGTGTCAGCTACCTGGTTTATTAACAAGCAATTAACAATAATAATTTCACAATATTGTGAATTAACAATGCTGAGTTCCTGCCTCATGAGTCATTGACAGATATTCAACATTAAAATACTACCTAACCTAACATAGATAGACAAATTTAATACAATGTAACTCAACATTATCAATAGACAATTACTTCTCTCGCTAACCTAACCACTTCTAACCTAACTACCCATGTGTCTAACCTAACCTAATTAACCACATGTCAGCTACCAGGTTTATTACTGAGCATGCATTCAACCATCTTTCTAGTGCGTGCAAACCTGAGGCTAGGCGTACACCGGTTAGTCAAGACAAGACAAGACGAGATTAGTCACGTTTAGTCACAGTGCTTATGAAGCAACACACACCAATTAGTCATTGCATCGGTGTGTGCTGCTTCATAAGAAGCTATGTGAATTATTGTGACTAAACGTGACTAATCTTGTCTTGACTAACCGGTGTACGCCTAGCCTTAGCCACCTGTCTTTATCACCATAAATCAGTTGCAACAGCTGTTGTCTTCAATATTCATCTATTTTCTAACCTAACCTGACTAACCACGTGTCAGCTACCAGGTTTATTAGTGAGCACGCGTTCAACCATCTTTCTAGTGCGTGCAAACCTCATCCACCTGTCTCTGTTGCCATAGATTAGTTGCGATAACTGTCGCACGCTGCCATAGGTGTCGCTGCGTGTAGCCTGGCACATGAGCAACTGTTGCTCGGGCAACAGGCGACTGCACTCGACCACATGAAACACATGCACCAGGTGTGGATCAGCTGCTCGCAGCACGCTCACGTTGCTGGCGACAAATCTGTCAAACAGATCAACATCTTCCTTGCCCCAGCCACGGATTGTGGTGTTGAAGTCGCCCACCTGTGAACCAACAACAAAAACGTTATTCTTCGATGTGATATAAATATTTTGAAATCACATAAAATAGTAAAGTTCAAGGAATGCTGTTGCCTTTGCGGGGACCTTCCTTGTTATTAATACAGTATATTAATATTATTTTATGTTATATCTATTGTATTAATTCTATTATTTTTCATTGTACTCTTTAAGTTTGCTGTATTTTGTTTCAAGGATAAATAAATGATTTGATAAAAAAAAAAATGCAAGATATTCAAGGATCTCAAAAGTTGTTAAAGGCTGTGCATCAGCTCAAAAAAAAAACTTTTGTGATATTTTTCAAGGTTTTACGATTTGGATACTATCAAGCTATCAAAATGATATACTTTTTAGAGGAAAAAATTCTTTTTTGTTCGTTTTCAAGATATGGGCGCCTAACGTAGAAATTTTTGGAACAGGTCATCTCAAAATTGGTTGCAAACACAAACATGAAATTTTGAGCATACGTGCTTGAAGGTATTGTCTATCACTTGACATAATTAGTTTCTCGAAAAATCAACTTTTGAGAAAAATAACAAATTTTCAATTTAATTGAAAATTAAGTTATTTTTTCAAGAAATTATTTTCGAAAATATTTTTTCCAAATTGGTTATTTTTCCTGACCAACCTGAGAGGTTTTTGCTGACTTTATGGAGCTGTGGGTGTTCCACAAATGAAGACACTTTTTTTTAATAACAATTTTCTTCTTAATGTTGGTTTTCAACCAGAATATATTTATTCCACTGCTATTCCCCCCTTCCACTGCTGCATTTCTATGTGGAAAAAACAAGGCTAATCTTCACAACCCCCCAAATCTCTTTTAATCCTGGATTTTTTGGGCAAAACATGCACAGAAACTATCTAGCACTTTTTCTGAGGAATCTTTTTTCTCTTCCTTTTTCTCAAATACTGCAAAATGGTCTTTGAATTTTCATTTTGCCTCTGATATAAGTGTGGTAAATACAGTTTGCGGCAATCGAAAATTGAGAAGATCGGATTCTGCCACTGCAAATTTTCCTGACTTTTCCCTATTATTTCCTGACTTTAGGCCTTCATTCAAACATTTTCCATACTTTTAAATCGAGGTCAGCAACATAGTGGGATCGACGACAGACTGAACTAATTTGAAATTAATAATCCAAGTGAAATAGTGTTACCAGAACAATACATTTTAGCTAATTAACTAGTAGAATCAACTGCATTAATTTTCTCTAATAAATTACATGTTCATTCGAAACGAACTAGCTCCGAAAATTGCATTAAGCCACAATATTACAGACTTTTGGTTGGTAAAACTGAAACTTGTACTTTCCCATCTGATAGGATTTTAACAACATGTTAAAATATTAATCTGATGTCTATGTAAAAAAAATTAACCGCTGGAAAAATTTAATCCCTCAATCAGCACCGATTAGTTTAACCCTGTTTTTAACGGAGTAGAAATGTGTGTACAACCAGCTGATATTTGAAAAAATTATGCGATTAGTAATTTCACAACCAGATACCTTCTGCCTCATTGATAAAAACTTGGAGTGCAATTCATAAATTTTGTCTACAGAATATAATTTTGTAATAACATCTGATAAAAATGATGAGTAATGTAGTTTTGCAAATAAAATCAATGCAATTCAAGGCTTTCCATACATTATTTTGTCTCAATTCTTCATTTCAAGTTAGTTCAGTTTGTCGTCGATCCCATTATGTTGCGTCCCGATTTATCGCCTGAACAACCAGGCACAAAACCCATAAATCATACTTTACATCAGACCAATCATACCATAATCATCATGACTTTTCCTAACTTTTATTGTCAGTGGCAACCTTGTCATAATAAGGAACTCATCAAAATAAATTAATCGATAAATAAAGAAATGAATTAATAAAATAAACATTACCTGAATTAGATCACTCTTGTAAACGCTGGCGATGCCAAATCCATACTGCCTCCAATACCCCGTCACCTCATCCACTCGGAAGTGATCGCTATCCGCTGTTCCATTTCTCCCATACACCACACTAGGGTCAAACTCGCTGAACACAATTGGAAAATACGCCATTTTGCCGCGAACAGTATTCAACCGCACACGTCTCAACACCTGTCCACTAAACATCATATCAACATCAATAAAAAACAACAAATCATCATCACTTGTCACATGTTGGGCGCCAAGATGCAAAGCATTCGCGCGGGAAAACGTGTCAAAAACGGGAATCACTTCAATTTTCGCCCATGAGTATTTAGTTTGTAGCTGTTTGACAAGGGTAAACGTCTCCTCTACGCTATTATCATCATCACTAGGGAACAACACTACTGTTAATGTTACACGTTCCCGGGGTTCCAGGCAAACTTCTTCAAAATTTTTCACAAATCTTTTGAAAGTTTTGAACCTCCCCGCTAGTGGTAGTATGAAGTTGATAAGTTTTTCTGGTTGTTTCTCGTTGTTGGATACCATTAAACCCTCGGTTAAACGTAGCAGTCCCTCGCGCAAACCTCCCGTCTCGTCTTGTCCTTCTTGTTTTGTGTTCTGTCCTCCTCCTCCCCCCACTCCTTCTCCGTCATCCTCGGTTCCTTCTCCCACAGTTTCGTCGCGCGGTAATACTACTTCCACGCCGTTCTTTGTTTCCCGTATTTCCAGACCTGTGAAAAAAGGCGATTTGAATTAGTTGCTACACACATAACAGAAATAAAATATCTGATTATTTCTTTTGAATTAGTTGCTACGCACATAACAGAAATATAATATCTGATTATTTCTTGATCCATTACGAACTGCGATGTGTAGCCTACACTATTGTTTTTCACTTAAATACCGGCATGCAATAATGTTTTCTACTTATTTGTCAGTAAGTAGACAAATTTCGTTTTCTTACATGAAAAACATGACTGCATGTCGGTAGTAAAGTGAAAAACAATAGTATATGATATCTTTCCTTGATTATTGTATTCTTGATCAAAGAAATGATTATGAATACATGAATTTGAAAATAGAAAAAAACTTAATTTATCAAGAGACAAAAATACACATAATATATCGAAGAGTTTTTATTTTCAATACAAATTAAGATTGAAATTTTGAGAAAAAGATGAACTTTGAAATTTGTGTTCAGTTTTGTTTCACATTCTCAACTTATGATTTGATGATCAGCTGTTTTGAAACAAAAATTTCATTTTTCATTGTTCATTGCACTGTTGAGGGTATTTTGCAGAGAGAGAAAAAGAGAAAGATAAAGGGTAAGAATAAGATAATAGGGGGAAACAGAGGAAGGGTGAGAGAGTAGAGGGGGGAGAGGAAGGATAGGGTAAAGAAGAGGCGAGAGAGACAGAGGAAGGAGATGAAGAAGGAGAAGGAGAGGAGCAGGAGGAGGAGGGGAGGAGGAGGAGGGAGGAGGAGGAGGAGAACAGGAATAAGAAGAATAAGGAGAAGAAGAAGGAGAAAAAAAGAAAAAGAGAAGAAGAAAAGGAGATAAAAAGAAGAAGATGAAGGAGGAGAAGAAGATGGGAAAGAGGGAGAAGAAAAAGGGGAGAAGAAGGGGAAGAAGAACAAAAACGAGAAAAAGAAGAACGAGAAGAAGGTGAAGAACAAGAAAAACAAGGAGTTGAAGAAGAAGAAGGAAGGAGGAGGAGGGGGAGGAGAAGACGAAGAACAAAAAGAAGAAGAAGAAGGTGAAGAAGGAGGAGAAGAGGGTGAGGGAGGAGAAGAAGAACAGCAAGATTAAGGAGAACAAGAGGAAGAAGAAGAAGAAGATGGAAAAAGGAGAAGAAGAAGAGGAGAAGGAAAGAAGGAGATGAATGAGAAGAAGGAGAGGAAGAAGGAGGAAAAGAAGAAGATGGAAAAGAGAAAGATGAAAAATAAAGAGGAGAATTGGAAACTATTCTATGTAGTTCAATAGTCGCGCAGTTTTGTGCAACCAGGGATGTCCTAGTTTTACAAAAAGCTAATTACCAGTGAACTGTTGCTGCAGATAGGCATGTCGCCTGACGGGAACGGTCATCTTGCGTCCCCTGTACTTTTTGTAGACGAGCAGTAGATCGAGGATGTAGTCCACGCCGAAGATGGGATTCATGCGCTGATAGCCGTACAGAATCTCCTTGAAGTCGATCACCCTTCCGCGCTGTCTCGAGTACTGGTTGATCATCTCCATCACCTGAAGCACCCAAACACAAGTAAAGTCTCAGATTATCACCATTAGGCTAGGCGTACACCGGTTAGTCAAGACAAGACAAGACGAAGTCTATATACTTGAAGAAAGTTTGAAGTACAGAGACAGTATAATCACACTGTGGCCATTGTTATGAGGAGAAAGTTGGAAAGAAAGGAAAACATAAAGAAGAAAGAGGAAGAGAAGATGAATAGTTAAGGCTTTAGTGACTACAAAAAAAACTTTCTAAAGACAATACAGTAGAAACTACTGTGGTATGAAAGATGAATTAAGGCTAATCAAACACTTAGGCTAGGCGTATACCGGTTAGTCAAGACAAGACAAGACAAGATTAGTCATCAGTCTAGCCTTAGTCAAGACAAGACAAGATGAAATTGGTCACGTTTAGTCACAGTGCTTCACATAGTTCCTTATGAAGCAACACACACACCGATTAGTCATTGCATCGGTGTGTGCTGCTTCATAAGCAACTATGTGAATTTTTAAAGTGATACCAAGTGTACAGAAATTAATTATAATGTTAGGCTAGGCGTACACCGGTTAGTCAAGACAAGACAAGACGAGATTAGTCACGTTTAACTATTTCATAGTTGTTATACACACACCGATTAGTCATTGCATCGGTGTGCCGCTCATGAGCAACTATGGAATTTTTAAAGTGATACCAAGTGTACAGAAATTAATTATAATGTTAGGCTAGGCGTACACCGGTTAGTCAAGACAAGACAAGACGAGATTAGTCACGTTTAGTCATTACATAGTTATTATGCAACACACACCGATTAGTCATTGCATCGGTGTGCTGCTTCATAAGCAACTATGTGAATTTTTAAAGTGATACCAAGTGAGAAATTAATTATAATGATACCGGTTAGTCAAGTTAGTCACGTTTAGTCAGGTACTTCACAGTTGCTATGAGCAGCAGCACACACAGATACAAGACTAATCGGTGTGTTGTTCATAAGCAACTGTGAATGTGTGTAAACGACAATGTCTTGTCTTGTCTTGACTAACCGGTGTACGCCTAGCCTTATGTAATTAATCATAATCAGTGGCTGGTAACGAAAATTGAGGCAGAAACATGTACATGTTCAAACCTTATAAGTAGAGCCCGGATGTTCAGGCATTTATAATACTTGAAATAGGCAGGCAAAAAGGCACTAAAAAACACAAAATAGGCACTTAAAATCGAAAAAGGCATGGTGTAGTCCTATTCTATTATAGAATCCTATACAGTTATATGAAAAAAATAATACAAGAAAATCGAGAAACTTATATATTCCACTGGTTGCACATGATTAATGTATTGTGTTGTTTGACTCTGAATTTTGTTTTCTTTCTGAAAGAATATTTCCCAGTATGAAGAAAGACCTTTCTACATCAACTGTTGTTACTGATGCATATCTGAAGCACACTACTGTATTTGAACTGAAGCTAGATTTAATAAAAGGGTTACGTTCAAATTAATAAGAATATATTGAATATAGGCTTTATTCTTGCAAAACGTTTGTTTGAAAAAATTAATTGTGTTGATTCATGAATTTTTAAATATTTCAAATAAAAAATTGACAATCTTGTAGACAAAACATATAAAATAGGATGAAATAAGCAATTGCTATTGAAATAGGCACTAACTCCCAGAAAAGGCAGAATAGGCAAAATTAAGGCATTTTGCCTAACATCCGGGCTCTACTTATAAGAATTGACAAATGGTGGATTTGTCAGAGCTAACCAATTAAAAGTGTGACATCAAATAGGTACACTGTTATTATACAGTTTCTGTAGGTCAAGATAATTAATTTATGTTATTTAGAGTAGTACATTTCCAACTCACAATTTGCCTTTGCTAGTGTTAGTTTTTATTATTTTTGAGACAGTTAGTCAAGAGACAAGACACGACGGATTAGTCACAGTAATTCACATAGTTGCTTATGAAGCAGCACACACTGATGCAATGACTAATCGGTGTGTTGCTTCTTGAGCAACTGTGAAGTACTGTGACTAAACGTGACTAATCTCGTCTTGTCTTGTCTTGACTAACCGGTGTACGCCTAGCCTTAGATTGCATTGAAATGATACGCAAATCATAATTATGTTATTTAGAGTAGAACATTTCCAACCCACAATTTGCCTTTGCCAGTGTTAGTTTTTCATTATTTTGAGTTTTTAAAGCAATACCAAAATTGAAAAGACTATTTTTAATGTTAGAAAAGTTATTTTTCATGCGATTTCTCTTAAAATAAGTTTGACAAATGAGTGAATGGGTTCATGTTTGCCTGTAATCTCATATCAAAATTAAAAAATTTGGCGGCGGCGGGAAAAGAAATGATCTCCACATACTGTTATGGAGTGCTTCACACAAATGGCCACACTGTTACTATACACTCTCTGTAATTTACACTCTCTGTAGGTTTTTCTTGCTGTGGTGATGCCCACATAAGTTCTTGACTTGTGCATGGGTGATGGGAAGGATGATGGTGAGAGATGAGTTTTGAGGTTATTTATTGTTCTTAAGCAGGGGGCTGTCATTGATGGAGTGGAAGAATCGTATCTTCCCTATGTTAAAAAAGGGTGAAGCCTGTGTCCATGGCCTTCCTGAGTTTTGTCTAAAGCAGGCCATGCTGTGTCTCGATCTCATTGGCCGAATACACTCTGGACCGTCGGCCATTATTATTGGACGTAATTTTGGCGCTGTATTTGAATTCAGAGCCATCATGTTAAATTTAATTTTCATGAAGAGTTTTGAAAGTTGATGGTATCTTTTGCGGTATAAAACTGTTGAGAGAATATAGTTGAAATTTACGGCACAATACAACATTTTTGTCGGATTTTGTGTTTTTTAGGCTGATTTGGGTAGACGTTATGTAGATGTTTTCAAATACAGCGCCAAAATTACGTCCAATAATAATGGCCGACATCCTACTCCCCTGATTTCTCTTACTTCCACTCCATTAGAAAATGAGGTTATGTTTATTGTCAGCTCCCTGTTCTTAAGTAGTGATCAATTTTCAAGACAGGTTTACCTCTCTGATAACATCGTCAACTCCTTCCCGGAGAGCGGACTCCATTCTGCGTCTAGGATTCAGATTGGAACTGGAATACAGCGACCGGTAAATGAAGTCCCACTCGGTGACATCCTGTTCAACACGGGGATGGAACTTGTGCAGGCTTGGTTTCAAACCTGAACAGAAAAATTTTTGTTGGTTGAACGCCTGACTGTCTCTAACGATTTCTCAAACACAAGGCTGCACCTTATTACACACTTTCTAATTGTATTTGAGAAAGTGTCAATTCAATTTGAGAAAGTATCAGTATCAGTTGTAATTAGTAATTTGTAATTGAGAAAACATCAGTTGTAGAGAAGATCAATTGTATTTGAGAAGATATCACATAATTGAGAATGGTGAATTGTGAATGAGAAATCGTCACTTGTAAATCAAGTTAAAACGTGAAAAAGGTCAGCTGGTTCTTCAATTTGATTCCTCAATTACAACTTACTGACATCTTCTCAATTTCAAATGATACTTTCTCATTTACAATTCACCATTCTCAATTACATGTGATATCTTCTCAAATACAATTGACCGTTCTCATTTACAACTGATGTTTTCTCAATTACAAATGACCATTCTCAATTACAATTGATACTTTCTCAAATACAACTGGAAAAGGTGTAGAAATGAAATACTTGAAATATACAATCACTTACAAAATAAATGACTAGACTTGTACTACATACGAGATCAGATTCATTTAATTTGAAGCTTGGCAATAGATAGATGGATAGATAGAGAGATATTATTTCATGACATTGCTGATGACCTGTCGTGTACGATGGCAAATAAATAATATATCTCTATCTATCTAATACCAAGCGTCAAATTAAATGAATCTGATCGTACTTAATTCACTTGATGTAACTTCATGATCTCACTTCTGAAGGTGGGTTTTCGTTACTGCGACCGAGTGCCGCAGCGGAGCCCGACCCAGCGTTGCCAGATGCAATTGACGAAAAATCCCAACTATTTATAGTGAACATTAACGAAAACCCACCTTTACGAAGTAATTATTTCGTGAAATTGTACCTTCTCACTTTGTAGCAATCTGTGCAATTCTGAATTAATTCGTGAAAATACAGAGTGATTCAAAGATTTAATGAAAATAGAACTGCCTGTTATACTTCATTACAAAGAATATTTAAAGGAGCCATCACTGAAGTTCAGAGATGTTCACACACCCTCCAGACACCAGAGCAATATCAACCCAAAACATCCCTCAAACGACACTTTCAGCATATCAGGCGTAACAGTTTGTTATTTCCTTTCAAATCATAAATGGTGGATGGATATTGATGATTTGAAACAAGAAATAACAGCAGCTTACCAAACTGTTACGCCTGATATGCTACAGAGAGTGTGGAACGAGTTTAAGTACCTATCGGGTTGATGTTAGTCGAGTGTCTGGAGGGGGTCACATTGAATATCTCTGAACTTCTTTGTGAGTGAAAAAAACTTCTTTAAATACGCTTTGTAATGATGTATAACAGAAGGTTCTATTATGTTTCTTTCGTTAAATACACATTTTCAAAGTTGTGGTATTCTTTTTGAATCGCTCTGTACTTGCAATTTCTTATTTTTAGGTGTAATCCGAACTCACCAAGCATTGACGAATCACCGATCACTTTACGGTGAAACGGTCTTTCGGAAAGGACGTCGGTTATTGGGCGACCGAGTAGTGAAGCCATGGTTGCCAAGTCTCTATGCAATTCCAAGTTTCTTTGCTGAGCGTCGTGTATTTTCAGACCCTGTTACAGAAGAAAACACATAAATAACTACACCTTTTCCAATTGTATTTGAGAAATTATCAATTGTAATTGAGAATGGTCATTTGTAATTGAGAAAACAGCAGTTGTAAATGAGAACGGTCAATTGTATTTGAGAAGATATCACATGTAATTGAGAATGGTGAATTGTAAATGAGAAAGTATCATTTGAAATTGAGAAGATGTCAGTTGTAATTGAGAAATCAAATTAAAGAACCAGCTGACCTTATTCACGTTTTAACTTCTCATTTACAAGTGACGATTTCTCATTTACAATTCACCATTCTCAATTACATGTGATATCTTCTCAAATACAATTGACCGTTCTCATTTACAACTGATGTTTTCTCAATACAGTTGGAAAAGGTGTATATATAGAATTGGAGCAGCATTTTATTCCTTGCTAAATATCTTTAAATATTGTAAATTGCTTATCATTTGTATTTTGTATTTGGGCTACTTTAGAATATTATATTCTATACATTAAGGAAAAAATATGTACATGTCAGAAAAGCAACAAAAACCATACAGTATTGTACAAAATAATGAGAAAAACATACAAAGTTGAACTTATTGAGAACATAGAAGTTCAAAGAATGTAAAAAGTATAATAGCATTCAGTATTGCAAATAATAAAATCACAACAAAATTAAACTTATTGAGAACTGAGAACATACCAGCACGCAAAATACAACAACCGCTGGATAGAGTCCACAAAATGAAATTACAATAGAAAAAAAACGATAAAAAAGAGACAATTATGAAAAAACTATAGAAAAAAAGACAAGAGAAAAAAGAAAAATGTTTAAAATGTAAAGAAAGTTTTAATTGAAACAAGTTTAGGATTCAGGTAATATAAAATTAACAGGAAAATGAGGAGTAGGAGGAGGTGGGGGAGGAGGAGGAGAAGGAGGAGGAGGATTAAGGGAGGAGGAGGGAGGAGGAGGAGGAGGAGGAGACCGTCTCTGTACTTCAAACTTTCATATAGCAGGATTATTTTAAATTGTCAGAAAACAGCTGATTCATGTACGCTAGTTCACTGACGTTAAATCAGCTGTTTTCTGACAATTTAAAAGAATCCTGCTATACTGACCTTCATATAGTTGTGTATCCTATAGAGATGGTTATGCCTCTTGATGGGATGCAGTGTGATAGCTCTGTGAACCTCCTTCATTTTCAGACGTCCAGTAAACGCGTCTTTACCACTGGAGTTATGGTAAAGTATGGTTTGCATCTGAAATAAACCAAACAAATTATTACCAATTTTCATAACGATTACAGCCCTCTGGGGCCCGTTTCACGAAAGTCACCAACCAAAAGTTACTGTTATTGATAACCGATTGTCATCGTGAATAGTAAGGGTAGGCATATGGTAGCTTTAGTGATAGGTGACCGCTGAAGGTTACTTGCACTCCTTTTTACTGTCTTTAAAATTCACAGAAAATAATCTAAAATCGCTTGAAAATAACATGCAAAGCAGACGGAGACTGTTGCATTGTTGTAGCAGACTTTAGCCGCAAGCCCAGGATGCACTGCAACCAGCCTCCAGCGGTCACCTATCACTAAAGCTGCCATATCTCAGTCAATATTGGTCCAATCTTAATAAAGTTTTAGTCGATTTGTAATTAAATTTACTAAAAAAAGTTATTCTTGTAAAATTTTCGTAATATTAACGGTTTCCGAGTTATTCAAGAAACATAATTTTAAATGGCCGCCATTTTGTTTAATGGATTTTAAAAATTGTCATAATTTTTTTGTAGCTTTTTCTAGTTGTCATAAATGTTGGTGCAAAGTTTCAATTCCATACGTTTCACCATTATTGAGATAGAAAATAATAAGTGAAAAAAACAAAATGGCAGCTGTGTGAGTAACTGATGACTTCTGGACAATTTTATTCGAATACGATATTTGGATATGGTTTTCACCCAGGAACAATGCCCTAGAGTAATGGTACGGAGTTCTGAAACACTCTGTATGTATTTTGTAAACCACACCTTTAATTATACCCCTACCAAATTTCATTAGAGAATTTTTTTTAACGAAATATGATGGAAAATATTAAAAACACAAAATGGCGGATTACAGGTAAACTAAGGAGAAATCAGCATTTTGCCAACGACATTTTCTGTTTGTTTTGACTTGTAGAATATCGTGGTAGTACTGGAGTCACTATTTTTTGGGACACCCTGTATATTGCTTTCAAACTCAGCAATACATTAGTAAGTAATACATTGTCAGGCTAAGCGTACACCGGTTAGTCAAAGAAACAGACGAGATCACATTATCCACATGGTTGCTTGTGAAGCAGCACACACACGATGCAATGACTAATCGGTGTGTGTTGCTTCATAAGCAACTATGTGAATTACTGTGACTAAACGTGACTAATCTCGTCTTGTCTTGACTAACCGGTGTACGCCTAGCCTAATATGTGACTGCCACTGGCGAACAGTCGAATTTCAACAGCTGACTGAAAATTGAGCTGATTTCCAGTGTGGAACTATGAAATGTTCCAGATTGGTTAAATTCATTGGTGAATTGGTAACTTGAGACTGTTGTGAAAAGGGCTTCAGATATTCATCATCATAATATATAATGCTTTAAAGAAGTAATATTGTCAAGCTGGGCACAGTTAGTCAAGACAAGACAAGATTAGTCACGTTTAGTCACAGTAATTTCGTTGCTTATGAAGCAGCACACCGATGCAATGACTGATCGGTGGGTGTTGCTTCATCAACAACTATAAAGTACTTTGACTAAAGTGACGAATCTCGTCTTGTCTTGACACTTACCGGTGTACGCCTAGCCTGAAGAAGTAATATGGACTAGGCGTACGCCGGTTACACAAGACGATATAGTCACGTCGTGCACCACATAGTTGCCACACCGATTAGTCATTGCATCGGTGTGTGCTGCTTCATAAGCAACTATGTGAAGTACTGTGACTAAACGTGACTAATCTTGTCTTGCCTTGACTAACCGGTGTACGCCTAGCCTCAGGTTATTCATGTAAAAAGTATGTGCTCTACATCCTGTATAGCACGATCCTTTTAACTTGTCAGAAATCAGCTGTTTCGGTAATAATTGAACAGTGATTTTGACACAATAATCAAAAGGCTTAAAAGTCTTAAAGACCTTTAAAGTCTTTAAAAGACCTTTTTAAAGAAGACCTTCCAAAGAATAACTTTTTAAAAGAGCTTTTCAATAACCTGCGAGATTCAGCATTTGTAGGTTAAGTATTGTACCATAGCCTCCTCTAATACATTACATGATACATGTATATGTATCAGTAATGCAGATACATGTATTAGAGGAGGCTATGATTGTACTGGTGGCCGAGTAAAACATATGTTTTCTGACAAGTTAAGAGGATCCTGCTATAACTATGATGGGAGGCTCCCACATATGTAAGTTTTCGGTTTCAAGTTGTGCTCAATCAGTGACACGCACATATGCTACTAATAACAGCCCATTATAAGGGACCAGCCCTCTGCACCATTGAAGTAAAGATAAGAAGGGCCTCTGTGAAAGCGGTCATCAGAGGGGGTTGGCATTCCATCTTTTCATTCTAAAAAAATCTTCCCTCTCTCTATCTATCGTCTATCTTTGTTTATTGGTAGGATAGCTTCTTCTTTTCCATCTTTCTTTTTCTTCTTCCTCTTCTTCATCATAATCTTCTTCTACTTCTTCATCTTATTCTTTTTAAAAATCAATATCTTAATAATTTTTTTTCTTCTTCTTCTTCTTCTTCTTCTTCTTCTTCCATACTCCTCTTCTTCACCTCCTTCCACTATTTCTTCATCATCTTCTTCTACTTCATCTTCTTATTCTTCTATTAGCTTCGTCTTCTTCTCTTGTCCATACTCCCTTCTTCTCCTCCTTCCACTATTTCTTCTTCTTCGTTTTAATCTTCTTTTCTCCTTCTTCTTCCTCCCTCCTCTTCTTCTTTTCTTCTAACTCTTCTTCTTCTTCTTCTTCTTCTTCTTCTCCATACTCCTCTTCTTCACCTCCATCCACTATTTCTTCATCATCATCTTCTTCTTCTTCTTCTCCATACTCCTCTTCTTCACATTGTAACATTACTGTATGTAACAATAAATTGCCCCACGTTGGGCGCCATGTGTAACATTACTGTGTTGTGGGTCATGTGTGTAACGCTATTATTTTTATGTTGTATGTCCCGTGACGTCAGGATCAAGCAAATATAGTCAAATGTGTCACAAGATAAGGGAGAGCTATGTGATGGAATATAGTCACGCATCAAAGACAAGATCTCAATCCACTTACGTAACACACTTGGCTAAGCATACTCCTTACGTGACTGGGCATGTCAAAATTTGGCCTTGCAAGGGCTCATCCAGGATATTGATATTTTCATAAATTAAATAAATTTAATGTATCAATTGGGATTGCCAAGACAGGTGCAAGAACGACTAGAAAACCCAGTAATTAGGTGAAAACTTGGAGTATATTCTCCTGTTCCTTTAGAACACACACAATCTTGAAACAATTAAATGAATTTTACAAGTTCGTTAATAATTGTTAATACAATAAATAGCTTGTTACAAAATTTATATCTTCGGTAGGCGTGGGTGTGGGTGTTTTTGCCTGGCAAATAAGATGGTACAAAATCTCTAAATTTATGAGTGTCTTAAATACTAGACCATGAGCTCATGTTTCCTATACTTCACGCAGTATGATAATTTTTCCCCACTATTTCACTTCATAGAGGCTTTTCGCGCCTTTGGCCAAAGGATTAAATAAACGGATCACTCACAGTATTGGCGATGCTTTGACGTCGGTTACCGTATCCTGGTTTAGGCAGCCATCTCAGGGGTAGATTGGATTCCGTGTGTCATCTCACGATACTGCTTGGCTCTGGACTATGGTTTATAATATTTTCGCGACTTTACATGAATTTAATCAATTATATATTGCCACAGCTCAATATATCACAGTTAGGAAACATTTAAATTGAAATTGAAACTGATTACATTTGAAAATAATTAAACTGCACTCATGTGCTCAAAAGCAACTGCTCTCTAAGGAGTCTCAAACGGAAGAGAGTTACCCTTGCTAAAATTCAAGGAAACAGACTTTTCAATAGAACATTCTAGAATTTTTAATGAAATGCTGTGATTGGTCAATTTAATATCGTGTTCTTTGACGTCAGTACAATGCACAAAGTAGTTCCAACATTTAGCAACAATAACCATTTAAATAATATACGATATATTATATATAATACAGAATAACATATAGGACATTAAAATCCTTTCAATTTTTATTTTTATTTTTGGAAGATGCCTTTAAAAATATTCTTTACTTTTCAACTCCACTGCCAAATTCAAAAGGTGAACTGAAAGTTTATTGCTAAATTAATATGCATCCAAATATTTTATGCCATAAAATAACTGACTCCTAAAATAGTATGATCTCGTATACAACAAATATTTCCAAAATATATTGCTATGTTCGTGAAACCACCGAAGACATGAGACCTGTATATACATCATTTCACCGGCTTGGGATGATACTTTTGGTGAGTACAAATAATAATATGCATTATTTAATAGCAAGTTAACATATGTGGCTTAAGTATTTATACATTTTATAAATAATGGATGAATCATAATTTTTCCAATGATTTTATTGGCATTGACATCTTTCAGTAGATGATTCATATAGGCAGTGGTGTGTTTTGATATTTTTGGATGAAGGTTATGGCCATCTTCAAGATTTGTATTTTTCAATTACATAAATTAACATCAAGGAATATAAATAAATATACAATGTGATATGAGTCAGAGACTTTTGGTGGTGAGTCGGAGCTTGCTTCCTTGTTATCATTATTTTATCAATATTGAGTATTGCTAAATTAGGTCAGCTTACCGTTAATTATGCTATCCTTTATAATACCAGCACTTAGTGGTCATTGACAATATTTTATTGAGGCTTTATTTGGTTGCCAGAATTTGTATCGTGACAGAAGCCCCCTATAGTTATATAAATGAGCGAATAAATAAGCTTTTAATAAGCTGCAGATAGAGCGAGTTTGTATAACTATACAAAGAGAACGAGGCAAATTTTCTAAGATCTCACATAACATAAAGAAGGCTCTAAAAATATGTGAACACAACTGTCTCATGTTAGCTTACCTTCCGACTCGAATTCGCACGGAAATATTCTACGCTACCTACTCATAAGATTTACAGAAGTGTAACATCTAATCATGGCAGTGATTTACACAAAAATCAAGCATTTAGCTGAGAAAAATAGAGCAAGGATAATACATCTAAAAGAGCTATATGAGAATTCAAAAGTTGGCGGCTAAACAATACTATGATGACGACATGTCAAACCAAAGAGTATGCCAGGTGTCAAGGAATCTCTACAAGCGCTGATGCACAAAGGTATGTGAGGCTATATCAGATGCCACTAGAAAATACAATACAATTCAAACTCATAAGTTCTGCTAGACAATAAATGACATAAATAAAGCTCTCAAACAATTTACATAGATAGATGTACAATAACTCTGGTAACTGATCTGAAGGAAATAGCAGGTAACTTAAATGGGTGTCGACTTGTTTTATCGATTGACAAAGTTATTAGCCTAGGGCTCACAATCGTAATCTGTGGTTTCACCACTTGACTCAAAATTCACTGCCATGCAAACACTTATGGTTACAAATAAATAAACATACAATAATAATATCAAAATATGAGTTAATCTTAGTTTTAACAAAATTTACTTAATAATACCGGCTACATTATAATAATTTGATTATAAACTTTCACAGCTGTGAAGTATGGAATATATACATGCTGTTTGATTTGTGTGGCATTGGCCTATCGTATGTGTACAATATATCGTCTACGCACACAAGTAGACATCATAACATATGTGTTTTTTGGTTATGTGCTTAACGTATGACTTCGTAGAAGCTAACAAAAAATTCAGATATTTACTAATACTAACAAATATATGATATAATAACATAGTAAGTCTTGGAAAAGAAGGTAATTTCTTACTAATATTTGAAGTTGGTAATAATTTACCGTTAGGATTCCATTTAGTTTGATCAGAAAATATGGCAATCGTTGGCCATCAATAATTTTATTAACAGAACTGTGTACTTTTTCCAAAAAGTTCAATATCACTTATTTTGCGTAATTAATACGGTCAGGCGTCGTAGTACATCCTTGGGACGATTTCTGGCTCATGTTAGTTTGAATCCTGTTGTAGAAAAATCACTTTTTTCGTTTATCTCCAAACCGGAAGCATGTGGTTCTTAGGAATGATATTGTTCATTCTCTATAGTAGGGTTTAATGTTGGCGAGGTTCTCGTACCAAATAGACGAAATATTTCCAGGGTCCTGAAGCTGCTCTTATTAACCTTTCGTATATCAGATGTAGGCGATTTAGGTTATGTAGGCCGGTTCGTTGTGGGTATTCGATCAACGTCTCAAGAGAGGTTAGGTTTTGGTGTCCAAATTTTACAATCTCCTGACTTTATGGCGGGCTTGAAGCGAGTATGCCGATGAAAACATGCAGAATGCTCGAAAACTGTCGACTTTTATATTGAGCATGTTTTTACAATCTCTTGGCTTTAGGGCGGGCTTGAAGCGAGTGTGCCATGGATGAAAACATGCAGAGTGCTCGAAAGCTGTCGGCTTTTTATATCGAGCATGTTTCCTGTGAAGATGAGAGTTATGATACACTCTCTTATTTATTTTGCTCAACTGCCGTTTAACTTTGCTCTGGGCTGCCGGAATTTGAACCGTCAGAGTCTTATAAGTTTTCTCCCCTTCTAGTCTTGCATGATGGTCACCGCTGGAATTTTTCCCTGATGGATTGTTTGATTTTCCATTTGTTTTTGATGGTATATTAGTAGAAGGTGGTGGATTATTATCTTTATCAGTATTAGAAGCGGTATTCGGTGATGTGTCTGTTAGACTTAGTTGAGTGTTAACTTCCTGTACAGATTTTTCTAGTGGCTGGGTGGAATCTCTAATCTGCTTTTCCAAATTCTGGTAGGTGATGACACACTCTGTCTTCTGTTTCTCTACTGCCTGTTGTATGTCGGTTTTGGTTTGTTTTTCAAGATTTTCAGGTTCTTTCCTCAAATTCATCTGCATATCATCCACTCCTTGGTTGGGGCATACAATAGTGTCATCTAACTGCTTTCTCTTTTCCTTCATTTCACCCTTGACGTCTCTGGTCTCTTCTCTCAATCCTCCATCCGTTTTTTCTATTTGATTATTCATTTGTTTCATGTCCTCTTTCAATTTCTTATCCCACTTCTCCATACGACTATCCATCTTAACCATATGACTAACCAGTCGATTACCTAGCTACTCGTAGGAATCTTTGATGTCACTACTTAGTTTAAGTGAAGAGGGTGGCCAATAATCTGGAGGTCAGTGGACTCAGTTCATTTTTCGTGGGTTGTGTGGTAGGATTGACGGTAGTAGGTGATGGCGTGCGTGGAGGCACTTCTGTCGGACGACATCTGGTTCAAGGCGGGTGGAAGACAGCTGACGAAGATTTTCAGGGTCGAAGTTGGCGCTAGTGACACTTCCTGCGTCTCGCTCCTGGGCGCTGTCTCATCAGTGTTGTTTGTTGCCTCGGGGTAGGGTGTGGTCACTTCGCAAAGTGTTGTTGTCTCCCAGCTCCATGTAGGACACAGATGAGTTGGCTGAAAGGTTCTCCATGATGGTGAATTAGGATTTGGACAGCTGGGCTAGTGGTGAAATCCAAGGATGTCGCGTCCGATGGCGTGAACGCGGCGTGAAGGGTGTAGGCGCGGCGTGGAAATAGATGCGCGGCAAGGGTGTATGCGCGGCGTGGAAATGAATGCGCGGCGCGAGTGCGATAGTGACTCAAGTGCAGTGAAATGTTGACCAAAAGGATTAAGTGATAAGTGATATATACAGTGAGACAATAAATTTTCCAAGACTTATTACAAATAAACATGCACAAAATAAACATGCAATGATAGTTAAATCAATAGATATCTGGTAATTACCAGTAAATAAATTTTTATATATGGTAACCATTAATAAATAGCCCTATATTCAATGCTCATTAATAATCTGGCGATTTTCACACTATCACAGATAAACAATAAATAAACAGTTAATACTCTTAATATCTTGCCTATGATATCGCTTTTTTTGGGATTTTGCTTAAATTAACAAATTGGTTAACAAATTAATAAGCCCCCAAGACCTTAATGCTCTTGGTAAACTAATAATATTTTGGTACCTTTAAAGCTTTAATTTCAAGGTTAAATAAGCTGGCTTTCTTGTTAGGCTACCTAAAATAATTATTTGAATGATCACGGAATGTGATTCGAAGCAATAAATGCAAATATCTCTTTAAATCATTGGCGATATATCTGAGTATACTCTTCCTCGACGTCTCCTCAGGAATAATTTAATAATGAAATCAATATTCAAATTAATTAATTACTTTATTAAAGCTTGGCAATTCCATAAGGTATATTTTCAATTTCAAAAAGTTTTCAACCATCAACTCTGTGATTTCTGAGTTCAAATTTTTTGGCTTTCTTAATAAAGAAATTTTGTATATCTCCCTCAGGCCCCACGTTGGGCGCCATGTGTAACATTACTGTATGTAACAATAAATTGCCCCACGTTGGGCGCCATGTGTAACATTACTGTGTTGTGGGTCATGTGTGTAACGCTATTATTTTTATGTTGTGTGTCCCGTGACGTCAGGATCAAGCAAATATAGTCAAATGTGGCACAAGATAAGGGAGAGCTATGATGGAATATAGTCACGCATCAAAGACAAGATCTCAATCCACTTACGTAACACACTTGGCTAAGCATACTCCTTACGTGACTGGGCATGTCAAAATTTGGCCTTGCAAGGCTCATCCAGGATATTGATATTTTCATAAATTAAATAAATTTAATGTATCAATTGGGATTGCCAAGACAGGTGCAAGAACGACTAGAAACCCAGTAATTAGGTGAAAAACTTGGAGTATATTCTCCTGTTCCTTTAGAACACACAACTTGAACAATTAAATGAATTTTACAATTTCGTTAATAATTGTTAATTACAATAAATAGCTTGTTACAAAATTTATATCTTCGGTAGAGCGTGGGTGTGGGTGTTTTGCCTGGCAAATAAGATAGTACAAAATCTCTAAATTTATGAGTGTCTTAAATACTAGACCATGAGCTCATGTTTCTATGCTTCACGCAGTATGATAATTTTTCCCCACTATTTCACTTTAAAAGAGGCTTTTCGCGCCTTTGGCCAAAGGATTAGAAGCGGATCACTCACAGTATTGGCGATGCTTTGACGTCGGTTACCGTATCCTGGTTTAGGCAGCCATCTCAGGGGTAGATTGGATTCCGTGTGTCATCTCACGATACTGCTTGGCTCTGGACTATGGTTTATAATATTTTCGCGACTTTACATGAATTTAATCAATTATATATTGCCACAGCTCAATATATCACAGTTAGGAAACATTTAAATTGAAATTGAAACTGATTACATTTGAAAATAATTAAACTGCACTCATGTGCTCAAAAGCAACTGCTCTCTAAGGAGTCTCAAACGGAAGAGAGTTACCCTTGCTAAAATTCAAGGAAACAGACTTTTCAATAGAACATTCTAGAATTTTTAATGAAATGCTGGGTTGTGATTGGTCAATTTAATATCGTGTTTTTTGACGTCAGTACAATGCACAAAGTAGTTCCAACATTTAGCAACAATAACCATTTAAATAATATACGATATATTATATATAATACAGAATAACATATAGGACATTAAAATCCTTTCAATTTTTATTTTTATTTTTGGAAGATGCCTTTAAAATATTCTTTACTTTTCAACTCCACTGCCAAATTCAAGAGGTGAACTGAAAGTTTATTGCTAAATTAATATACATCCAAATATTTTATGCCATAAAATAACTGACTCCTAAAATAGTATGATCTCGTATACAACAAATATTTCCAAAATATATTGCTATGTTCGTGAAACCACCGAAGACATGAGACCTGTATATATATCATTTCACCGGCTTGGTATGCTATCTGTGGTGATTACAAATAATAATATGCATTATTTAATAGCAAGTTAACATATGTGGCTTAAGTATTTATACATTTTATAAATAATGGATGAATCATAATTTTTCCAATGATTTTATTGGCATTGACATCTTTCAGTAGATGATTCATATAGGCAGTGGTGTGTTTTGATATTTTTGGATGAAGGTTATGGCCATCTTCAAGATTTGTATTTTTCAATTATATAAATTAACATCAAGGAATATATATAAATATACAATGTGATATGAGTCAGAGACTTTTGGTGGTGAGTCGGAGCTCGCTTCCTTGTTATCAATATTTTATCAATATTGAGTATTGCTAAATTAGGTCAGCTTACCGTTAATTATGCTATCTATTATAATACCAGCACTTAGTGGTCATTGACAATATTTTATTGAGGCTTTATTTGGTTGCCAGAATTTGTATCGTGACAACCTCCATCCACTATTTCTTCATCATCATCTTCTTCTTCTTCTTCTTCTTCTTCTTTTTCTACTTCATCTTCTTATTATTCTTCTATTGCTTCGTCTTCTTCTCTTGTCCATACTCCTTTTCTTCTCCTTCCACCATTTCTTCTTCTTCTGCGTCTTCATCTTCTTCCTTTTCTTTTCTTCTCCTTCTTCCTCCTCCTACCTTCTATTTCCCCCTAACTTATTCTTCCCTTCTTCATCATTTCATCATGATCTTCTTCCTCTTATTCTTCTTCTATTTCTTCGTCGTCTTCTTCTTCTTCTCTCTCCACTTTCTTGTTTTTACTCCCCTATCTCCTCCAACAACCTTTGCGAGTAGCATGTGAGAAATTATCAATATTGTAACTGAGAATAGTCATTTGTTTTTGAGAAAATATCAGATGTTAATGAGAACAGTCAATTGTATTTGAGAAAGTATCATTTGTACAGCAGGATTAATTTATAGACAATTGAAGTAAAGATAAGAAGGGCCTCTGTGAAAGCGGTCATCAGTGGGGGGTTGGCATTCCATCCAAATACATCTTTTCATTCTAAAAAAATCTTCTCTCTCTCTATCTATCTTCTTATGTCTATCTTTGTTTATTGGTGGGATATTCTAAAAAAATCTCTCTCACAATCTCTTTCTCTCTCTCTATCTATCTTCTTATGTCTATCTTTGTTTATTGGTGGGATAGCTGAGGGATGTTTTGAAATTCCTCAAGAATGATGTATTACTTTTCTGGGTGTTGTTTGAATAACACACATGTCAAGGTCATCATTCTCACCCTCCGAGGGGATTTGCTCTTTTTCTATAATCTACTTTCTTCTTTTCCTTCTTTCTTCTTCTTCTTCATCATCACCATCTTCTTCCACTACTTTATCTCATTCTTTTTCCTCTTCTTCTTCCTCATATTCTTCTCTTTTTTTTTTTCTTCTCTTCTTCTTCTTCTTCATACTCCTCTTCTTCACCTCCTTCCACTATTTCTTGATCATCATCTTCTTCTGCTTCTTCTTCTTCATCTTCTTTTTTCTTCTTCTTCTTCTCCTTCATACTCCTCTTCTTCTCCTTCCACTATTTCTTGATCATCATCTTCTTCTCTTCTTCTTCTTCTTCTTCTTCTCCTACTCCTCTCCTCCTTCCACCATTTCTTTCATCATCATCATCATCATCATCATCATCATCATCATCATCATCATCATCATCATCATCATTCTTCTTCTTCGTCTACTTCATCTTCTTCTGATTCTTCTATTGCTTCGTCTTTGTCTCTTGTCCATACTCATCGTCTGCTTTCCTTCCACCATTTTTTCTTCTTCTACTGCGTCTTCATCTTCTTCTTTTTCTTCTTCCTACTCCTCCTCCTTCTACCTTCTATTTCTCCCTAACTTCTTCATCTCCTTCTTCATCATCATCTTCCTCCTTTCTTTCTTATTCTTCTTCTATTTCTTCGTCTATGTCGTCTTCTTCTCTCTCTACTTTCTTGTTTTCAACACCGGAGGGTCTGGGGTCTACCCCCAGACATTTAAAATTTCAATATTTAACAGGTACATAACACTGTTTTAGACTACTCTTAAAGTCTTGCGATAGCTGAAATCCGGACATTATTCTATTAGGAGAAAAAATCATTTACTATTCAATCAATCAATCAATCAATATTTATTGCCAAAAAGTAAATTGTTTAAAAATACAACGATAATATTGGTTAACAATACAAAGTATAATTGGTACAACATTAGCATAACATACAAAAAAAAAAAAAAAATAATTACCTTGAGAATAAATTTTAAACCATCAACAGTATTGTTTACAATATGGCACTACCGGCAAAATATAATCTTGTGCGCCGGTAGTGAGGTCAGAAGTCACAAAAATTTTAAACTATTAAAATTAAATTTCGACAATTTCGGGGGGGGGGGGGCTGGACCCCCCTAGGCCCCCCCTGGCTACGCCACTGACAATCAAGTAACAAGTGCCTAGAGCTACCAACCTCATACGACCAGGTGCAGGACACTTTCGCAAAACGCCTCACACACCGACCCAGCTCGACATCCTCGTGCGTGGTGTAGAGGTTGCCTAGGCAGGCGCGTACATGGGGCGCCACCCGGGCCAGCGTCTCCCGACTCAACACCACCCCCGGCCCCCCCATGCAGAAGTTCTCATCGTACTCCAGTGACAGCGAGCCGAACTCCTCCTGGTTGCCGCGACCTGCCTGCACACAGCAATTCAAATTATACAGGGATTTTTAAAAAAGAAGGCACTTCAAAGTTTGAGGAGAATATTTGCTGCAAACAGAATATTTACCCAAAAAATATAATTACTACACATAATCACATTCAATATAAATTTCGTCGGCCTGTGAACATATTATTTTTACAAACGAATTAAAATATTAACATATGGCCAATTGTTACTAAGAAAACGCACAAAATCAAAACCATTTCATTAATCTTGAGAAAAATCTAAAAAATTTTAACAATTATATGACCTTAAAGTCAACTAACTGAAATTTCAACATTTCCTTAATCTAGTTTTGAAAAGCTAGAAAACGCACAAATCGCTAGAATACGCGAATGTGCGTATGCCCGGATATTTTCAAAATCCGTTTAGACTGCGTCAAAGCAAGACCATGCATACCAAATTTGAACGCATTTGTAGTAATTTTAGTTCTGCTGATGAATGAGCAGTGCCTAGGAGACGTTAAGCTGGCAAAAGACTTTTATAACATATATAGATTTGCACTTTTGTTCTGTTTCTTAACGCACTGAATATAGCTTACATGTAGCAGTGCTTTCTCAGTATTCATTTACACCTGTAGTGTCAGTTCATGTTTGGCTAAGGATTTTACCAAATTATAATGAGAAATGACTACTATTAAAGGTAGCTTTTCGCTTCTGCGGCTAAGCAGCAAACTTTGGCTGCCGTAAGTCATAATAGCAACAAATTTAATCTTTAAATGAAAATACACAAGAATAACCGTGCAAAAATAGGAACCATTTAGTGTGACTATTGTTAACTCACTGAATTTATTAATATTCAGTATTTAATATACAAATGGGTACAATTTTTGTTTGAAAAAGTTGCTATTTTGACTAACTGCAGCCGGAGTCTGCTGCTCAGCCGCAAAAGTGAAAACCCACCTTTAGACAGCCCGGACCGACAGCTTAAGAGGGGGTAGAAGTAGTCGGCCAAATTAGATTATGTCCCATAAGAACAATGTTATTTTTTGTAATCTTTTGAAACATATAGCACCGTCATTTTTTTACATAAAATTACGTTTGATGTGTCATTTGAAAGAGAATATTATTCTTTAGGGGGTGGTATTTTTCAAATTTTAAATAATATAATAATAATAATTCCGTGTAACCTGGCTGGCTCAGGTCTGGTGTCAGAGTTTTCAGGTCACTCCTGATCAGTTCAGGGTCTCTGACGTGACTCAACGACTGTTTTTTAGGCAGTCGGGACCGACAGCTTAGCGTGTCCTCCGAAATACGAAGAGTGGCTCGAGCTAAAATCTCACGGTCTGAAATTTTAAATATTCCTTATTGAAAAAAACAATAAAACTTCAAAATTTCCCTAATTTTGATATTTTATGGGATTTTTTAAAAGGAATATTTGAAATTCAAAAAAGACCACCCCCTGAAGAATAATATTCTCTTTCAAATGACACATCAAACGTAATTTTATGTAAAAAAATGACGGTGCTATATGTTTCAAAATATTACAAAAAATAACATTGTTCTTATGGGACATAATCCTATACGGCAGACTACTACTGCCCCCTCTTAATGTCTCCTTTATAAAATTATTAGAACTCCTTCTCAGAGCTCAAACTTTTTATTTTCTGGGAGGGCCCATTATTTAAATATTTTAATAATAATATAGAACTTTCTTTGATTATTATTATTTTCAATCTATTATATTAAAAAACTGTTGGCGCATTCCTTTCTACTGTACTTCCACCACTGCAAGATTTGAAGTGAAATTAAGAGGAATCTCTTACTGAAACAAGACGTATGCTGCAATGATACTGTATTCCCAAACGATACAGTACTGAGCAAACAGTGAGTGCTTTGCGCTGCACGGGGTGAACTCGTCATTATTTAAGATTCATATCAGTTTATAAGAAAGTTTTGTTTAATTGTATAAAAAAGAAAATAAATCTGGTGTCACAATAATATACATGTATATGGAAAATGCTTCTTCGCCATAGAAGGTTGGAGACCTTCTCCTATTCAGAGACATCTCCGAACATTGAACGAGATGAACATTAATCTCCAAATTAATGTTCATCAAAAATAAGTTAACTTTTTTTTGAGGGTGATGCCCACATGAGCTCTAGGCTTGTGCGTGGGTAATGAGAGGGGTGATGATGAGAGATGACGACTGTTTTTAGGCAGTCGGGACCGACGGCTTTTCGTCTCCTCCGAAAGACGGGAGTGGCCGTTTTCTGTCAAAATCCGTTCCCTCAACTGTATTCGATCTTGGAACCTTTGGATTATCAGACAGACGCTTATCGCCCTCGGCTACGGACCACTCCAACTAAATGGGGGAACAACTAGAGAAAGGATCATAATAAATATTAATCATGATTATATTACTAGCTGTCCCGGCGAACTTCGTATCACCCTCTCCCCCCCCTCTCCCCCCTCTCCTCCCCACAAATGTTCCCCCTTCATGCCACCCCCAAAAAATGTCATCCCCCAAATGCCCCCCCTTCATTCCCCCACAAATCCCCCTTCATGTCAACCCCCTCTTTCCCACCAAATTTCACCCCCCTCTTCCTCCAATTGGCACCCTTCATGTAACTCCCCCCAAAATGTCACCCCAAATGTCCCCTTTGTGTCACCCTCAAACAACCCCTTCATGTCACCCTCAAATAACCCCTTTCATGTCACCCACCTCTTCCCCCCAAATGTCTCCCCTTCATATCACTCCCCCCCACGAAAAAAATGTCACGAAGTAAAAATATCCATATCCACTCGCTTTATCGATGGAAAATTAAAAGAAATCTGCAATATACTAGTTTTTATAAAGCGAGTGGATAATAATCAATATTAATCAATGCTGAAAGTTGCCAAAAAAATTTCACCTGTCTCGGAATCGAACCCGAGAATTCTGCGTGGAAGGCAGAGTCGCTATCCAACAGACCACCGAGGTCGTCTTTGGGAAGACCTATATTGTAGCATCTTCAACTACACATCGGTTTCATAGGAGCATTATTGTTTGGACTGGATCAAAATGGATGTCATGTTTGATAGGTTAGGTCATTAATGTACTAATTATTTATCAATTATAAAGAGATTTTCTTATATTTTAATAGATATTATGTTAACCAGTGCTGTAACAATTCAAACTAATCCAAAATCATCTAAATCGGTTCAGCCGTTCTCGAGTTATAAGCGAGCGTACAGACACCAACTCTCTTTTATTAATATAGATTTATTATTTATGATTAACCATCTTACCTGACCGACAAAGTATGCTCGCGATGAATCCACCGATCTCAAAAGACGAGCCAGCCTATCAGGTCGCATGTACACATCGTCATCAGCTCGCACAAACCACTCGAACCTGCAATTGAAAAAATATGAAGATTGTGCCATTTATCCAGGGTGTCCCAAAAAATAGTGCCTATCTTTGTCACTCGAACGTTCCCAATTTATTATTGGATGGAACAACCAATTGATGAATTTCATGAATGCGAAAATATGATACAGTAGTAAATTTGAGAACGCTCAAGATAGGCAAACATATGTTTTGCATTCATAAATTTATTCTCATGTCTCACTGCTGAAGAAATGAAGAAACACAGAAGTGGTAATCTTCAAATAGCCATATCTCGGTTATTTATCATCCGATTCTTTGAAATTATATACCATTTTATTCAGAATAAAATTCTCTACATTTTTGTATTTAAAAGTTTTATCGTAAAAAGCAATATTTCTCCAGTAAAATCGAGTTGAAAAGTTTAGTCGGTTGCCATTTTAAAAAACAGATATTGAAATTTATTGATATATGAATTTTGTTAACCACACCTTAAATTATAATTTAAGAAAATCTTGTTTTTTCAACGAGATATGATGAAAAACATTAAAAACACAAAATGGCGGATTACAGGTAAACTAAGGAGAAATCAGCATTTTGCCAACGACATTTTCTGTTTGTTTTGACTTGTAGAATACCGTGGTAGTACTGGCATCACTATTTTTTGGGACACCCTGTATTCATAGCCATATCTTCACTAGATGAACGTTCCTATATTTTCCTCAGGAGTTGTCCCTGCTAATCTTGTAAGGGCCGGTTCATGAGCTCGGGATTTAGCTAAGTCCTGGACTAAAACGGGTGGCTACCGTAGCATTGACAAACGTTTGTCTCGACAGGTTAGTGGGTTAACAGCATAGAGAGCTCTTAGTACATAGTTTTGAGGCTAACGTTTGTCGATGCTACGGTGGCCACCCGTTTTAGTCTAGGACTTGGCTAAATCCCGAGCTCATGAACCGGCCCTAAATGTCTTTAAATTCTCTGATTTGGTGGACTGCAATGTACAGAGGTGTCCAGAAAAGTGTATACACTTGTTGACAGAGAATCTAATCAGAACACAATGACACGGAGCTGTGGAAGACATCAACAAGTGTATATATTTTTTGGACCCTCTGTACAGGGTGGCGCATAAAGAATGGATGTTTTCAAAGTGTTATAAGAAAGTTTATTTGAATCATACATTTATCTTCCTAACACCAAAATACTAAGTAAATAACCCAATTTCAGAATTAGTATGAAAATCTCCAAAACACTTGAGTATAATATTTCAAAAAATACATACGAGAGATGGCGCCCTTAATGCGTTAATGCTCATTAAAAGCCTCAAATTGGTCCTTAACTTTTGATACAGCAGCAATTCATTCATGTATTACAGTATTCAAATCTTCAATGTAACGATATTTACGATAGTAAACTTGAATTTCAAGTAAAGAAGAATCTCATGCCAATAAGCTCGACTTGAAACTTTCTGCTGAAGCTCCGTTGAACGACGATTGCAGATTCATTCTATTGGAAATATTGTTCTACAGCAAATACGCGATTTTTCAAGGTCAATTGCGCCATTGATACTAAAACTGGATACTTTAACTCAAATGGTGTCGCTCTGCAGTGACAAATCTAATCCACTGATACTATCCTACTAATCCATCCGTTCTTTTTGGTGTCACCAATATATCATGGTTTCTTCTTTTTTAAGGCTGCATCAAAAACTTTTATGGTGATATTTTTCTAAGTTTTACGATTTGAATATCAAGCTATCAAAATGAATACTTTTGAAAATTTTTTCTGTTCATTGTTTTTGAGATATGGCACTAAATAAAATTTTCTTAATTTAAATTGGTTAAAATACAATTAGCAAATTTTGAGCATACAGGTATTGTCTATCACTTGAATAATTAGTTTCTCAAAATATCAACTTTTGAGAAAACAAATTCTCAATTTGAAAATTGGAGTTTTTAAAGAAATTATTTTCGAAATATTTTTCAAATTGGTTATAGAAATTTAGACGATGAATACCTTCAAAATTGTATTTCAAAATTTTCTTGAGAAAAATTTTCCTACTTAGAACATTAAACAATATCTTACATAAAAGTTTTTTGCTAAAAAAATATCAATAAAGCGTACTTTATGTATGTCAGATTTTCTATGTATGGTATAAAATAAATAAATACAAACTTTGAGCACAGTACTATTTTCAATTAAGCGAATGAAAGAAGAAGATAGATTCACAAGTGCATTAATCATAATAGTTTTTCTTTAAATGATGTTTCGTGTTCACTGATTCACACCCTCGAGGCAATAAGCAATCAAGGAAGCACCAATACAGGTGATTATGCATCTTTGCGAACTGTGGAGCATTGGATTTTGCTCTACCACTAACAGAAAGAAAGAACTGCAAAATAAACTAAAATAATAATGGAAAAGGAGTGAAAATGAGAGTGGAGAGGAAAAGAAGAAGAAGACGAAGAAGAAGAAGAAGAAGTGGAGGAGGAGGAGGAAGAGGAGGAAGAATAGGGGGGATAGAAGGAAAGAGGAGGAAGAAAAAGCAGAAGGAGAGTAGGAGATGAAAAGAATAGGATGAAAAGGATGGAGAATAGGATGAAAAGAAGAAGAAGAAAAAGAAGCAGAAGAAGAAGAAGAAGAAGAAGAAAAAGAAAGGAGAGGTTAGAAGAGTGGATAGAAGAAGGATGAAGAATAGGATAGAGTGGAAGAGTGAAGAGTGGATAGAAGAAAAGGATGGAGAATAGGATGAAAAGAAGAAGAAGAAAAAAAAGAAGGGAGAGGTTAGAAGAGTGGATAGAAGAAGAGGAAAGACTGAAGGAAAGGCAAAGGCAAAGAAGTGGGTGAGGTAAAAGAAAAAGGAATAGCAAAAGAGAATAGCAGTAGAAGAAGAAGTGGTGGAAGAACAAGAAAAAGAAAGAGAAGGAAGTAGATAAGAAAAAGAAGAAGGAGAAGAAGAAAGAGAAGGGGAGGAAGAAGAAGAAGAGGATCAGAAAAAGAAGGAGAAAAAAACAAGAAGAAGAATGAGAGGACGGGGAAGAAGAAGGAGAGGAAGAAAAAGCTGAGAAAGAAGAAGAAGGAGAGAAATAAGAAGAAGAGTAAGAAGAAGAAGGAGGGGAAGAAGAAGGAGAAGTGGAAGAAAAAGAAGAACAAAAAACAAAATGAGAATAGAAATTGAGAAAAAAATGGAGAAACTATTGAAAAATAAGAAGACGAAAGAAGGAAGTGAGAAAAGACACAAGAAAATACGAATAAGGAGAAGCAAACAAGAGATAATGAGAAAGAGAAGACGAAGATGAGAAAGACAAAATGAAGAGATGAGAAGGATCAATAATGAAAATACGACAATAAAAAATAATAAGAGATGAAGAATAAAAAATATGAGAACAAACAAGACAAGGTTATCAGACTGAAAAGACGAGAAAGAATAATAAGAAAGAGGATATTACCACAAAAAAAAACCGAAGAAAAATAAGGAGAAGAGAAAAGAGATAAAGAAGAGCGAAAAAAGAAAAGGAAAGACCCTCACGTGTACGAAGTAATCGATTTAGATAGCACTGTGATGCTCTTTGATTGGATCTAATCTTTTGGAATACATCCTTTGTGAAGGGCGTAACTTAGGCCTAACTTAATAGCACTTCAAACATGCAAGTGATCTTATTTACTGACAAAATTGTTTCTTTTTTATTTATTCAGTGTCTAAACATAATAGAAACACGTGTTGACTTGTTTCATTGGCTCCACTTGTAAAGCTTGTACTTGTAAACATCTCAAGTAAAACTGATTTTAATTAAGTTATTGACTAGATTATCAATAGGCCTACTGGAATAATTATTGTGTTGTCTTGTTTTAAAAGCTCCAATTATATAGCTTGCACTTGTAAACACAAGTCGAACTGATTTTAATTAAGTTATTGTCTACATTATCAACAAGTCTATTAGATGGATAATTATTGTGTTGTCTTGTTTTAAAAGCTCCACTTATAGGCCTATACCTTGCACTTGTAAACACAATTCGAACTGATTTTAATTAAGTTATTGACTAGATTATCAATAGGCCTATTAGCTGAAATAATAAGGTTAGTCCGTATTTTGTCCGATGTATTTTATGCTTGTGATATTAATGATATCAACAACCCTATGAGTTTACCAGAGATTGATAAAGGTGTAACAAACAAAACATTTATTGTTATTTCAACAAAAACCGTTCATTTAACATTTATTAAACAAAACATATAACGTTACAAGCATAAAAAATGAACCATTTATCTCGAAACAAGCTGTCCCGGCGAACTTCGCATCGCCCTCAAATGTCCGCCCTCAAATGTCCCCTTCATACAACCCCAAAATGTCATCCTCAAATGCCCCCTCCTTCCCCCACAAATACCCTTCATGTTAGCCACAAATATCCCCTTCATATCACCCCACGAAAAAATGTCACGAAGTAAAAATATCTATATCCACTCGCTTTACTGATGGAAATCAAAAGAAATCTGCAATATACTAATTTTTAAAGCGAGTGGATAAATATTAATCAATGCTGAAAGTTGTCAAAAAAATTTCACCCGTCTCGGATTCGAACCCGAGAATTCTGCGTGGAAGGCAGAGCCGCTATCCAATAGACCACCGCGGGTCGTCTCTTGGAAGATCTATATTGCAGCATATTCAACTACACATCGATTTTATAGGAGCATTATTGTTTGGACTGGATCAGAATGGATGTCATTTTTGATAGGTTATGTCATCAATGTACTAATTATTTATTAATTATAAAGGGATTTTCTCATATTTTAATAAATATTATGTTAACCAGTGCTGTGACAATCCTAACTAATCCAAAATCATCTAAATCGGTTCAGCCGTTCTCGAGTTATAAGCGAGCGTACAGACATCAACTTTCTTTTATTAATATAGATTTAATAAAATTTGGTTATGAAAAATTTTAGTATTTCATTCAATTGTAGCTGAATATTGTACATAGTTTAATTTATCTTTTGTCCAGTCAACTGTTGAAAAATGATCCTATACTCTTTTGATAGACAAGTACTCTGATAAATGAAAACCAACAAAAAGCAAACAATCGAGAAATGAATCAAACAAATGAAAAAATAGAATACAATGGATTAGTCCCTTGAAAAACGATTCCAGTCCAATGAAGTCTCCAATATTAAAGATTGTTATTGTGGGACAAATAACATGTCCTTATTTATAAAATGTCACACATATAGAATCTTCTTAACTCCTATACTATTTATATTTAAACCCCATCCCCCCTCCCAAACTCAACTTTTAAAAACCCCCTACAGCCCAAAAACTACCTATTTTTGGAATACTCCCCAGAAATTTTGATAGCGCACTGTGCACCACTGCCCCCCCCCCTTGATGGGCACCCCAGAAAAAAGAACAATTTATGCGCGGTACTCAACTAAACTCATAAAAAACTAGTTTAATTGATAAATATTGTTGAGGTTGGCACTTTAGAACAAATCAAAATTTGTTCTAAAAATTTCATCAAAAATTAGGCTAGGCGTACACCGGTTAGTCAAGACAAGGTTAGTCACGTTTAGTCACAGTAATTCACATAGTTGCTTATGAAGCAGCACACACTGATGCAATGACTAATCGGTGTGTGTTGCTTCATAAGCAACTATGTGAAGTACTGTGACTAATCTCGTTTTGTCTTGTCTTGACTAACCGGTGTACGCCTAGCCTTAAATGATATGTACAAGTTGGACTTTAAGCTACACTTCCAACAAAGATGAAACAACTGCATCAATTAGTTTGCAAGTTATGGACTTTTAAACAGTGGATACATTTTTTTGACCACTCTGTATTAGACATTATTATTACACAAAAATAATAGGCCTTCTTCTTCTTCGATGGCCCTACAGCCCAAATCGAGCCCTGGCCTCCTCAAAAATAATAGGCCTAATCAACATAAATATGTATTGTCAAATATTAAATTCCAGTTTTGGAAATTTGTGCCCTTCCTCAGCCCTAATTATTACTTAGAGCCTTATTATTACTCTCGTCTTGTCTTGACTAACCGGTGTACGCCTAGCCTTAGCCTACACACATATTAAATGTATATTTCACATTATATGTGTATATGTGTGAACACTTACACATATCATAAAAACACTTACATATCTGAGATGTTTGGATTACAAAAATTCACAATATTATTGACAAGTAGACTAACCGGTGTACGCCTAGCCTCAGTATTAAAAAATAAATAATTAATTGAATAAATAAATAAATAAATAAATAATAAATAAATAAATAAATAAATAAATAAATAAATAAATAAATAAATAAATAAATAAATAAATAAATAAATGAATAAATAAATAAATAAATAAATAAATAAATAAATAAATAAATGAATGAATAAATAAATAAATAAAAACTTTATTGTAGTAGCACATGAGAACATCATATTATGAATTATAACGTCAAGACAGGATATAACAGAAACGAATAAAGAATAAGATACAACAAACAATTCATAGCAAACAGTAATTATAAATATGTTTACATACTTTTTCTCTCCCCTACAATTTATTAAAGCTCAAATTACCACCTTATATTCAACATTAGTTATTGAAAAGTGATCTGGAAGAATGTTTGATTAGATAGAAAATTCCAACTTACCTATCTCCATAATTCTCCCACATATACTGCAACATGAGAAACGACTTCTTTTGTGGCGGATACGAGTCGTCAACGCCCCGTAGGGCCACCAGCGGCAGCCGGGGGTGCCCCGGGGGTCTGCGGGACCCCTCCGACGAGAAAAACGCAATTTTGCCGGGCAACTCCTTGCCCCAGGTCTCATAGACCGCGACCGCTCTAGTTGGCAGGTACTTTTTGGCAGTCATCACTCCGACAAACAACAGGGACCGCTGAGGGTCTCGTGGACCCCCGCTGTCTCCCCGGGTCTCCTGGACCGGCTTGGTGCCGTCTAGACCGATCACAGCGAAGGGGTCTTCGTCTGCTTGGTAGATGTTGTCGTATACCTGAGAAGAGGATAAAAATTACATACAGAGTGATTCAAAAAGAATACCACAACTTTAAAAATGTGTATTTAATGAAATAAACATAATAGAACCGTCTGTTATACTTCATTACAAAGAGTACTTAAAGGAGTTTTTTTCACTCACAAACAAGTTCAGAGATGTTCAATATGACACCCTCCAGACACTCGAGCAATATCAACCTAAAACATCCCTCAAACTCGTTCACACTCTCTGTAGCATATCAGGGGTAACAGTTATAACGCAGGTTATTCCTTGTTTCAAATCATAAATGATGGGTGGATATTGATGATTTGAAACAAGAAATAACCCTAGCTTACCAAACTGTTACGCCTGATATCTTGCTGTTAAAACAGTTTGAGTACCTATCGGGTTGATATTAGTCGAGTGTCTGGAGGGGGTCATATTGAACATCTTTGTGAGTGAAAAAAACTTCTTTAAATACGCTTTGTAATGATGTATAATAGAAGGTTCTATTATGTTTCTTTCGTTCAATACACATTTTCAAAGTTGTGGTATTCTTTTTGAATCACTCTGTATTTTACTTGCTCAAAATAATTTTAAAAATTTTATGAACATAATGATATTAACCATAAAGCTGGGTTTACATCAGATGTCGTTGACACATTTTTGTGACAAAAGTCACTGACTTTTGTCACAATTTTAAAAAACGCTAAAATTTCTTGCGACATTGTGTCAATGACAATTATTGTCAATGACAGAAAATATTTGTTTGTGACAATGTCACAAGTTTCCCATCGAGAGTCGGTAAGATCAAAGGACTGTCGTTGACAAATGTCACAGTCACAATGTTGCATGTAAACGCTGCGGTGACATTTGTCTGCGACAAAAGCCTCCTTTCTTGCTTGCTTGCTACTGGTGGCGTAGCATTGCGGACAGGATGTCAATGACAAAAACAGTATGTCATACAGTATGTCATTGACAAAAACGTTTACATCAAACTGTGACTTTTGTCACAGTTTTCAACAAAATAGTTTACATCAAACTGCGACTTTTGTCAATGACATTTGTTTGTGACAAGTATGTCGTTGACAAAAGTCATTGATAGTTCTGTCACTGACTTTGGTGTAAACCCAGCTTAAATGCTACATTATTTCGAACCCTCACCATATATATAGAACAAACCCGTTTCAAACACTTTCGTCTCAACTACGGTTGTTTACTACAAAACATAGCATTTAATGTCATCAACTATACACGATGTGTCCAACGAAGAGGTCGCTATTTTTTAATTAATATACTATTAGTAGACATAATAGATTACGCTACAAACTTGCAACTATACAGTTATAAAAAAATAACAGTTTTTTTCTTTTCTTTCTCCTTTGTTTGTACTGTGTATTGTGTTTTTTTGGGAAATTAATTTTAATTTCAATTTCATTTCAAATACATATATAAAAGAAATACATCAGAGTTTCATTTGATTGTGATTAATCAGAACAAAATGGCGAAACAACAAATTTAGCAAACAAAAACTTTAGAAAAAACTGATTCATTTTCGTTTCGTTGCCCTCAGTGCATAGCGATTGATGGACATCAGTTTGAATAAAGGGTTACGAATTAAATCAATTTCTTTTATGGTTTACCACTTTCATGCCTCTTTCATTTCATTAATTTTATTTACTTAATTAACACGTGTAAAAAACAAGAATTAATTTGAAACGGTTTTGCAAATAAAACTGCTTAACAAAAACGCACCATAATTTTGATATTCCGCCATTTTCTTGTAAATTATCAGAATTATTTGAAACTCGGAACTATTTCTATTCATTACAACTGTAGAGTTTCAAGTTTGTAGTGTAATCCATACGTATGGTATATTAATTCAAAAATAGCGACCTCTTCGTGGGACACCCTTAGCCTAGGCGTACACCGGTTAGTCAAGACAAGACAAGATTAGTCACGTTTAGTCACAGTAATTCACATAGTTGCTTATGAAGCAGCACACACTGATGCAATGACTAATCGGTGTGTGTTGCTTCATAAGCAACTATGTGAAGTACTGTGACTAAACGTGACGAATCTCGTCTTGTCTTGTCTTGACTAACCGGTGTACGCCTAGCCTTATAATACTTATAAATAAGTCTACTGGGAACCTCTTATTCTTATAAAGGGACTGTGATTAAATTATCTATGATTTAAAATATTTTTTAAATATTATAATCATTTAAGATTACGGAGTGGAATAAGATACAACACTATACTACCAATCGATTATCGATTTATCGATCGATTGGTTGAAAAACAAACGATTAAATATCATCTATAAACTTGTTGAGAAGTTCACATTGGCGTCTATTTAGAAAGCGATGACATTGTTTTATTAGTCGACCAGATATGTTATGGCCCAATGACAACATATCAACGAAAGTTGATTTCCATGTTGTTTATCTTACTTTTCGAGGCAAAAAGTAGCAGTAAAAGTTCGCGTCCAATGACACACATTAAGCAATGCTGGCTGCAGTTTTTGATCAGTGGCTCTGTTGACAAATCACTCCTGTCCTCAAAAGATATCTTCATCACTACAATCATCATCATCATCATCATCATCATCATCATCATCTACATCTACATCATCATCCAGTCCAGTTTACAAAAAATCCCTGGTTATCAGCATCAGTATCAATCATTAGAACCTGTTTCAAGCTGACGAATAGCTAATTTTTTCTTTTAGTATTGAATTTCAATTTTCAAAGAGAAAGCAATACGTTACTGGACATTGATGTAAGTTACTGGGTGAGATGTATTTGAATTTTACGGCAAACTAGACATTTCACAAGTTCAGTCAGAAACGCTAATTTTCAAAATAAATTTCATTTTTATTTTCCACAACAAAACAATACAAGAAACAAAATGTAATTGAGATAGAAATTAGAATATTCCTATCTAAAAACACTATAACCGACTCCTTAATGCCTGGCTCGAGCCCCCTCAAAAGAATGTTGAATTTAAAGAGTCTGTAAAGAAAACATTTCCAAAGAAAACCTATAACTATTACAAATACAAATTCAAAAATATTTACAGTTAATAGTACAGAGCGTGCCATCCAAATTGGCGTCTCACTGGAGCATGCGCGTTGATCGCTTTCTCCCACTACAGTGCCTGCTGACTCGCGGTACAGTAAATTTCAAAAGTTCATTCAGCTGGCAAACTCAGCTTTATAAAAAATTCATATTCGCTTCGGTTACCTATAGCAGGATCCAATTAACATGTCATAAATCAGCTGATTCAGTAATAATTAAACATTGATTTCGACACAATAATCAAAAGGCTTGAAAGTCTTAAAGACCTTTAAAGGACCTTTTTAAAGAAGACCTTTCAAAAAAATAACTTTTTAAAAGACCTTTTCAATAATCTGCGAGATTGAGCATTTGTAGGTTAAGTATTGTGATCATATGCTCGTCGATCAGCTGATTTATGACAAGTCAATTGAATCCTACTATAGCAGTACTATGATGTTATTTGCTTCACTGACTGTACTAGCCTTAGCGGCTGGAGGGGAAGCATGGTGGGAGAGATTATCCATCTCTCTCGCACAGCCTCCCCTAGACGCCAATTTGGATGGCACGCTCTGTACCAAGATTTGTTAGTAAAAAAATCATAAGCAAAAATGTTACAGTTCATGTGTTTGTTTGGGAAATAGACCTACTCCACTATGGCAAGCCATGTCCTGGAGTATAATGCTCAATAAAAAAAAATTTTCATTTTATTCTAGTCAAAACTTAATTATTACCCAGCATCCAAACAAATTGTATTGTGTTTTGAGATTTTGTTCCCTGGTTTACTGTTTAATTGAATGTTTATTTCATTATTATTCATTTATTATAAAGTTATGTATTTCATTTTAATTTCTTGTGTGATTTGAAATTGTATTTATTTGAACGGCAAATGAAGTATTTGATTTTGATGTTCAACGAGTATGACGAAAATAAATAAATAATAATAAATAAAACAAATAGAATAAATAAAATAAATAAAATAAATAAAATAAATAAAATAAATAAAATAAATAAAATAAATAAAATAAATAAAATAAATAAAATAAATAAAATAAATAAAATAAGATAAAATAAATAAAATAAATAAAATAAATAAAATAAATAAAATAAATAAAATAAATAAAAATAAATAAAATAAAAATAAAATAAATAAAATAAATAAAATAAATAAAATAAATAAAATAAATAAATAAATAAATAATGAACAATTATGGACCTTTTCACACCAATGGCCACATTTTGATTATAGACTCTCTGTACTTGTCTAATCTCGTACCACCTACTAAATAAACTAATCTCGTACCACCCACCTGATCACTTCCCTCCTCTCCGCTGACTCCACACCTTGAGACTCCAACTCCAATAAATAATGAACAATTATGGACCTTTTCACACCAATGGCCACATTTTGATTATAGACTCTCTGTACTTTAACCTATCTCGTACCAACTACTAAATAAACTAATCTCTCTAAATAAACTAATCTCGTACCACCCACCTGATCACTAGCCTCCTCTCCGTTGACTCCACATCTGGACCACCTACTAAATAAACTAATCTCTCTAAATAAACTAATCTCGTACCACCCACCTGATCACTAGCCTCCTCTCCGCTGACTCCACATCTGGAGCCTCCAACTCCCGCCTCCATGCCTCCCGGACGTCCGAGGATGACCAGTCCGCCAGCCAGACCCACGAGCAGGCCCACGGCCCACGACAGTCTAGATCTGCGCGACGCCATGGGACGGACAGCCGTCGTCGTCGAGGATGGCGATTTTGCAAGTGCACCGGGAGGCCAGGCATGCTAGACTCGGCGACCGACGCATTTCGACTGGCTCACATACCGCTGCCAACACAATAGAACAAAAATTACCGGAGATTAACCGAAATTCCCTCAACACATTACAGTCAAACCCTGATAGTACGAATTTTAGGAGATAGTGGGAAAATTCATCTCAAGATAGGAAGGTAGTATAGCCGGCCATATTGGCTATCAAGCATTAATAGTGTTTCTTCAGTTACCATTAAATTGATAGGTACGGGTTCGATTCCCCGCCCAAGCACAATGTTTTGTACAGTGGCATTCATCAATTAACCTCTTTCTATTTACTTCTGTTGTCAGTATTTGCTGTGGAAGTGGTCACTTTATTCCCTAGGGACTAGAAGTAACTCCATTTAAATAACATGGGAAGCATCTCTATGATATTTTGCGACTAATGTATGAGACTCAGTCATTGGAAATCAAACACAGTATAGAGTACACTGTTCGGAGATTACGACGTTGACGTTGGTATAGGTTATGTTTAAAACGACAGCGGTAACAATGAGAACAGCAGCAAAAACGAAATAAAAACAAAATGAAGTGAAAACCAAGATGGGAAGAAACAGAGAATAATTCAGAGAATATCCAAATAATAAGAAAAGATAATACATCACAAAAATAATTGAAATAACAATACTGAAAATTGAAAGTGAAACTGAAAAAAGTGCGATGCAGCGATGAAACTCACAGAGGCAGTGGCTACGCAGAACACATCCGCAGCCGTGTTCGGCGTTGCCAACATGATTTCAAGAGCTTGATAACCTTAACAGCTGCAAACATTTAAAGAAATTGAGATATTAGGTTGCAAATCTGGAGTGCGAAAAGTTTCTTTACGCACTAGAGCGTAAAGAAAGCATTTTAGGTACTGAAATCAGTGCAGGAACAGCCACATTATGAGGTAACTGTAGGAAAAATTATTAAGAATTATTATTTATAATTTTCAATTGTATATATGAATAAGATTATTATTTTAGTAGAGGTTCGTCTAATTCTTAAGATAGAGGTTAGTTTTATCGGGATCTAATACTTCCGTTATTCGTTTATAGAGGTTTCTCCTCGCTTTGAGGAAACCTCTACAGGGTGCAGGGCATTTGAAATTTTGAATTGAAATAACTCGAAAACTTGTTGTTGCCTTTTTTGAAATATTTCGTCAGATAAGGTTGCTTCATTTTTTTACTGCAGACTTTCATATTGGCATGACCATGCCAAATTTAAAAAAAAATTTGTCAAACCATTCTGTAGAGATAAAAGTTAAAAAATAAAATGGCGACTACGGGGGGAAACAAGGTTAATGAAACTTTTTCCTTAATTTCAATGTCAGGAAACCGCTCACGAAGTTTGTCGGTCTATTTTAGATACACTCTGTATAATTATGTTATGTTATGTTATTATGATTGTCTAATTCACTCATTAGGCTAGGCGTACACCGGGTAGTCAAGACAAGACAAGACGAGATTAGTCACGTTTAGTCACAGTAATTCACATAGTTGCTTATGAAGCAGCACACACCGATGCAATGACCAATCGGTGTGTGTTGCTTTATAAACACCTATGTGTAGTACCGTACTGTGACTAAACGTGACTAATCTCGTCTTGTCTTGTCTTGACTAACCGGTGGACGCCTAGCCTAAGATGTCTCATTGATCGTCATTCACATCTATTCATTCTACACGCCTTGTACAGAACCAGGTATAGCAGAATACTTTTAACTTGTCAGAAATCAGCTGTATCGGTAATAATTAAAAATTTATTTCGACACAATTATAAAGTCCTATGCCCGGTTTTTCAGTCGTTCAATAAACTTATTGAATCAATAACTTTTTTTTGCATTTGAAAACACATGGTTATTGATTCAATAGTGCTATTGGATCCATAAACTGGCTATTGAGCGACTGAAAAACCGGGCATTAAAGTCTTTAAAAGACCTCTTTAAAGAATACCTTCCAAAGAATAACTTTTTAAAAGACCTTTTTCAATAATCTGCGACATTCAGCATTTGTAGATTAAGTATTGTTATATTGCTTGTCGATCATATGATTTATGACAAGTTAAATGGATCCTGCTATACAGAACTAGGTACAGTATATTATTATATCTCTTACCAACCTAACAAGCAGAAATTACCTTTGAGCCGTTTGAATTTCGCTCTCTTCAAAAGCTGACAAACATTCAACAAATAGCTGGGATAATTGGGCCACGGGCGAGTACGAAAAAGAAGTGAGTAAAAAAACAACAATTACGACATTACGACGCGTTATTTTTTTTTTTTACAAAGCCGGCACTTTCCAGACTACAGTCTACACACGATCAAGGGGTCGGGTAGCGTTGTTACAAACCGTACACAAAGAGGGCAGTGTGATTACAAACACCAGACTGCTATATTCTGTACGAAAGTGATTATCGAAGCCTCATTGATAAGGATAGAGTAAAGAAAAGAAGACGGAAAAGAGGATGAAGAAGAAGAGGATGAAGAAGAAGAGGAAGAGGAGGAGGAGCATGAGGGGGAGGAGGAGTAGGAGGAGGAAGTAGAAGAAGAAGTAAAAGAAGAAGAAGAAGAAGAGGATGAAGAAGAAGAAGAAGAAGAAGAAGAAGAGGAAGAAGAAGAAGAAGAAGAAGAGGATGAAGAAGTAGAAGAGGAAGAAGAGGAAGAAGAAGACGGAAAAGAGGATGAAGAAGAAGAAGAAGAAGAAGAAGAAGAAGAAGAAGAAGAAAAAAAGAAGAAGAAGAGAAAAAGAAGAAGAAGAAGAAGAAGAAGAAGAAGAAGAAGAAGGAGGAAAATGCTAAGGAAGAGGTTAAAATGATGAAGAGGAGGAGGAGGAGGCAAGATAGCAGGAGGCAAAGGAGAAGCAGAAAGAGGACAAGGAGGACGAAGAGGAGGAGGGAGAGGCGTAGGTGATGGAAGAAGAGGAGAAGGAGGAGGAGGAGAATGTGAAGGTGGAGGAGGTAGAAGTTAGGAGGAAGAAGAAGAAGAAGGAGAAGAAAAGAAGATGAAGACGTAGAAGAAGAAGAAGAAGAAGAAGAAGTAATGGGAGAAGGAGAAGAATGAGGGATGAGGAGGAGGAATGAAGGGAGAGGATGAGGAGGAAGAGTAAGAGGCGCAGGAGATGGAGGAAGAAGGAGAAGAAGAAGAAAGAATAGGAAGAAGAAAAGAGGAAGAAGAGGAAAAGAAGAAGGAAGAAGAAGAAACAAGAGAAGATGACGCAGCAAAGAAGAAGAAGAAGAAGATGAAAAAGAAGGAGAAGAAGATGAACAAGAAGAAGAAGACGAAGCAATAGAAGAATAAGAAGAAGATGAAGTAGAAGAAGAAAAAGAAGAAGAAACAAAAAGAAAAGAAGAAGAATAAGAAGAAGACGACACAGAAGAAGAAAAAAAAGAATGGTTGGAACAATAGGGTGGTAAATGGAGAAGAAAGAAAAGAAGATGAGGATAGAGTAAAGACAAGGAGACAAATAAGAAATGAAGAAGATGAAGTGAAGAGGAGGAAGAACAAGAAGAAGTAAAACAGGAGGGAGAAGATGATAATGTAGAATAGTAACGAGCAGAACAGATAATCCAGGATGTACGCGATTAGGTTTGAACTTCAACCGACAAAGACGGAGAAGGAGGAGAAGAATAACTCAAAGATGACGAGAGGAAGAAGAAAAAGAAGAACAGAATGAAGAAGTGGAAAGTAGAAGACGGGAAAAAATAACTGAAAAAAACAGAAGAATGAGTGAAGGAAGCAGGGGACGAATTGAAGATTGGTGAGAGGTATACATAGTGACACATGTGTTCTACTCTCTCTCTCTCTTTCACTCCCGCTTTCTCACTCTCTCTCTCTGACTCCTCTCTCTCACTCTCTCTGACTGCCTAATGGGAGGCCATGGCCAGACGAGAGCTGTCATCAAATGAACAATTGTCAATGTCCGGATTTGGGACGAATGTGACGACCAAGGGTAGAAACAGCCGCATCTTGCAAGAGTGGCTCGATTCTTATCACTTCTCCAGTGGGCGATGGCATAATAATCTTGTTAGGCTAGGCGTACACCAGTTAGTCAAGACAAGACAAGATGAGATTAGTCACGTTTAGTCACAGTAATTCACATAGTTGCTTGTAATCCAAACACTGATGCAATGACTAATCGGTGTGTGTTGCTTCACAAGCAACTATGTGAAGTATTGATCACGTTTAGTCACAATGGTTATAGTTATGAAGCAGCACACACCGATGCAATGACTAATCGGTGTGTGTTGCTTCATAAGCGAATATGTGAAGTACTGTGACTAAACGTGACTTTTCTCGTCTTGTCTTGTCTTGACTAACCGGTGTACGCCTAGCCTTAGGTTGCACGGAACGAGATCAATTTTGATCCAGGATCAGTGCAATGCTGAGTAAATGGGATCAGTTGATTCGAAGTAGTTCAAAATCAAATTCATTTGCCATAAAATAAAACAAAAATGAACAAAATGCATTTTTATCTGCCTTAAAATGCGCAAGATTTTTATCATTCTTATATGAAAAGAGTTTCGTGTCCGACTTTGGAAAGTTCATGAGGAAGTTTGAGTGGACCGATTTTGATGCGGTTTGCGCCAAAAGAAAGATGAGTAATCGAATTTTTGCAGGCTCTGTTTTTCGAAAATAATTATTTTAAATGCGAGAAATTTGCTGAAAACTTGAAATAGTTTCTTGTGGCACTATCTGTTGGCATTAAAGTTCAGTCAGTTTTTAAAATCCCCAAGAGATAGCTTAAAAGCTGAAAGTAGAACGGGACCAGTAATCAGTATCATTTCATTGGTGGGATTGTTGATCGGAGCACCGTTATTCTTCAGTTAGCAACCCAGCGTTGCCAGATGACATTTGGCTGTTTTTCGCAATCCAACCTATCAGCCATGTCATCAGGCAACGCTGGGTTGCTGACTGAAGTCAGATAGCAGTTGCTCCGTGGGCACACGGCCTTAAGCAACAGCTGAAGCTCGATATTGACTGTTTCTATTCTCTGAATAAGGCTTAAGCTAGATGTATAGCTTAGGCTAGGCGTACACCGGTTAGTCAAGACAAGACAAGACAAGATTAGTCACGTTTAGTCACAATAGTTCACATAGTTGCTTATGAAGCAGCACACACCGATGCAATGACTAATCGGTGTGTGTTGCTTCATAAGCAACCATGTGAAGTACTGTGACTAATCTCGTCTTGTCTTGTCTTGACTAACCGGTGTACGCCTAGCCTAATGGGACGGTTAAATTAAATCAGATTTTCGTTGCAAGTAGGCGTCAATCTCTCTGATGAACACAGAATAGGAGAGATTCTATTCTATTCTGTGCTGATGAATAAGGATCACTCTCTCTGACCAAAGTGCATTATTATAAGTTTAGTGAAAGCGTGTTTATATAAGCTCATAAACGATGGTTGTGTCAAGTAGTAAATTATAGGTTATTGTTTGGAGGTGGACCTTGCATCAACTTTATTATTACTGTCAGTCCTCGTTGAATTAACATAATCATAGTTATTGTTCCAATAAACTAAGCTTGTTTGGTCTGTCCATTCATGCCAAACGATTCTCAAGATTAAACAATAACCCTGTATGGAGCGAATAGAATAGCTGCCTTTCAGAGAGAGAGAGAGAAAGAGAGAGAGAGAGAGAGAGGGAGAGTGTGTGGGAGAGAAAGTATTCGAAGAAGAGAGAGATTACTTTTAAAAATTATATTTTAAAAGTTTTTAAAATAAATGTAATACGTAGCTACTACTAATCATTATAACTGTCATTGAATAATATTTTTTCAAGGTTGATGCCCACATTAGCTCTAGACTTGTGCGCGGGTAATGGGAGGGGCGATGATGAGAGAATGATGACGACTGCCTTTTTTAACTGTCTCATTTCATTTTTTAGAATATATTTCAATCTTTTAACAATTTTTTTTTAATTTTCAAACATTTTTTATATTTTAAATCTTTTTAAATAATTTTAATTTTTTATTTTAAAATATTTTTTATTTTTTAAAATCGTTTTAATTGTCTCATTTCATTTTAGCAACTAACATCACTGGCACGTCAAACAGTACTGAACAATCTCCTATGAAATACTGGCAATTTATACAACAAAGTAAGCATTTTAGTGCACAAAATCAGTCAATACCAAAGATTCAAAATTGATAGAATTAATTTATTATCCTCTAACTAGACAAAAAGATAAAAAATATTGAGGCTTGTAGAAAAAATCCTGTAACCTGTTGGAAAGTCAGCGAACTAAGTAGTGCAGCAAAAATGCAAAATGTAATCAACATGAGCGCTTTTCTCATAAAAAACCTCACAAGTCGATTTTTCAATTGATCTAAGAATAACTCACAATAATTCTACAGTTGCAGTATGCACTGCACTGACATAGTGGGGGATCTTTTTAACTTTTCTAATCTTTTGTCTGGTTGGGGGATCATAAATTTTACCTAATTCGAATCTTTGGTAATCTTCGGCTCTACTCACTCTGTAGATCTCACTCAATTGGGTTGTGTAGAAGACAGTTCCTGAAGTCCTAAATCCACCCACGTGGCCAGTGGCCACGAAAAAAATTGAAAAATTCTATGATTTTATTTCATAGACTATTATTAATTTTGAAAACATTGCGGTCGCAATGCGATTAACTATTTTCAAAAATATCATAAACATTGTAACTTATCAATTCTACAGCACGAGCCATTTCTAGCCAACTTTTTTATTTGTAATATACACATGCTCATATAGAATATCAATATGGGCTTTACCAATTATTATTCCGAATCATACAGATATGTTGAATTGCATTCAGTTTGCAAAAGATCAAGAGGTTGTGACCTTGAATATTCCACACGCAGCGTACAAAAACCGGTCAATGAATTGCATTCTTTCAGAAAAAATGTTCTAGTTTATGAACTCAGTTCAAGCGGTTATCGTTGTTCAAAATTGAAATTTTACAGGAAATAAAAAAAGAGTTTATGTCTTTTAGGATTGCAGATATGCAAAACAATGAGCAATTATGTTGTCTGACTTTTGGCCTGTTTAGGGTCATTCAATTTCGTCCATCCCAATTTCGTCCAACTTGAAATCATTAAAATTAAGTTACAACTTCAGTCTAGACTAGACCTACTATTGCTGCACCGGTATTGGGTTCGATTCCCATTCCTTCCTGTATTTTTGTCATCATTCTTCACCTTATTACCCACGCACAAGTCGTAGACTAATGTCAAATAAAATAGACTATTAGCATAAAGAGGACTTTTTAGCATACAAAATAACTTGTCTACATCCATAATATTATCAAGATTCAAGTGTATATTTTCTTGGCACGTTTCGAACTCGATGAATTGCTTCAAATAAAATATTTTATTGCAAAAAATACACTATTTCATAATATCATATAGGCCTACAATTTCAAAGACTTTTCCAATTCTCAGATTCTTTTTAAATTCGAAAGTATAACATAAACTATTTTATAATTGTTATTTCATTAATTTGAAAAATAATATAATAAACAAAAATAGAAAAAAAAGTAATGAGAAGACGAAGTTTGCCAGCAACTTTGTAGCTTCTGATTTGAAAACTTCATCTTATAGTACGGCCTTGAACGTGTTGAAGAGAGAGATAAAGATGGAGAAAACATGTGAGATAAACTCTGAAAAAAGTGCCTGAACGTGTGTAGAAGAAGGGAGGACAGACGAAAAAGAAGGAAAAAAGGAAAATGTGAGATAAAAATGTTTGGCCAGTCTATCTTGTGTCTTCTTTGCTTTTTCTCTTCGGCTATCTTCTTCTACTTATATACTGAATGGGTGGAAGGAATTGCTAGTAATTGCAGGTTACCTGCCGCTCTGGTCATCGAAAATTGCCGGTAGAAAGAGAGGGGGGAGAGAGAGTGAGAGAACGCGAGAGGAAGAAAGAGTGAAGAAGAAGAAGGAGGAAGAAGAAGAAGAAAAGAAGGAGGAGGAAGAAGAAGAAGAAGAAGAAGAAGAAAAAGAAGGATGAGGAGGAGGAGGAGGAGGAGGAGGAGGAGGAGGAGGAGGAGGAGGAGGAGGAGGAAGAAGACGGAGACCAGAATGTAGGAGCATTGAAGGTGTCCAAGAAATGAACCGTTAGCAGAATTTGGTCCGAACGGTGAAATGAAGCTCAGTAGTTTTCAAATTTATGCAAATTGATTGAATAGAATCTTCACGTTCCTAGTTTGTGAAAAAGTTTGTGGAGAGAACATCTTTAAACTCATGAAGATCGGAATGTGTCAGAGCACTGAACATCAACTAGAAGTGAATGAACTTCAAGTGGAGTCTCAACTTATTTCCGTCTCCTCTTATTAGAATATTGCATTTAGGCTAGGCGTACACCGGTTAGTCAAGACAAGACGAGATTAGTCACGTTTAGTCACAGTACTTCACATAGTTGCTTATGAAGCAGCACACACCGATTAGTCATTGCATCGGTGTGCGCTGCTTCATAAGCAGCTATGTGAATTACTGTGACTAAACGTGACTAATCTCGTCTTGTCTTGTAATGACTAACCGGTGTACGCCTAGCCTTACACTAATAAACTCAACATACTTTAATGGACCTTTTCACACCAATGGCCGCAATGTGATTATACAGTCTCTGTACTGGCAAACATGAACCCTTTTTTACTCATCATAACCGAGTCTAGCAAGAAGATGACGAAAATTCTTATAAAAATACTTTAATCTGATTTATACATTCATTAAAACACCTTGAAACCAATTAATGAAAGATAGCAATAAAGTATCGATGATACCTTTTTTTATCGTATGGCTTTTATTGGTGGGGAGACCCTTACGGGTAGGTTCCACCTCGCCTCATTGCACAATTTTTTTCTTTGTGTCTTTTTTGTGTCGGTCACCCATCCAAGAGCGGTCTCGAATGTTTGTTACTTAACCACATGATTACTTAGCTGAAACCAATTAATAAAAGATAGCAATAAAGTATCGATGATACCTTAATGATTTAATTGAATTCTATCTCAAAATCGTGTTTGTTCCTATCTCACAATGGTTGAAATCCAAACCCCCCCCCCTCACGATTACCCACTCTCTCTCACTAGAGCGCGCTGATATGGTCTATATCAGCTATAGTCCGATTCACGTCAAGAAGTCAGTATTGTTTATATGAGGAGCATTGATGCCAAGTTTCATTGAGAGAGAAAGAGAAAACTGCACCAAACGTGTTTGTTGGGACTGTGCGACAACAATGCTCAGTGCGAATAGGATAGAGACATCAGCAACTGCCTTGTGCTGAACAAGGATAGCAAACTCCCATCTAAGCAATGCTGACTTCTTGACGTGAATCGCACTATAGGAGTCTCGCTCTTCTCCTTCTTCTTCACCTCCTCCTCCTCCTACTCCTCCTCAATCTCCACCTTCTTTTCCACCTCCACCCCTTTTTCTTTTTCTTCCTCTTCTTCTTTTTCTCCTTCTTCGCACTATACTCCTCAATAGAATCTTGATAAATCTCTCTAATTACTCTCTCTTTCTACACCCCCCCTTCTACTCTCTTCTCCCCTCCCCTTCTCCTCTCCTCTCTTTATCCTCTCCTCTCTTACTCATTTCCTCTTTTCATTTTCTCCTCTCTTAGTCCTCTCCTGTCCTCTTCTTTCATCTGATTATCATTATTCTTCAATTGAATACGAATTCGATTGAACTGTACATATAAGATCAGTGAAACTGTGTGCATCACTTCGACATTTGGTCAATGAAATTGTCAACAATAGAAAGAAATAATTTATATTGTTCAACACACATTGTATCCATTTTGACAATGGAACAATAGATTCATTGAACAAATTTTGCAAAATTTGAGTTGATTTTGGCGACTAGTGCAGGGTCATTGATCAAATTCCAACATTGAAAGTGGTTTATCTAGGTTATTTTTTCAACTTGAGTTCATGGCGCTTCTATAAATTATACGCTTAATTATTGCGCATTAATTTCGCGATATGCATCTGTGGAAATGCAATTACATATTTGAATTAATTGAATGATTGTTCAATATCAATTATTTGAGTTCATATCTTTCAAATTCGTCGAATCAATTGTAAAGTATAATTATTAATGAATAATTATTGAATACATTTTATCCCACTTATCTTTGAGAAGAAAGTCTAATACAATATAATTCAATTTTATTTTATTTATTTTTACAAACATGGATACAAGAGTTTTCCCCTTACATGTCTCCTTGACAAGTTACATAATTATTCTTCAAATCACAATTGAAATTACTTTCGACATAGAGAAACTACAGATTAATAATTAATTGAACGAAATTCCTAATTAATGTCATATAATATTCGGAAGACTTGTGCTACTGCAAATACTGACAACAGAATGAAAGCTATAGTGCGATTCACGTCAAGAAGTCAGCATTGCTTAGATGGGAGTTTGCTATCCTTGTTCAGCACAAGGCAGTTGCTGATGTCTCTATCCTATTCGCACTGTGCATTGTTGTCGCACACAGTCCCAACAAACACGTTTGGTGCAGTTTTCTCTTTCTCTCTCAATGAAACTTGGCATCAATGCTCCTCATATAAGCAATGCTGACTTCTTGACGTGAATCGGACTATAGTAAGGAAATTCGAAGATCTCCGGTGGTCAAGTGGCTAAGGCGCTGGACCGGCAAACCAGAGGTGCTGGGTTCGATTCCCGCCCGGGGAAAAGTTTTTTGTGCAGCAGCGTTCATCGAATTTCCTTACTAGCTATTATTCTGTTGTCAATATTTGCAGTAGCAGAAGTCTTCAGAATATTATATGGCATTAATTAGGAATTTCGTTCAATTAATTATTATGATTTAACAGCAACTGAATAGGTGCAATATCTCATTTCCTTCCACCTTATAGCTGGATTCTTTTAAATTGTCAGAAACAGCTGATTGATGTACGCTCGTTCACTAATGTTAAATCAGCTGTTTTCTGACAAGTTAACAGAATCCTGCTTTAAAGATTATCCATTCCTATTCACTGCTTTTGGATAGACGAAAAAAATGAAGAGACTCAAGACAGGATATGAAATTATAAACTAACATAGACAACTTTCTCGCTTCAAATTAGGCATAATCCTCCTACTGAGGGTGGTAAGCTATAGGTTTTTGCGTGACTAATTTTTTAATTAATTGCGTGACAGATTTTCTACAATGAGAACTATTACAATAATATATCTATATAACTGTGATGTCATTAGTTTTTTATCTACTTTGTATGATACTGTAAGTAAAATTGTACCCTGTCAAAAATAATGTTGTAATGTAATCTTGTAATTTTGTCGAAATAAATGCAATTCAATTCAATAATTGTAAGAATGTTGATTAAACTTATGATAGATTAATATAACTGAAGGCCGTGGTTTCTAAACCACATAAATGATATGATAATTCGTATTGTGTGGTTCATTTTGCTAGGACAGAATAATGGATTGGAAGTCCCAAAAAGCAAATATTTTTGTTCCCATAGATAATTTAGATATTCTAAAGATTTATAAATATCAACAGAATAACTTTTCAACACTGTGACATAATTAAATCATAGAGAAAGCATAGCCTACTTGCTCTTTGATTAAATTGAGTTCAAAATACTTTTCTATTGAGATCTCAATTTCCAGTTCAATAGAATAGGAATGGGTCAGTTCTATTAACTATTTGATTCGAAATATTCGGCTCAATTAATGTCAATAAAAATGCTAACAAGTTTCAGCTCAATATTATTATACAGTAGTGCTATTTAGTAAAGCTTGGGCATTCTTCAAAGAACATAATATATATGAGAACGGTATGGCTAGGCGTACACCGGTTAGTCAAGACAAGACGAGATTAGTCACAATAATTCACATAGTTGCTTATGAAGCAGCACACACCGATGCAATGACTAATCAATGTGTGTTGCTTCATAAGCAACTATGTGAAGTACTGTGACTAAACGTGACTAATCTCGTCTTGTCTTGAATAACCAGTGTACGCCTAGCCTATGTGATTGCTTGATATTTTAAGGCAAGTCAAGCAATTCAAAAGACAAAATTCTGAATGAAAGTCTTTCACTGATTATTACGTATTCATAACAGTTGATCAATTGTATCCAATAATTATTTGCATGTTTAGAATTCTTTTTAAGTTTCATGCAGGCATAAACTTCATCAACGTTATGAATGGATGTATTCGAGTTTTCCTGTTCTGATTTTCAAGTTGACTGAAAATAAAAAGATTAGAGCGATTTGAAACAGATGTAACTTGCATTTGTTTGCGTATTTTGTTTATTGACATTAATTTCAAACTTTTTACGATTTCTGGTAATATAGAATTTCCTGTATATTTAGTTTCTTCTGTAGTTAGTCTTCTTTTGAAGAAGGCTGTTTCTTAACTGGCAATTGTACTATGAATTACTGCTCTATTTCTGTACATCTACTTCTTTGTATTACTACTTCTTCAATTCAGTAGATTTTTTTTGTATCGTATGGCTTTTTATCGGTGGGGAGACCCTTACCGGTACGTTCCACCTTGCCTAATTGCACAATTTTTTGTGTCGGTCACCCATTGATATTTTCAGTAGATATGAACAACGCACTATTACTTTAATAACTTCTGACACAGTGTCTGGTAAGATGTTGTGATATTTATAATACATAATAAAAACACTAGGATGTAGTCAAAAATATACACTAAACTGCATTTAAAGTATTATTAAAACCGCATCATCAAAAACAACTGAGAAATCAGAGAATAAAGAATCTGACACAAAGTTTCTTAGTACACTGAAGATGGCACAATGATGCCGAAACATGTTTGTGAATTTCTTTACTAAATACAGTGATATGTTTGACTACCGTACATCCTTGTGTTTTCATTATATATTATATAAAAGTTACTACAATAGTTTCCACAACATCGAATTAAATTGCTATCTTTATTTTTCCTTGGAGGGCGAAGTTGAGGTGAAGCCAGCACCCTTATTCCAAATTGTCTTACCACAGGTTTATTGTCTCTGCCACCAGAGAGAATACTACAAATTCTATACTCTGTCTGACAGAGTATAGAATTTGTCTCTGTCTCTAATTCTATACTCTCTGTCTGACACAGGCCTGCAGACAATAAAAAACATCACATTTCCTAACGGTTTCTTAATTTACACTGCAATCTGCAGACAATTATTTTTTCAATGCAACCTAACCTAAAAATGTGTAAATTCCAGGGTTGAAAAACTGCCCTAGTAGCCTACGTTTACGGTTGCATGAGTAGAAAATAACAGGTTCTTCAATAACTACTATTAGCACCTTTAGAAATAGTTGAAATCTGATGGTTCAATGATTAAAATTATGCAACAATGATTACGAAACTTGCTCATGAAAAACAAAAATGTTCTCAGAAATAAAGTTTATGTAAGTTATACGGTATTTCAGAAACTTTTGAATTGAAATACCGTACTTAAAAATATCCAAGATCAAGCATTCAGAAGAACCAAAAAATGTCATTTTTCTAGTCACTAAAGACTCAACAGGTGATTCATTTCTCAGTGTAATCCAATCAATCTTAAATAATATGCCAAAATCAGTTCAATAGCTGGACGGATATATCAAGCACTTTTATGGGTTCATGGTGTTCTTGATCCTTCACAGTACACTTGCAAATTACATCAATATTGCTTACAATCAATCAAAGCTACTGAAATCATCTCAGATTATTTCTAAATAACCAGTCCGTGCCTATTTGGACGCATAAAAAAGTGTTCTGAGTACAAAAAACATGACTTACCAAGTAGAAAAATGATGCTGCTATTCAAATAATGAGTTGCGAATTCGCCTTTGTGCAAAAAATCCTAATCTGTTCGCAAATTCACTTCTAGAAAGTTCTAGGATTAATTTCTCACATTACGCACTACAACCGAAAACTAGTGGCATTTAAAACAAGTGAAAGACAATTTATCGGCATTTTGTAACAGTATTTTCAACTTGAAATAGGTTAGGACGCCATAAAACAACTCATGTTTCACATCAACTTCCACACAAATCGAAGCAAAGCTGAACTGAACTGAACTAGACAAGACAACCGGTCGGACGAGACATCAGCTGTTCAGTTGGAGCTACAAAGAGGAAATTCGAGATGCTACATACTGTGTAAAGGAAGCTCAAGATGATACACAAGTTGCAAAGTGATACGCAAGTCAGATGAAGGCTAAAGAAATAAATAAAGCCAGTGATGGAGTCTAAATAAATTAATATTAAATTTGAAAATTCCTAATGTTGTAAGGATCCTGGATCAAAATTGATCTTGCTTGATGCAACCCAACATAAATATATTGAATTCAGAATTAAATCAACTATTTTTTGTATTAATTACAGTACCTATTCATTTTTTTTTTGCTCGGGATGATGCCCTGATAAGCTCTAAGCTTGTGCGTGGGTAATGGGAAGGATGATGATGAGAGATGAATGGACCTACAGCTTTAGGTGGGTTCCGAACCACCGGGAAGCGATTTTGAAGCTCATTAATTTTTGTATTTAGAGGAGCCGGTCACCGTTACAACGGGAGTGGTAGGCGCTGTCTCTTATACAATCTCCCCGCCTCTGCCATTGGGACCAACCCGCTTCCCCAAAAATTACTTATTAATTTGGAAAATTCATCTATATTCTGCTACCTATCAAAAATATAAATTATTATACATTATAGAGTAAAAGTATAGGATTTTTTTTTAATTTGAAAAATAATTTCAAAACCTGTGATAGAAAGGGTTGGCGGAGCATTAGTAACAAAATTGTATTGTCATTGATGAACATTTTTGTAAAAGTTACTAAAAAATTAGTTGATGTATGAAATCAATTGGCAATAAGTGAATTATTATTATTTTGCAAGCTATCACAAAAAAGTTTCTTTCCAATCCACTAATCCATTTGATTATTCAAATTCCTATTTGAATAATCCATAATGAAATAATATTATTCTTCTAATACCACCCCGAACTTCCCATTTCTAAAGCTTAGGAACTGCTTCATAAAAATGAAAAAAAAAAAAATAAAAATGAGGCGCCATTGGAATATAAATATTTTATAATATGAGCTGGATTATAAATTTTGATTGATATTGTCATTGCTCTTTCTTGAATAAAAGACATTTGAGTTCTAAAGAAAAACTGTCTAATAAACACTGATATTTCTGTCTGATGATGTAAAGCCGACAATTTAACTGGAACTAATTAATAAAAAGTAATCGAATCTGACAAATTGCTTAATATTTAATCATTCAGTTTACAACCGCTCGTAAAACAATCATAACATTCAACTTTGGATGATGATAATGACTTTTCACAATTGATAAAAATAATTGAATTAATTGAAATACATTTTATTGGACATTAAAATTATTCCTGGAAAAATTGATAAGTTACTATTACAGTAACGTAGATTTATTGGTAAACAATGTCAAATTGTTTAAAATAATAATATTGAGTAGCCTATTATTTTTCAAATTGAAGGTTCTTTTTGCCTAAATGTTGATACCGTAAAGTTAAAATCAAAGTAAAGATTCAGTCTTTCCTTCAACTTTGGAAATTCTCCTTAGGCTAGGCGTACACCGGTTAGTCAAGACAAGACGAGATTAGTCACAGTACTTCACATAGTTGCTTATGAAGCAACACACACCGATTAGTCATTGCATTGGTGTGTGCTGCTTCATAAGCAGCTATGTGAATTACTGTGACTAAACGCGACTAATTTCGTCTTGTCTTGTCTTGACTATCCGGTGTACGCCTAGCCTTGTTCTGTTGAATTTCAACGCTATGGGTCCTGTTTGATAAAACTTTAAGCCCTGTTAAACAGGAAATAGGCGGACATACACAAGACATAAATAGCACGGCATGTACCATACAATTAACTTATAGGTAACTGCTATAAATTATTAAAACTTAATAATAAAAGTAAAATAAATTTTGAAGTCTCTGTTGTGATCGCAGCTTCAATCATTTCAATCATCGAATTTGAATAGCATACACTTTGGCACGTGCTCAGGTAAGGGATAGGTGCAATCTGATTGCTTGGGATTCTCACTTGGAACACCAACAATGCTATACAGCGCTGAAACATGGAACAACATATTGATTAGCCGTTTTATCATGAAGGAATTCAATTCATGATAACACACACATATTATATTGGCCTATTATGAACATTACAGTCATTACATTATTTACATTAGCCTACGTATTATAAACTTACTTGAAAGAAAGTTTACATTTGGATATTGGAGTTACATAAATTAGATACCGTAATTGTGTCAAGTCAATTATTGAAACATAATAATGTTATTCATTCAAAATGTATGAGGAATTGTTGAAAATCACACAAATTGTGTCAACAAAGATGTTTCTGGATTCATCAAACTCAAACAATGTAAGTTATTTCATACATGTGTACGGATGTAGGCCTTGCCATACCGTACATTAAAATTATATTTGATGATTGAATGATTAAATGTTAGTTGATGAATATTACCTAACTTATATTCATGATAACTGATTGAAAGAAATCAATCTAATAAGGATATGATGGATATTGAACAGACATAGGATGGATAGTCATGAAAACTGTACAATAAGTGTTAGCCTACAAATCTGATATCTTAATTATTATTTAAAACTGATGAAACATCTCATTTACATTATTAAGAGAAAAACAATACACGTCAGTGGCATCTATAAGATCCAAAGAGTTACATTTTGGAAATCGAAAAGAATTTTATCTTGAAACATAATTAATCTAACACAGTATTACTTACGCAGTTGTTTTAGAAGTCTTGACTTGGTGTTGCTTTTTGGAAATACTATTCTATTGAAGAGTTCATCCTCATTATCATATTTCAGATTTTTGAAGTCTTTTCTGAACGGTATGTTACCGATAATTAAAGGTAGATTGACAGTTACGCTGTCTCCTTTCATGGAAAGTTTCAGGCGGATCTGGAAGAATTAAAAGACTTAGGGCGGGTACATGAGCTCGGGATTTAGCCAAGTCCTAGACTAAAACGGTTGGCTACCGTAGCATCGACAAACGTTTGTCTCGACAGGTTAGTGGGTTAGCAGCATAGAGAGTCCTTAGTACATAGTGTCGAGGCTAACGTTTGTCGATGCTACGGTGGCCACCCGTTTTAGTCTAGGACTTGGCTAAATCCCGAGCTCATGAACCGGCCCTTATAGGCCTAATATTGATCAATGATGAGATTGTTTAGAAGATGGTATCAATTTTCAACCATATCCTTGTTCACCATATATTTCAGAAGTAATGAACTTTTTAGTCTACTTGTCAATAACATTGTGAATTTTTGTAATCCAAACATCTAAGATACGGTATGTGTTTTTATGATATGTGTAAGTGTTTACACATATACACATATAATAAATGTGAAATATACTATAAACACTAAATTAACTTAAAAAGCAAGATACTCACAAATGATGTGTTAATGTACATTTCGCGGTGCTGTGCCGCATCGTCAGAACACGTGTACAAACAGGTGAACCGGACTGAGGTTATGGGAAGGAAGTAGGTGGGTGTTTATGGGAGAGGGAGTGGGAGATTAGAGGGCAGGAAGTTTGAAATTTCGAGGATTTTATCAAAGAGTGGGTGAGATTTGAAATGAATTGGGTCGTTGAGGATGTTGTGGGGTTGTGATTTGTGATGTTTATAGATTTCAAATTGTTCTAGAGTGTGGGTTCGGTTGGTGTTTTGTGTGTGGTGGAGGATTTCAAGGGTGGAATCTATGTTTGAATATGAGTGATTGGTGGAGATGATGTGGTCTGCAAATGTGGAATGTGATTTGGGGTGGGTGATGGCTCTAATATGTTCTTTAAATCTGATTGAAAATGAACGTGTAGTCATACCAATATAGAATTTGTCACAGTCTTTACATTTCAGTTTGTAAATGCCAGGTCTATTGTGTGGTAGGGGTTGGGGTAGGGGTGATTGTAGTAATTTCTGGAGTGAGTTGTTTGTTCTGTATGTTACTTTATATTTTAGTTTTTTGAAAGAGGCTGCTATTTTGTGGGTTTTGCTGTTTTTGTAGGTGAGTGTGATGTAGGGATGAGGGGGGTCGTTGTTAGGGGTTGGGATGTTTTATTTCTGCATTTGTTTTATTTTGAGGAGGAGGTTGTCGATCAGAGTGTGGTTGTAACCATTTTGTTGTGCAATGAATTTTATAGTGTTTAGTTCTTCTTGGTAGTCTGTTTTTGTCATGGGAATTCTGATTAATCTGTGAAGCATGTGGTTATAGGCTGCATGTTTATGTTGGTTGGGGTGGTTTGAGGTGCTATGTATTGTGGTGTCAGTTGTTGTGGGTTTCCTGTAGATTTTAAATGTTTTGAAAGTTTGATCCTGTTTTGTTATTGTTATGTCTAAGAAGTTGATGCTATTGTTCTGTTCCATTTCTAAGGTGAAATGTAAGTTGGGATGGATTTTGTTGAGTTTGGTGTGGAGTTTCAATTTGTCTTTTATTTCCTTTGTATATTAGGAGGATATCATCTACATAGCGGTACCATCCTGTAATTTTGTTTGGTTGTGATGATATGGGGTAGTTATTGTTCAGTATTTTGTTTTGTTCAATATTATGTATAAATATTTCAGCTAGTATGGAGGCTAGAGGATACCTCAAACAATCCTCAAACAATACCTCACATACCTCAAACAAATGCTCACTGCCAACAACACCCAACCTGACGTTATAAAGGAAATCATGCTACTAACCAAACTCATCACATCACAAAATTATTTCAAATTCAACCACAAATACTACCAACAATCACAAGGCCTAACAATGGGTAGTCCTCTAGCCTCCATACTAGCTGAAATATTTATACATAATATTGAACAAAACAAAATACTGAACAATAACTACCCCATATCATCACAACCAAACAAAATTACAGGATGGTACCGCTATGTAGATGATATCCTCCTAATATACAAAGGAAATAAAAGACAAATTGAAACTCTCCACACCAAACTCAACAAAATCCATCCCAACTTACATTTCACCTTAGAAATGGAACAGAACAATAGCATCAACTTCTTAGACATAACAATAACAAAACAGGATCAAACTTTCAAAACATTTAAAATCTACAGGAAACCCACAACAACTGACACCACAATACATAGCACCTCAAACCACCCCAACCAACATAAACATGCAGCCTATAACCACATGCTTCACAGATTAATCAGAATTCCCATGACAAAAACAGACTACCAAGAAGAACTAAACACTATAAAATTCATTGCACAACAAAATGGTTACAACCACACTCTGATCGACAACCTCCTCCTCAAAATAAAAAACAAATGCAGAAATAAAAACATCCCAACCCCTAACAACGACCCCCCTCATCCCTACATCACACTCACCTACAAAAACAGCAAAACCCACAAAATAGCAGCCTCTTTCAAAAAACTAAAATATAAAGTAACATACAGAACAAACAACTCACTCCAGAAATTACTACAATCACCCCTACCCCAACCCCTACCACACAATAGACCTGGTATTTGCAAACTGAAATGTAAAGACTGTGACAAATTCTATATTGGTATGACTACACGTTCATTTTCAATCAGATTTAAAGAACATATTAGAGCCATCACCCACCCCAAATCACATTCCACATTTGCAGACCACATCATCTCCACCAATCACTCATATTCAAACATAGATTCCACCCTTGAAATCCTCCACCTCTCAAAAAACAACTGAACCCACACTCTAGAACAATTTGAAATCTATAAACATCACAAATCACATCCCCACAACATCCTCAACGACCAAATTCATTTCAAATCTCACCCACTCTTTGATAAAATCCTCGAAATTTCAAACTTCCCGCCCTCTAATCTCCCACTCCCTCTCCCATAAACACCCACCTACTTCCTTCCCATAACCTCAGTCCGGTTCACCTGTTTGTACACGTGTTCTGACGATGCGGCACAGCACCGCGAAATGTACATTAACACATCATTTGTGAGTATCTTGCTTTTTAAGTTAATTTAGTGTTTATAATTTACTAAAGTGAGAAAAGAATGGATCCACAACAACCAAGTGAAATATACATTTAATATGTGTGTAGGCTAAGGCGAGGCGTACACCGGTTAGTCAAGACAAGACGAGATTAGTCACGTTCAGTCACAATAATTCACATAGTTGCTTATGAAGCAGCACACACCGATGCAATGACTAATTGGTATGTGTTGCTTCATAAGCAACTATGTGAAGTACTGTGACTAAACGTGACTTATCTCGTCTTTTGTCTTGTCTTGACTAACCGGTGTACGCCTAGCTTAAGTGTTTTTCTTTTCAACTACTGTTGAAACAATAACCTAAATAATTCTGTAGTTTAAAACTAAAACAATTCCACAGTTGACTGTTGAAAATAAGTTCATGAAACTGGAAATCGCCCCAGTCAGTTATATAAGTAGACACATTTGAGATGCTTGGTGCAACAGAACATTATACTACACCTTTTCCAGTTTTATATTAAAAAGTATCAATTGTAATTGAGAATGTTCATTTGTAATTGAGAAAACATCAGTTGTAAATGAGAACGGTCAATTGTATTTGAGAAGATATAACATGGAATTGAGAATGGTGAATTGTAAATGAGAAAGTATCATTTGAAATTGAGAAGATGTCAGTTGTAAATTGAGAAATCAAATTAAAGAACCAGCTGACCTTTTTCACGTTTTTAACTTCTCATTTACATGTGACTATTTCTCATTTACAATTCACCATTCTCAATTATAGCAGGATTATTAATTTAACTTGTCAGAAAACATCTGATTTAACGTTAGTAAACGAGCGTACATCAATCAGCTGTTCTCTGACAATTTAAAAGAATCCTGCTATACATGTGATATCTTCTCAAATACAATTGACCGTTCTCATTTACAACTGATGTTTTCTCAATTACAAATCACTATTCTCAAATTGAATTGACACTTTCTCAAATACAGTTGGAAAAGGTGTAGATTCAAATGAATGATTTAATGATTTCAATGAATACTCACCTGCACTTTATAGCTGATGATAATTATTTTGCAAAGCGTCCGAGATTGAGATGTAGGAGGCAGTGGTGGCACTCTCAATGCGTTTTCCGGCCATATCACAAACTCTCCTTTTGGTATTTTGCCATTTTTCAATTGCAACACTGATCGCTCATCCTCACACATCACCATACCATGGCTGTTTAGGTAAGATGTTACCTGGTTGAAATACAAAATAATAATTTGAAACGAAAATCCAAAAGAGGTTATATTGATAAAGAAAAGAATACCTGAAGGCTGAAGCTGAACACATTATCATACAAATTTGGAAATTCATCATACGACCTCAATAATATACAGGGTGGCGCATAAAGAACGGATGTTTTTCAAAGTGTTATAAGAAAGTTCATTTGAATCATACATTTATCTTCCTCACACCAAAATACTAAGTAAATAACCTAATTTGAGAATTTGTATGAAAAACTCCAAAACACTTGAGTATATTTCAGAAATTACATAGGAAAGATTTCGCCCTTAATGCGTTAATGCTCATTAAAAGCCTCAAATTGGTCCCTCTTTTGATACAGCAGCAATCCATTCATGTATTTCAGTATTAAAATCCTCAATGTAACGATATTTACTATAGTAAACTTGAATTTCAAGTAAAGAAGAAACTTATGCCAATAAGCTCGACTTGAAACTTTCTGCTGAAGCTCTGTTGAAAGACGATTGCAGATTCATTCTATTGGAAATATTGTTCTACAGCCAATACGCGATTTTGCAAGGTCAATTGCGCCATTGATACTAAAACTGGATACTTCAACCTACAAAATGGTGTCGCTCTGCGGTCACAGACAGCTTCAGTCCACTGATACTATCCTACTCAAATCCATTCATTCTTTTTGCGCCATCCAGTATTATATGAATAAAGAAAAGAATACCTGAAGGCTGAAGTTAAACACATTTTCATACAAATTTGGAAATACATTTATACGACCTCAAGAATATATTTTTTTGCTAGGGATGATGCCCACATAAGCTCTAAGCTTGTGCGTGAGTAATGAGAAGGATGATGATGAGAGATGCATGTTCCTACAGCTTTAGTTGGGTCCGAAGAAGAAAAGAAGAAGAAGAAGGGGAAGAAGATGAAGAAAAAGAAGAACGAGAAGAAGAAGAAGAACGAGAAAAAGAAGAATAACAAGAAAGAGAAGAAGAAGAAGAAGGAGGAAGGAGATGAAGAATAAGAAGAACGAGAAGAAGAAGAAGAAGAAGAAGAAGAAGGAAGGAGAAGAAGGAAGAAGAAGAAGGAAGGAGATGAAGAATAAGAAGAAGAAGAAGAAGGAAAGAAAAACTTTACTAATGAGGCCCTGTATCTAAGTTCAAAAACCGGCCTTCACTATGGGCATGAACATGATGCGCACAATGCTTTCTCTATAAGGCTAGGCGTACACCGGTTAGTCAAGACAAGACAAGACGGGATTAGTCACGTTTAGTCACAGTAATACACATAGTTGCTTATGAAACAGGACACACTGATGCAATGACTAATCGGTGTGTGTTGCTTAATTCATAAGCAACTATGTGAAGTACTGTGACTAAACGAGACTAATCTCGTCTTTTCTTGTCTTGACTAACCGGTGTACGCCTAGCCTTATAGAGAAAGCATTGTGCATGTTCATGCCCATAGTGAAGGCCGGTTTTTGAACAGGGCCTCATTAGTGAAGTTCTTCTTCTTCTTCCCCTTCTGCTCATTCTTCATCACCATCCCCTTCTTCTTCGTCTTCTTCCCCCTCTTCTTCTTCTTCTTCTTCTTCTTCATCTCCTTCCTTCTTCCCTTCTTCTTCTTCTTCTTCTTCTTCTTCTTCTTCTTCTTCTTCTTCTTCTTCTTCTTCTTCTTCTTCTTCTTCTTCCTTCTTCTTCTTCTTCTTCTTCTTCTTCTTCTTCTTCTTCTTCTTCTTCTTCTTCTTCTTCTTCTTCTTCTTCTTCTTCTTCTTCTTCATCTCCTTTCCTTCTTCCCTTCTTCTTCTTCTTCTTCTTCTTCTTCTCCTTCTTAGAATGTAGATACAGGGCCTCATTAGTGAAGTTCTTCTTCTTCTTCTTCTGCTTCTCCCTCCTCCTCCTCCTCCTCCTCCTCCTCCCTCCTCCTCCTCCCCTCCTCCTTCTTTTCCTCCTCCTTCACCCCTCTTCACCCTTATAGAGCACAGCGTATATCGGCCTCGAGTGCCACCCTCTGTCCACAGACCACCCCCTGCCTTGCCAGTCGCCCCGTGACCAGCACGCTCCCCCGTGGACAGCACAGCAGCCAACAACTCGAGTTCTTTGTCACCGAACACGACATCTGTGAACAGAACTCTGTCCTAAAAGTTTTGTTATATCAACGGTTCTCTACACCTTTTCCAACTGTATTTGACAAAGTGTCAATTCAATTTGAGAAAGTATCAGTTGTAATTGAGAATAGTGATTTGTAATTGAGAAAACATCAGTTGTAAATGAGAATGGTCAATTATTGTATTTGAGAATATATCACATGTAATTGAGAATGGTGAATTGTAAATGAGAAATCGTCACATGTAAATGAGAAGTTAAAAACTTGAAAAAGGTCAGCTGGTTCTTTAATTTGATTTCTCAATTAGGCTATAGCAGAATCCAATTCAACTTGTCAGAAGTCAGCTGATCGACGAGCATATGTTCACAATACTTAACCTACAAATGCTGAATCTCGCAGATTATTGAAAAGGTTTTTTAAAAGTTCTTTTTAAAAGGTCTTTTAAAGAAATCAGAAATTGTAAATCACGGATCAATTGCTGATTTGACAAGTTAATTGGCTCCTGCTATAATTGAGAAAACATCAGTTGTAAATGAGAACGGTCTATTGTATAGCAGGAGCCAATTAACTTGTCATAAATCAGCTGATCCAGTAATAATGAAACAGTGATTTCCACACAATAATCAAAAGGCTTGAAAGTCTTAAAGACCTTAAAATCTAAAAGACCTTTTAAAGAAGACCTTCAAAGAACTTTCTAAAAGACCTTTTCAATAATCTGCGAGATTCAGCATTTGTAGGCTAAGTATTGTGATATTGCTCTTTGAAACAGCTGATTTCTGACAAGTTGATTTGGATCCTGCTATATTTGACAGTGTCAATTCAATTTGAGAAAGTATCAGTTGTAATTGAGAATAGTGATTTGTAATTGAGAAAACATCAGTTATAAATGAGAACGGTCAATTGTATTTGAGAATATATCACATGTGATTGAGAATGGTGAATTGTAAATGAGAAATCGTCTCATGTATAGCAGGATGCAATTAACTTGTCATAAATCAGCTGATCGACGAGCATATGTTCACAATACTTAACCTACAAATGCTGAATCTCGCAGATTATTGAAAAGGTCTTTTAAAAAGTTATTCTTTGAAAGGTCTTCTTTAAAAAGGTCTCTTAAAGACTTTAAAGGTCTTTAAGACTTTCAAGCCTTTTGATTATTGTGTCGAAATCACTGTTTAATTATTACTGGATCAGCTGATTTATGACAAGTTAATTGGATCCTGCTATAATTGCATCCTGCTATAATTGAGAATGGCGAATTGTAAATGAGAAATCGTCACATGTAAATGAGAAGTTAAAAACGTGAAAAAGGTCAGCTGGTTCTTTAATAATTTGATTTCTCAATTACAACTGACATCTTCCCAATTTCAAATGATACTTTCTCATTTACAATTCATCATTCTCAATTACATGTGATATCTTCTCAAATACAATTGACTGTTCTCATTTACAACTGATGTTTTCTCAATTACAAATGACCATTCTCAATTTGTTTCATGAATTTGAAAAATTTTCATAATTTATTTAGCTTTGTCTAGTTATCATAAATGTTGGTGTGAAGTTTCAATTTCATATGTTGAACAATTATTTAGAAAAAAATAATACGTGAAAAAACAAAATGGCAGCTGTGTGAGTAACTAGCAGTAGCCAACAACTCGAGTTCTTTGTCACCGAACACGACATCTGTGAACAGAATATTCAAACTATATTTGATTAATGAACTCTTATATCAGTGTTTGAAGGAAATGAAATTGATACAAAATGTAAGCCTATTGATAGTTGGCAGTATATACATAAATATATACAGAGTGATCCAAAAAAATGTACGGTATCCACTTTTTTGAAAGTCCATACAAACTAAAGGTATTGATGATTTTATTAGTTTATTTCTCCCATCATTTCACATATTACAAAAAATGAAGTTCATAAACTCATAAATATACCAACTTACATCAGCTCTTGGATCACTGTTAATATCGAAAATATTAAAATATTAATATCGAAAATATATACCTATTGATAAAAATATACCTACTTACATCAGCACTTGGATAATTGTTAAAATCGAAAATACATATACCTATTGATAAAAATACGAGTATACCTACTTACATCAGATCTTAAATAATTGTTAATATAAAAAATGTACCTATTTCTAACAATATTCCCACTTACATCAGCTCTTGGATCATTGTTAAGATCGAAAATATACCTATTGATAAAAATATACAGTAGCTACCTACTCACATCAGATCTTGAATAATTGTTACATTAATATTGAAAATATACCTATTGATAAAAATATACCTACTTACATCAGCACTTGGATAATTGTTAAAATCGAAAATACATATACCTATTGATAAAAATACGAGTATACCTACTTACATCAGATCTTAAATAATTGTTAATATAAAAAATGTACCTATTTCTAACAATATTCCCACTTACATCAGCTCTTGGATCATTATTGTTAATATCGAAAATACAGGGTGATTCAAAAAGAATACCACAACTTTGAAAATGTGTATTTAACGAAAGAAACATAATAGAACCTCCTGTTATACATCATTACAAAGCGTATTCAAAGAAGTTTTTCATTCACAAAGAGTTCAGAGATGTTCAATATGACTCTCCAGACACTCGACTAATATCAACCCAATAAGTACTCAAACTCGTTCCATACTCTGCTGCATATCAGGCATAACAGTTTGGTAAGCTACTGTTATTTCTTGTTTCAAATCATCAATATCCATCCACCATTTATGATTTGAAACAAGAAATAACAGTAGCTATCCAAATTGTTACGCCTGATATGCTACAGAGAGTGTGGAACGAGTTTGAGGGATGTTTTGGGTTGATATTGCTCGAGTGTCTGGAGGGTGTCATATTGAACATCTCTAGATTTATTTGTGAGTGAAAAAAAAACTTCTTTAAATACTCTTTGTAATGAAGTATAAGAGATGGTTCTATTATGTTTCTTTCATTAAATACACGTTTTTAAAGTTGTGGTATTCTTTTTGAATCACTCTGTATACCTACTTACATCAGCTCTTGGATCATTGTTAAGATCAAGCACCTCTGAGACAGTGAAAAATACTTTCTCAGCAACCGAAGGTTTGTTCCATCGTTCGATGAGCGCCTCGCAATAGTAGTGGATGAATGCGTGACGCCCGACGTAAGAAGATGGCAGATTGGCGGGAAGAGTAAAGGCGAAAGGCAGGCAGTGAGTTCCAGCGGGAAGATGCTCCCTGTAGCCTGAAATAAGAAATAAAATTGTTTATTTGAAATTGTTTATTATGAAATTGTCTATTGTTTTTTGTTGTGTGCATCTAGGGACTAAAGTGCAACTTTTTCTCCCTGAGGGGAACTGTTGATGCCCGAGGCGTAGCCGATGGCAACAATTTCCCTGAGGGAGAAAAAGTACTTTAGTCCCGTGATGCACACAACATTTTTCCTCTACCTAAATTAACAGGCTACGTAAGGAAATATATAGACAAAAATTGAAAATATCTTAAACAAAATTCAAAATAATTCAGAACAGTCGTATCCTTGGGACAATTTTCAAATCCGTTCTTAGTGCGCGTCTAGAGGTCCAACTGAACATGGCTGCCAAATTGAAAGTTTTTGGTTCATTTTTTTTTAAGGGGAGTGATGCTCACATGAGCTCCAGGCTTGTGCGTGGGTAATGAAAGAGTTGTGATGATGAGAGATGACGACTGTTTTTAGGCAGTCGGGACCGACGGCTTTTCGTCTCCTCCGAAAGACGGGAGTGGCCGTTTCTGTCAAAATCCGTTCCGGCAACTGTATTCGATCTTGGAACCTTTAGATTATCAGACAGGCGCTTATCGCCCTCGGCTACGGACCACTCCATTAGATATCTAGTTCTGCTGATGTATGAGTGAAGGAGTAAGGCTAGGCGTACACCGGTTAGTCAAGACAAGACAAGACGAGATTAGTCACGTTTAGTCACAGTAATTCACATAGTAGCTTATGAAGCAGTACACACCGATGCAATGACTAATCGGTGTGTGTTGCTTCATAAGCAACTATGTGAAGAACTGTGACTAATCTCGTCTTGTCTTGTCTTGACTAACCGGTGTACGCCTAGCCTTAGTGAAACACTAAAGTTGAACATTGAACATTAAAGTTTCTTTTCGACTTTATTGAATGAAATCATTAAATGCTACTTAGAAAATGAGAAAATTGTAAAAGTGCAGAATTACACCTTTTAATGTATTCTAATTCACACATTGTGATGATTTCATAAAGTTATTATCCTCCATGAAATTCATAGAACAATTTTGTAACTATATGAATTCAATTTAAAACATTGTGATAATTTTATGAAATTGTTATGCTCCATGAAATTCATAGAACAATTATGCAACTATCTGAATTCAATTTAATTGAATTGACCAACTCACTGCTATAATTATGTCCAAATAGAATATCACGTTTGTCGAAATAAGTCTCGGTACTAAATCGCATTTTTCGTTTTTTCTTCTCTTTTGCGGTATCTTTTTGATTTTCATTTGACTTAATTTGATTTTCATTCGTTTTTAAGTCTTTATTATTTGGAAGAGGAGCCGGGCATCTGAAATTAATGAAATAATTAGCAATGAAATTTTGAATATAGAAATTCTCATCACAAGATATGAATTCTAATTCTAATGTACTTACCTATTCTGGAATTTTACCTATTACCAAAGACAATTAGAATACTTAATAGTTTCCTATCGTCTTTGCTATTACCTTTATTGAGATTTGATAGATTTGGAATTGAAAAGATGCTTCAGCAATTTGTATTTTATCGAACTATCACATCATGATACTTACAGAAAAGTAACATGTTTAATTCAAAATTAACACTTACCAGTTTGTTATTAACAACCCAACTTCCATGTGAGACTTAAGCTTATGTGTTAATAGATTATTATAAAAAAATTCAATTTTCTTAGCAATTCAAAATGGTTTTAGTTATATCAGTTTTCAGTTCATCATAATCTCTAATTTTCAATTTTTTGAGCATTCAATTGTCAAGTCTTCTCAGTTTTCAACTCAATTATAGTGCTTTTCATCTTTGAAGACATCTGGGTACAATCACAAGCCTGCAACGTTGCCAATATGCACCCTTCTATAGTAGGATCCAATTAACTTGTCATAAATCAGCTGATCCAGTAATAATTAAACAGTGATTTCGACACAATAATCAAAAGTCTTTGAAAGACCTTCTCAAAGAAGACCTTTCAAAGAATAACTTTTTTAAAGACCTTTTCAATAATCTGCGAGATTCAGCATTTGTAGGTTAAGTATTGAGATCATATGCTCGTCGATCATATCTTTTATGACAAGTCAAATGGATCCTGCTATATAATAGTGATGAACAGATGTTTAATCTCTGATCATCTGCTCTACTTGTAAATCATCCAAGTTAACACACTGTTATCAGACTGGAATTTCGGTTCAATACGCATACATGCACAGATGATTAAACAGCACACAATATGACAACATTGCCGGTCATTCCAATTGGATAACGCACCAAGCTGGACAGTTGTCTTCAAGGATGAAAAGCACTATAGTTTTCTTACCAATGAAAATTCAACTTTTGTTTAAGAAATGGGGCGAATGATTTAATTTAATTTACTGAATAGAAACAATGTTGAATCATGATAAATATTGGATAACGATGAAACATATTGGTTCAAAATTTAAATCAAGTTAGTTAATAGTTACCAATAAACTCTCATAAAAACTGAAAAATTTACTTCAAAGTACTTGTGGAAGAGAACACAAAATAATTCAATCTTAATTCCACCTTCAAGTAATACTTACATTTTATTATTGCGCCTAAGTTTTTTTATTGTGTTTTTCAACATTTTTCTCTTTTTCTTCAAATTCATTTTCTCGAACAAACGCTCCTCAGGTAGTCGAAACTTGGCTTCACCCACAAACCTAATCACAACACCTGAAAATTAAAGAACTTCTTATTTTTCATGCAAATATTGCTTGAAAATGAAATAAAATGCATTATTGAATCACTAATAGGCCTATAATAAGTAGTCAGACATCACTAACATCACAAATAATAATATTCGATATTATGTATTAGGCTAGGCGTACACCGGTTAGTCAAGACAAGACAAGACAAGATTAGTCACGTTTGGTCACAGTAATTCACATAGTTGCTTATGAAGCAGCACACACTGATGCAATGACTAATTCGACATTGATGCAATGACTAATCAGTGTGTGTTGCTTCATAAGCAACTATGTGAAGTACTGTGACTAAACGTGACTAATCTCGTCTTGTCTTGTCTTGACTAACTCTACGAATATAGTTTTCATTATGTATAAATAACACAACATCTCACCAGAAACTGTGACAGAAGATGAAAATACATTATTTATTTCATAAATTTTCGTGGAAATTTGATATCACATTCAGTAAAACATCAGAATTTGGAATATAAACCTGAAGATACTTATTTATTTCATTAATTGACAATTCATACACCATGTGTGAAAAGAAACAACAGACGTTCGCCCGAAACTGTTTCCATCCCTAATTCTAACTAAATTGTCCTGAGGTTATGTACTTTTCATTAATAATTTGAGTCTAAAAAAACTATCAACTTACAATTTTTAATTTTGAAAGATTACGATGAAAACCACAAACCATAATAATATCACAAACTTAAAAAAAAACCATTATTTGCTATTCAAGAAATTGAATACATAGCCCACGAACCTTAAGGGCCTGGTCACATACGATTGTGGTTTGCTTTACTCTACTTCACTTCACTAGTAGAGCTACTTTGATTGTGGTTTGCTTTCCTTCACTTCACTTACTATATACCATACAATTTATATAGATTTACTATGCGAGTAAGTGAAGTGAAGTGAAATAAACCAAAGTAGCTTTGTTAGTGAAGTGAAGTAAAGCAAACCACAATCGTATGTGCCCAGACCCTAATAATATTCTCAAATTTAGAAATTTGAAACATTCATAAAACTTGAATTAAATAAATCTATTTGTGTAAAAATTCTCTAGAATCGTATTAAACTTGTATTAAATAAATATGTACAAGTATACTTGTATTAAACTTGTATTAATGAAGACTTTTATTGAATATATGAATTTATTTGAGATAAAATTCTCTAAAATCGTTCCAAATAGATTGGCTTTCGCCAACTTTGCAAAGATAAAAATAATGTTTTTACTTACATTTCAAATCATAGGGGACTTTAACATGCACAGTAATATTTCCCTTCAAATCATCTCCTGAGAAATATATTCTCTGTGAGTCGTCCAGTTCTATTTTGAATTTTTCGATCATTTTCTGATTACATCAATCTGTCTTCAAGAGGCTGCAATCATTCTCAGTTGGCCTCTACCTGTAAGAGATGATTGAATACGGTTAATGAGAAACAAACAAAAATAATGTGTGAACATCCTCAAATATTACAAAGAAATATTGAGACTTTAGTATCATGAAGTTCATTTTTAGTTAAGAAATCATAATAATAATCATTTATTGGATCAAGCAATACAATAAAAAAAATGAGAGTAAAACATTAATGGTTAGTCCAAGTGACTAGTTTTGATAGAATATTAAAAAAATAAATAAATATATTACAAAGATTGCTTTAAATTTTGCATAAAGCTTCCAAAAATATTAATCTTATGCACCTCGAAGCCCAAATTTCAATTTTCCCTCTAGATTTTTCATAATTGAAGCTCAAATTTCATACTCTCCATTCGTGTATCATGGAACCCTTGGCCATGGTAATGTTGAGATCAAAATTATATAATTTTTTTAAGCTTTAGGCTAGGCGTACACCGGTTAGTCAAGACAAGACAAGACGAGATTAGTCACGTTTAGTCACAGTGCTTCACATAGTTGCTTATGAAGCAACACACACAGATTAGTTATTGCATTGGTGTGTGCTGCTTCATAAGCAACTATGTGAATTACTGTGACTAAACGTGACTAATCTCGTCTTGTCTTGTCTTGACTAACCGGTGTACGCCTAGCCTAAGGCTTTGTCATCCATATGTTGAAACTTTGAAAGAAGGATGATAAAAACATAGAGACGCCTCAATCCATCAAAAATTTATCCAACATTTTCTATCAAAAACTTCATTTAGTTTGGACGAAAATTTTAATCGATATTTTATATATAATAAAATATATCTCATCATTTAGTTCTTGTTCTAAGATGGCATTAAATGAACATAGAACATTAATGGATGTATTTACTTAATTTACGATATAACACCATTTTTGTTTTGCTAGGGATGATGCCCACATAAGCTCTAATCTTGTGCGTGAGTAATGGGAAGGATGATGATGAGAGATGAATGGACCTACAGCTTCAGGTGGGTTCCGAACCACCGGGAAGCGATTTTGAAGCTCATAAATTTTTCTAGATCATGAAAATTATTTGAATCATGTATTTTTCAGATTTGTATGTCAAAGTTAAACATCAAAGTTGTTAAAATGCAAAATTAATTTAGTGGGTTTTGAGTTTTATATATCTTTAAAATTCCGTCTTACAACGTACATGCGGTGATTAGATATTTCACACAAATATTCTCAATCTCAACGGGATCTTTGAGATCCCTTAGCGAAGCACGGGTGGCTGCTAGTATTGTAGATGATAATGTACAAAGACAATCCTATTTCTTGGAATAGAATACTATTTCTCATTATAATGAATTTTTTATTAAGACAGAATTGTTTTAGTATAGAACTCAACACACAAGTGGAAATCCTTCCATTGGAAAATTCAATCTTATGCCACACTTTCTCTGAATAAATTAAAACTTGCGTGTTCGAATGACCTTACTTGTTACTCAAAATAATCTGATAAGAATGTACAACTTCAAAGGGTTAATGACCCATTCCCCCAAATATCACTATAGCATGCGTCATACCATAAATTAGCTGAATAATTATTATTCCAAACTTAGAGGCTTTCCCAATAAAGGATAAAATTAGGGTTCTTTCACAGCAATGGGATACGAGTCCGGATCGGGAAATCGATCGGAAATTGCTTTGGAATTTGTTTTTAAAATAGCAAGCAGGATCCGGGTATTTTTAACATCCCAGGGGGCACAGGGCCAGAGATAAAATATCTAGAAAACAGAATAGCCATAACTTGGCATATTTTTGAATTGATTGCAAATCAGGCTATAACGCATTCTGATTTTGAAGTTATAGAATAGAATAGAATAGAATAGAGAATGAATAGAATAGAATAGAATAGAATAGAATAGAATAGAATAGAATAGAATAGAATAGAATAGAATAGAATAGAATGAAGAATAGAATAGAATAGAATAGAATAGAATAGAATAGAATAGAATAGAATAGAACAGAATAGAATAGAATAGAATAGAATAGAATAGCTGCCTTTATTTGTTACCTGTTATGTAATGACATAATATAAAAATATACCCTTTATTTGAAGTTATGTAATGAAAGAGATTAGTATTGACGATGTTAAGCTAAAGTGCGATTCACGTCAAGAAGTCAGCATTGCTTAGATGGGAGTTTGCTATCCTTGTTCAGCACAAGGCAGTTGCTGATGTCTCTATCCTATTCGCAATGTGCATAGTTGTCGCACACAGTCCCAACAAACACGTTTGGTGCAGTTTTCTCTTTCTCTCTCAATGAAGCTTGGCATCAATGCTCCTCATATAAACAATGCTGACATTTTGACGTGAATCGGACTATAGGCGTACACCGGTTAGTCAAGACAAGACAAGATGAGATTATTCACGTTTAGTTACAATAAGTCACATAGCTGCTTATGACGCAGCACACACCGATGCAATGACTAATCGGTGTGTGTTGCTTCATAAGCAACTATGTGAAGTATTGTGACTAAACGTGACTAATATCGTCTTGACTTGTCTTGTCTTGACTAACCGGCGTACGCCTAGCCTTAACGTTTTATTGAACATTATTTATCAACTTCGTGAGTAGTGTTGGCTCTAAGTAGTGCTTATGAATTATTCACATGATTCTTATAAATAAACCTACTGTTTGCAAGTCAACTGGTGACCTTTTGATTGGCATTTGACGATTTTTTAGAGAATTATATGAACAATTTACAAGAATATACAGAGTGTTTCAGAACTCCCTACAAATACTGTAGGGCATTGTTCCTGGGTAAAAACCATATCTAAATATCATATTTAAATTGTCCAGAAGTCCTTAGTTACTCACACAGCTGCCATTTTTTTTCACTTATTATTTTTTATCTCAATAATGGTAAAACATATGGAATTGAAACTTTGCACCAACATTTATGACAACTAGACAAAGCTACAAAAAAATTAATACAATTTTTCAAATTCAAAAAACAAAATGGCGGCCATTTAAAAGTTTGTTTCTCAAATAACTCGGAAACCGTTGATATTACAAAAATTTTTTTAGTAAATTTAATTACAAATCGAAACCTTATTTGTCAAGATTGGACTTATAATGACTGAGATATGGCAGCTTTAGTGATAGGTGACCGAGGCTCATTTTTAACCCTCTGCGCTTAATCCGGTTTGAAGCCCCGAAATAGAGATAAACCCTAGCTCATAAACCGCCCCTAAAAATAGTGACCGAAGGATTAAACAGCGGATTGCCGGTTTCCTTACTTTTCCAATGGTATTAAGGCTTTTTGAAGCAAAATAATTAAACTACAACAACCTAAATTAAAGCAACCAAAGGATTAAACAGCGGATTGCCGGTTTTCATACTTTATCCAATGCTATCAAGGCTTTTTGAAGCGAAATAATTAAACTGCAATTAGCAAAATTACAATACAATAAAACAAAAATTAAAATCGGAAAATACAGTACATTTTTCTCAAAACTTACTTGTTATTGTATCCAATTATCGGTTTGTTGATTGTGTGTAGGTAACTGTGCAACATGCTTTTGTCAGGGGGCAGCACTCTCAATGAATAAACTAACACACGACAGTGTTCACGGAATATCTGGAAACCTCACGGCGCATGCGCAGAACAGGAAAACAGATTAAGAAAGAGGAGGAAGAAGTGGAGAGAGAGAGAGGAAGAAAAAGAGAAAAGCTTGGGTGAGAAGTTCTATTTTTTATTCAGCAATACCAGAAGGTTTTAGCTAGGTTGGTTGTTATGATCATTTATAATGGCAAAGTGGCCTGATAAGGAGGTGAGGGTAGTTTCAAGAAAGAGGGAGAGAGGGAGAGAGGGGGTGAGAAGGAGAGATTGTGAACGAGTGAGGAAAGGCGAAAGCTTTTCTAAAGGTGAGTGTTTATAAGGGAAATATGAAAGAGAGAAAGAGAAAGATAGATAGAAAGAGAGAGAGAAAAAATGAGAGAGAGAGGAGTGAGTGTGTATGAGGAAAAGATGGAAGAGAGAATGAAAAAGATTGTGAACAAATAAGGGAAAGGAAAAGCTTCTCTAGAGAGTGAGAATTTTTCATGAGGGAATGATGATAGAGAGAGAGATTAGATTTAGATTTATTACTTCATTCATGTAGATAACAAATATGAGGGCTTAAATTCTAGATAATAATAATAAAATATATACTGTACAACTAATTATTAGCTTATAAATTATGCCATGAGTAGATACAGAGCAAAAGAATACTGATGATATAATAATTGTGAGTTATCTAGAAGAAGAGGCGAAGTTTGGACATATGAATGTCCATTCTTAGAGAAGGAGATACAAAGAAATCATTTTCATCAACACTTGACCTTGTGAGAGATAGAGAAAGAGAGAGAAAGAGAGCGAGAGAGAAAGATAGAGAACGAATGAGTGAGTGTGTTTGAGGAACAGATGGAAGAGAGAGTGATAAAGATTGTGAGAAAGTGAGAAAAGGCGAAAGCTTCTATATAGAGCTAGAGAGTTGAGAGAGATGAAAAGAGAGAGAGACAGAGAGAAGAGGGAGAGAGATAGAAAGAGAAAGAAAAGAGAAAGAGAGAGAAAGAGAAATAAAGAAAGAGTGAGTGAAAAAATTGTGAGGAAGTGAGAAAAGGCGAAAGCTTCTCTAGAGAGTGAGTGTTGAGAGAGACAGAGCGAAAGAGAGAGACAGTTACTTAAAGAGTTACTGAGAGAGTTTCTATAAGGGAAAGAAGAAAGAGAGAGTAAAAAAGATTGTGAGAAAGTGAGGAAAGGCGAAAGCTTTTCTATTGAGGTGCCCCATGGTTATTAGTAGGAGAGAGCGTCTATCAAATATTAACTCACTACCGCCCAGTGGAACCTATTACCGTTATTAAAAAGTATTCAGTACATAGGGCTTAACTTTGTTTACTGGATTGTGTACATAGTAAGATGTTTATAAAGAGTGGTCCGTAGCTTTCTGAAAATACTTTGAGGGGTTAATTATTTAATAGTTTATCCAATCATTCACAAAGGAGAGTGCAAAACTAGATTAGTGGATAATAATAGATAATAATAAGTAATCAATAATAATAAGTCTTATTAATAATAGGTAGTAATCTATTAACCTCGAGTGCAACATGTTTATAAAGTTAGTGCCTTGTAACTCTCTGAAAATAATTTGAGAGGTTGATTATTTAATAGTTTATCCAATCATTTACAAAGAAGAGTACGAGGCTAGTGAATGATAATGAGTAATAAATAATAATCATTTATCAATAATAATAGTAATCAATAACAATAAGTAATCAATAATGTTGGTAATTGATAATAATAAGCCTGATTTGAAATAATTTGTACATCCACTAACCTTATGTATTACAAGCTTATTTCCAAAACAGTTCCTCTTTCAAATCTCACAAAAATAAAAGTTATTCAAGGTTATGTCAGGTCTCATTATTAAAGTACTGATTTCGAATCGAAAAAATATAGCAAACAACTCATCAGTTTTCACCATAGAGAAAGCACAGTACATTGGCGCTATATGTTTTCACTTATAGAGAATAACATCACTTATGAGAGCAATAACAATATTGTTAATTAATATTGAATGAATGTTTATAATTGGAATCAAATTGAATCTGAACATAGTTAATAATATAATAGAAGCGAGCTTTATTGGACAAAATCACTCTATCAACAGTTGAAACCAGAAAATTATAATCAACATTGAGAATAAAGAAAATAACAATCAAAACAAAGGCCTCATGAAAATGCTCAGAAAAGCTGGGTAGCGTCCTTTTCAAAATTACCATTTAATTTTACTCCAGAATTTGGGGTAGGAAAAAACCTCCAAAGTACATCGAAAAATCTGTTCTATTTCGGGGTTTCTCCGATACAATAGAATCTTTCTCTTAGCAATACAATCTTTCCTGATTCTCACCGACCCAAGTCAGAAAGTTGGAATATTATGTTTTCAGTTGCATGTTTGTTCCAGAGGGGGGTGTTAGATGTTATCATAGCGGTCATTATACAGTCGCTCATGCAAGTGGGTCAAGCGCTAAAACCACAGATTTCACATGGAGAAAAAAAAATGCAAAAGACGGACAAATTTGAGGGTCGGCCATACGAGAGAGTGCAACTTCAAATAAAGTCTTGGTAAAACTTTCAGACTTGTATTTGACAAGAATGAATATTATTTTGAACTCATAAACAGACTCCCTGAACAGTCTTATACACTCTATTGTTCAATACAATAATTATCTATATTTATAAAAGCGAAATGGCACTGATTCATTCATTTATTCATCAGCAGAACCAAATGCATTAAAATTTGGCATGTATGTTCAGTTGGACCTTTAGACGCGCACTAAGAACAGATTTTATTGAAATCATCCCAAAGATACGCCAAATATTCGCGTTAGTCAATCGTTTTTGTGAGTTTTCTCAGCTTTTCAAGAATTAATTGGTAGAAAATTTTTAGATTTGTTACTAAATCTAAAGATTTAGATTTAAAAAAAATATTAAAAATCTAAATTTTAGATTTTTTACTTAGATTTGTTCTAAAAATAATCTGTTAAAAAATGTTTGAGAGCGTTTCTGCAGTTTTCCTTGCGTTTTCAATGCGTTTTTTCAGATTCTTTAACAACGACTGAACTAATAACCTTTATTATAGTGAGGCCGCCGCCTCACTATAATAAAGGCGGCGGCGGTATTGTAATGTACTGTATGTATGTATGTAGGTATTGTAATGTATACTGTATTGTAATGTAATGTTATATCTGTTTCTTCCTTTCATGATTCAGGCATTACTTCCTGTTCTGAACCACTGCGCTCTGAAATCGATCGATCTCAATTTCCATTTGAATTTCAATTCTCAATTTCCGGTTTAATGATGCCATTTTGAAGAAACAATTGCGTTTCAGTAATTGGAATATTAGAAACAAGCTGTCCAGCGAACTTCGTATCGCACTCTTCCCCCCAAATGCCCCCTTCATGCCACCCCTTAAAAATGTCTTTATTCTTTATTCTTAAAAAATAATTTTATTTATTTTTATTTCATTTTATTTTATTTTATTATTATTTTATTATTATTTTATTTTTATTTTATTTTTATTTTAATTTTATTTTATTTTTATTTTATTTTATTTTATATTATTTTATTTTTATTTTATTTTATTTTATTTTTATTTTATTTTATTTTATTTTTATTTTATTTATTTTTATTTTTATTTTATTTTTGTTTTATTTTATTTTATTTTATTTTTATTTTATTTTTTATTTTATTTTCATTTTATTTTATTTTATTTTTATTTTATTTTATTTATTTTTATTTTATTTTTATTTTATTTTATTTTTTATTTTTATTTTATTTTTATTTTATTTTTATTTTATTTTTATTTTATTTTTATTTTATTTTATTTTTATTTTATTTTTATTTTATTTTTATTTTAATCTATTTTATTTTTATTTTATTTTATTTCCGTTCTTCAATTTTATTATTTGAAATGATAGAACATGACTGTATTATACGAACGATAACTCATTCTTAATATTGATGATTCTAGCGTAAAAAATAATTAGAGCAGAAAACCTAGTACAAAAAGAAATGGTTCAGGCAGCGAATTGAACACCCAACCTCTTGGTCGTTGGATATCCAATTCGTGGATAGGCCGAATCGCTATCCACTGGGCTATTGGGACTTGAGATGACTTTGCTAACTTTTCTGATCTTGAATCACGATCATCTTTCCGTTCTTCGGTAGCCGGCAAATTCAAAACTTGGTCTGTAAATGTTTGATAGGTTAGGTCATTAATGTAATAATTATTTATTAATTATAAAGGGATTTTCTTATATTTTAATACATATTATGTTAACCAGTGCTTTAACAATTCAAACGAATCCAAAATCATCTAAATCGGTTCAGCCGTTCTCCAGTTATAAGCGAGCGTACAGACACCAACTCTCTTTTATTAATATAGATAAAAAAACACTGGAAACTAGTTGGCTTGGTGCCAATTCACTGGCAACATGTGACCTAGGAACAAATGGTTGAGTATGTATGGTCAGTAAGGCTAGGCGTACACCGGTTATTTAAGACAAGACGAGATTAGTCACGTTCAGTCACAATACTTCACATAGTTGTTTATGAAGCAACACACACAGATTAGTCATTGCATCGGCGTGTGCTGCTTCATAAGCAACTATGTGAATTACTGTGACTAAACGTGACTAATCTCGTCTTGTCTTGTCTTGACTAACCGGTGTACGCCTAGCCTAATATGCTTAAAGCCTTCAAGCATTGACCGCTCACAAAAATCGATCAAGTGTAAACATAGGGAATGTTCTAAACCACAATCACCGTGCATTGGCTGAGACCAGATATAATTCTCTCCCTAGAATAGAAAAATAAAATTCATACAGATAGAATTGATTGTCTTTGTGGTAACCGGGATGATTTATTGCTAACACAAATTAAAAAATATAAATAAAAATATTATTTCATTCTTCCCAATACTAGAATAACAAAACACTAACTTTAAGGACAAAAGTATCTTTGAGAAGAAGAAATAATAAAAACAGTATTTCAGTGTTTTTATAACACCGTTGAGGTTACTACAATAGCGTTAAACCTTATAAGGCAAAACCTTATGTCATTTAATAACTTTCGTATCGTAAAAACTGAACAAATACTGAGTATGAAAGTGTCAACACAAAAGACGAGAAAAAGATAGAGAGAAAGAGAGAGAAAGGGAGAGAGTTTGAGAGGATTTGAGAGAGAAAGAGAGAAATTGAGAGAGAGAGAGAGAGAGAGAGAGAGAGAGCGAGAGAAAGGAGAGTGAGAACGAAGAATTCCTCACCACACTCTGTTCTGCACACTCTCATTCTTTTTTCTGACTTGAAGAAGAAGAATAAGAAGAAGAAGAAGAAGAAGAAGAAGAAGCAGAAAAAGCAGAAGAAGAAGAAGGAGAAGGAGAAGAAAAGGAGAAGATCGGAAAGAAGAAAAGATAGAGAAGGAAAAGGAAAAAGAACAATAAGGAGAGAAATAAGAAAGAGAAGAGGTAAAAGGGAGAGGAGAAGGAGGAGGAGAAAAAGGGGAGAAGAAGGAGAAGGAGAAGAAAAGGAGAAGATCGGAAAGAAGAAAAAGATAGAGAAGGAAAAGGAAAAGAAGAACAATAAGGAGGAGGGAAATAAGAAAGAGAAGAGGTAAAAGGGAGAGGAGAAGGAGGAGGAGAATAAGGAGAAGGAGAAGGAGGAGAAGGAGAAGGAGGAGAAGAAGAAGAAGAAGAGAAGAAGAAGAAGAAGAAGAAAGAAGAAGAAGAAGAAGAAGAAGAAGAAGAAGAAAGAAGAAGAAGAAGAAGGAGAAGAAGGAGAAGAAGAAGAAGAGGAAGAAGAGGAAGAAGAGGAAGAAGAAGAAGATGAAGAAGATGAAGAAGAAGAAGAAGATTGGAGAAGAAGGATAAGAAAAAGGAGGAGAAGATGGTGATGAAGAAGGAGGAAAAGAAGAGAGAGGAAGAGACATAGAGGAATACTGATAAAGAGAGAGAAGAAGAAAGAGAGAGAGTGAGAGAGTGAGAGAACAGAGAAAAATAAAAGGAAATATGAGTTCAGGAGTTATTAGGCTCTATAAAACCGATAAAACGATACGTTATAAAACTCCAACAAATTGCACTTGTGTGAGAGATATTGAGAATATTTACTCAATGTGAAGCTGTCACGTTTATATATGTCACCATAAGAAATTTTATAGAGATGAAAGGTAGGAAAAAATCCATGGTGCGATGTCTGTCATAAACTTTTGAAATTTATGAGCCATCGGTGAGATTATCATCTCCAAACATTGAGATGGATGGAATACTGAGGGTCAATCGAACAGAAATGGATTAAAGTAACTTCCGTTAATCATTAGAATTAACATTGTTAATTTGAGATTAAGTTAAACAGAATAACAGACCTTTGTGCAACTGGGTCTTGAAATTTCGATACTTAATTACGAAGTCGATAGTAATCCTCTGTTAGTCGAGGTGCGAAGAGAACGCACTGTACTGCTTCTAAACTGTATTAATTTAGTTCCAAGTTTCACTGCTAGATCGCGTTACTTGTCTCGATGAAGCACTTGATTGTCAAAATACTTCCAATTAACTATTTTCCAATCCTCCTCCTACTTCTCCTCATCCTCCACCTTTTTCTCTACCTCCTCCTCATCCTTCTTTTCCATTTTCTTCTCCTTCCTTTCCTTTTCCTCCTTCTTCTCATCTCGTCCTTCTTCTCCTTCTTTTCAATCTTCTTGTTATTCTTCTACGTCTTCTTCTTCATTTCTTTCTCCTTCTTTCCCATCTTCTTCTCCTTCTCTTCCTTTTCCTCCTTCTTCCCATCTCGTCCTTCTTCTCCTTCTTTTTCTTATTTTTCTACGTCTCCTTCTTCATCTCCTCTTCTCTCTTCCTTCTCTCTCCTTCATCTCTTTTCCATCTTCATCTCCTACTCCTTTTTCTTCTCCCTCTTCTTCTTCTTCTCCTTCCTCCTTTTCCTCTTCTCCTCTTCTCGAAAATTCAAAAGCACTAACCTAAAAATGTTCGTATCAGCATAACCTGTAATATCTTTCGTAATAACACACTAATTGGTATTTCAAATGAAAAACAAAACAAAACAGAACTTTTCTATTTAGTACTGTTGAAAATGTGACTGGTGTAGCCACGAAACTGCGGTCCAGTGCTCAAAACAATAAAACAGTAGAATTGACAATACCCTCTAGTGTTTTATTTCAAATGAAAAAAGTAAGAAAATTGAAAATTTTCCATTGATTCTTATAATGACCCCATTTTACTCAACACTTTCAATGTTTATATTGATCAACTTTATATTGATCACTGAAACTATAACCATTCGTTATTTACAGTTCGAAATAACGATTTCTTCAAGTTCAAACAAGATTTTGATCATAATAATGGAGTATGAAGTACTGTTTTAACAATTTCACCGAAATGTGTAGTTATGAGGAAGAGATCGAATAATAAGATAATAATTTAATTACGTAATATTCAAATTACAATATTTGAGTTATACGATGTTAATATTGATTACTTTAAGACAATTCTCCCTTCGATATATGAGCTTGACTTTGAGACTTAAAATACCAGCGCCCATATAAAACAATAGGTGATTCCCAGAATCTACGTTATATCGTTATGATCTTTAAAAATGCGAAGACGTCTGTATTTGAAACAGTGATACTCTAACACTGAGGGATAATCCAAGAAATTTTTAATTTAAGGCTACACTGGTCGCCGTTTAACTTAAGTCATTATCATTGGAAAGAATCAATAGCCTATTCTGTTTTATCCTTTTATCGAGTAGCTCAATAAAACTACAACCTAAGTGGGATTAGGTTAAACACGGCGAGGTGGAACAGCCTTCGGGTCTCCCCACCGACAAAAGCCATGAAAATAAAATGTTTATGTTTATAATTGAAGAATAATGAGAATGTCATTAGAAAAGAATAAAACGCTTTTTAAAAAAGTACTTGAGAAATGAAAATATGAAAACCCTGTTTGCAAAATATATGTTTACAGAGCGTGCCATCCAAATTGGCGTCTAGGGGAGGGTGTGCGAGAGAGATGGATAATCTCTCCCACCACGCTTCCCCTCCAGCCGCTAAGGTTAGTACAGTCACCTCCAAAATTCTCGTGAAAGATAACATCGGTGAAGCAAATAACATCATACTACAGCTGCTGCGTAACCAAAGCGAATATGAATTTTTTATAGCAGGATGCAATTAACTTGTCATAAGTCAGCTGATCGACGAGCATATGATCACAATACTTAACCTACAAATTCTGAATCTCGCAGATTATTGAAAAGGTCTTTTAAAAAGTTATTCTATGAAAGGTCTTCTTCAAAAAGGTCTTTTAAAGACTTTAAAGGCCTTTAAGACTTTCAAGCCTTTCGATTATTGTGTCGAAATCACTGTTTAATTATTACTGGATCAGCTGACTTATGACAAGTTAATTGAATCCTGCTGTATAAAGCTGAGTTTGCCAGCTGAATGAACTTTTGAAATTTACTGTACCGCGAGTCAGCAGGCACTGTAGTGGGAGAAAGCGATCAACGCGCATGCTCCAGTTTAGTTTAGTTTTTCACTACATCCCAAACATCTACAAAAGTAGACAGAGGATGGGTCAATATTTTTATTACTATAAAATAACACCATATTTTGGATTTTCATATGACTAAAACCAAATCAGACAAATTAACCGACCTCAATATTACAGATAACTAAGCAGTCAAGTTATAAAACTCATTTACCGTATAAAATGGTCTAGTAACTAGCCAATCTCTAAGTTTAATTTTGAATATTTTGTGGTTTTCCTCTTCTTTTAATTCAGGTGGCAAGGCATTATATATTTTTGGACCGCTAAACTGAGGTGACTTCTCAAATAAAACAGTTCTATGTGAAACGGAAGAAATCATATTAGAGTGGCGAGTATTATAGTTATGTGAGTCTCCATACCGGCTGAAGGTGTTGATATTTTTCTTAGTATAAACACATATCTCAAGTATATAAAGGGCTGGCAAAGTAAGAAGTTTTCCCCTAATAAAAAGGTCGCGGCAGCTATATCTTGGGGGCTTATCGAAAA
>CM029537.1:423703-433703 GCA_017141395.1 Laodelphax striatellus
AGATGGAGGAGAAGAAAAAGGAGAAGAAGAAGAAAAAAGAAGAGAAGAAGAAGAAGAGGAGAAGAAGATGGAAAAGAAAAGGAGAAGAAGAAAATGATCAAGTAAAAGAAAAGAAGTAGAAGACGAAGGAAAAGAAAGAAGAAAATAAAAAGAGAAAAAGAGAAAAAATATGAAAAGCAAAAAATGTTCTGAGTAGGTTCACTCACAATATGGATATTCCATAGTAAAATATTTTTGTTCAACGTATGTTGCCCATTTGAGCAATAATATTAATTTTTAATCAATTTTATTATTTAGATTTCATTGGTAAATTCCATACTGGTATACTTTATACGTGTTTCTAAAACTGTTTATAACCGTGGCGAAGCGTGGTATACTTAACCAGTCATCGCCGGGTATTTGTCCTATTGGAAATATACCCGGCGATGACCGGTTAAGTATACCACGCTTCGCCACGGGTTTATAAATATGTTTACATTTTTTAAATTTCCCAAACTATACAGTTCTGAGCAAGCAAGCGGCGCTTTGCGCTGGACGGGATAAACTCATATCCATATAAAACAAATAAGCAATCTATTGAATTTGAACGTTATATTTTGTACATCAGCGCACAAGCCTAGCTTTGCTGATGTATGCAGGTATTATTAAGAGAAATTAATTTATTGTTATTATTATATGTGTATTATTTACTAAAAAATGTATTGATGAAAATTGTATTGCATTATTGTTGTGAATAAATAAATTGATTGAATTGAAACCTCAAAATGTGTGTTTTCTTGTACACTACCATGTAGGGTCATTGTATAGAAAAGATCTGTTGAAAAAGTTCATTTAGCTCATATCTTAGAACGTTTCTGTAATGATTATTTACTGTATATTGTACTGTGAGAAAAAAAGAAAGAAAGATAGATAAAAAATGTGTGAATGAAAAAAAATAATAGATTATGAGAGAGAGAGAGTAAGAGATGGAGAAAGAGAGAGAGATACATGGAGAGAGAGTGAGAGAGATATCGCGAGAGAGAAAGTGAGAGTGAGAGAGCAACCGATGGTGAGGGGATCATAATAATTTTTATTTGCAGACATGAGGGCCACTTGAAGATAAGCCAGGCCACTTCATGTCTCCGTCATATATAAGTGAACTGAGTTATATAGTTATATTAAAAGAGCAACGGGCGTTCAGAGGTCTTTCTGGCTCAGTGGTGACGCCATAATAAGGCTCTTGCCCAATGAAAGTGCAGTTTAGAAGCGAGAAACTTTGGCAAGAGCCAACTCTCCTTCGGCTCTTGAGTCATCAAATTTCGTGGAGAATCGTCCGAGCGAAAATAATTTTATAGGGCGGTCTCATAGAGTACTCTATGGAAGACGAAATCAGTCTCAGGAGAAGATTTATCTAGGAAGCTTGTCCAGTACAAATGATTTATTGACAATTAATGATAAACAATATCCGGAAGGCCGCCCCTGGACCCACCATTTCATGAAGGGTATTCCATTCTCGAAAATATATTTATTTTTTTCGTCCAAATTGCGTGACAAAAATACATTATAAATAATTTGAGAAACGTTCCTCATATGGAACGTTAAGGAGAGGGAAAAGAAGAAGAAAGAAAAGAAGAAGAAGAAGAAGAAGGAGAAATGAAGAAGAAGAAGAAGAAGGGTGAAGGAGGGAGGAAGAGAAGGAGGAGCAGGAGGAGAAGAAGAATAAGAAGAATAAGAGAAGAAGAAGAAGAAGAAGAAGAAGAAGGAGAAGAAGAAGAGCGAGACTCCTAGACCACATAGGCCTGGATAATAAACCTTATTCATTCAATACCACCTGTTAAACACGTCACGACAAACATTGCAAATCTTTTTTTTTGGCGGTAGCTTAGGAGAGCTTTGTGATGACTGTGTTGTTATATCGTGTTCCATTTTGCAGAGTATAGTAGGTGAGAAAGGAAAACCAACTTCCCTCCTCTTCCTACCACCAACTATCCCCTCTCCCTTCCTCATCCCTTCCTATTCCTTTCCCCAATCCTTCCCTTCCATTCCCCCTCATTTCCCCTCATTTCCTCCCTACCTTCTCACACCTTTCTCCCTTCCTCCCCCTACCTTCTCCCACCTTTCACCCTCCTTTTCCTCCACCCTCCATTCTTCCCTATCAACTCCCTTTCATTCCCTTAACCACTCTTTCCCCCCTCCCTACCCCTCTCTCCTCCCCCTTCCCACCTCTTTTCATCCCTCATTTCCCCTTCTTCTTCTTCTTCTTCTCTTCCTTCTCCTCTTCTTCTTCTTCCTTCTTCTTCTTCTCCTCCTTCATCTTCTTTCTCTTCTTTCTCCTCCTCCTCCTCCTCCTCTCCTCCTCCTCCTCCCTCCTCCTCCTCCTCCCTCCTCCTCCTCCTCCTCCTCCTCCTCCCTCCTCCGCTTTTCTCCTCCTCCTTCTCTTTTCTCCTCCTTCTTTTCCTCCTCCTTCACCTCCTTCTTCTTCTTCTTCCTTCTCCTTCTTCTTCTACTTCCCCCACCCACCCCCATTTTACGGGTGGAATAGAAATGACGAGGGGGGTAACGGTAGGTAGTCGGCCGCAAAGCGACCATTGGGGAGTTATTGGTGGCATTGAGAGTGCTGCGAACTCCCAAGTGCCGGAAGGCCCCACCTGCCCCCCCCCCCTCCCCAAACTGTGCCTCATCACGATTGTGCGAGTCCGGTCACGTAAGACCACGAGACTTACGTGTGTTTCCCCCCGGTGGCCTGTTCAGACGGGTTTCTTGGGGAATTTTTCGGGACTTTTCCGCCGCAAAAAGGAGCAAGGTAATGTCTGCTGACCATTGGATCACATCGTGTACAGTGAAGTGTTGAAAAGCTGGGGATTCTTTTCAAAATTCATGCGTTACAATGTAGCCATTCACACACACCGACACGTAACGCAGGAAGCCAGGTGTGGACACGTACTCTTAAATGTAATTTGAATGAACGTATTCACATAATATTTCCTACAGAGACTCTATAATCACAGTGTGAAAGGGCCCATAAAAGTGTAATAAAAACATTTTATTTCCCGCCCTGCCATACTTTTGCCAATATTTTGTATGCTGACATGGGGTTAGAAGCAAATTTAAAGCCATTAACTCATTTGTCAAACTTTGTTCAAGAGAAATGACAAAAAATCACTCCTCTAACATTAAAAATAATTTCTTCACCCCTATGTAGAATTTTTAACCACTTTTTTAACCTTCCCACCTCTTTTCACCCCTCACTTCCCTCCCTTCCCTCTTCCCCATCTCATGGGGAAAATACTTTCTGTGTCGTAGTGAAGGTGATGTTGTGGTAGTTATACATACTGAATAAGAAGACTTGATGTTGTCAAGACCATTTAATAAAATAACGAGATACTGCAGTTTTGGTTGTTACACCATTATCAATCTAGTAATGCTTGAAGAGAACAAAGAGGACTACTGTTCCACATTGTAAATTATTTCACATTGTTCTCTTCAAGCATTCCTATTTATTCCATCTGTTTTTGTAAATATCAATTACCTTTCTTTACTATGTTAGTTGTTTGAACCGCCATTGCTGTGATGTTTGTAGAGACCGCCCATTGTGGGAGGAGCTTATCTAGGCCAATGGCAGTCGTTCACCTTGTAAGGCCATTCAACTGCCAATCACAGCGCTCGGTCACGAGTATAAATTCTGCTACATTGTACGTTAGTTTTAGGTTACCAGAGATTGATAATGGTGTAACAACCAAAACTGCAGTATCTCGTTGTTTTATTAAATATGTGGTTTTAACAACATCAAGTCTTCTCATTCAGTGATGAAAAATAAACAAGTATACAACGATGTATATAAGGACCCGATATGGTATAGGCCTCGTGTTCACAATTAAAAACTTAATTTTTAATGTAATATTATTCTCGGAAAAAATTTCCTTATATTACTTAAAAAATTAAAATACAATTCCTGACATGAATAACATCAAAATCAGTTGCAAAAAAGTAGCCAAGACCAAGATTCGAACCCCGGACCTTGTGCTGCCTAGCATGCATAGTAAATTTGGAGGTTGAAATATCTAAAGTTTTGCTTGTAATAACTTTTTCTAAATTCAGTAATGTGCAAATGATACTTGATGGTAGGTCCAACAGGCTTACCCAAAAATGTCCCTTTTCCAATTTAAAAACAGTCCAAAAAAGTCGTCTGTTCCCTTAGTTTTCTTGCCACCAAAAATCCCTAACATTAATTTAAACCTTTACCCTGTCAAGAAAACAGAAAAAATCTGTTTGTATTTAGAGAACCTCCAACAATTTCCATTAAAAATTGAGGGTTAAAAATAAGCTTTCAGTGAATTTAGTAGCGTGGGAATTAAGTAAGCAGAGGAAATGTTTTCAAAAATAAAAGTTGGGGAAGGGGGGGGGAAGCGAATATGGAGTTTTCGAGGTAGGTGATGTATGAGAGAAATGCTGAAATTTCACTGCGTTATTTTTGCGTGACTCTCTGTGCCTGACAGAGTCAGTACTCAAAGTGCTCAAGTAGTGTATTGTGGAATATGAAGTTGATATCATCATTATTTTTCATATACCTGGATGCTCTTCCAAATTTCAAAAGAGAGACTTTATTCGAGATGATAGTGTCATCAGCATCAGAGAGAGAAAGAGAGAGAGAGAGAAATTTTAGAGAGAAACTGATAGTGAGCGAGAGAGAGTGGATGAGAGGGAGAGGAAGGAGAAGAGAGAGAGAAAGAGAGGGAAAGGAAGGGAAACAGAGAGTAAGAAAGAGGGAGTGAAAGAGAAAGAGATGGTGAGGAAGAGAAAGAGAGACAAAAAGAGAGAAAGAAAGGAAGATAGATAGTGGAAGAAGAGTTAGAAAGAGTGAGAGTGGAAGAGAGAGTGAGGGAGGAAGAGAGGTGAGAGAGAGGAAGAGGAGTGAGTGAGAGAGAGAGAGAGAGAGCGAGAGAGAGAGACAGTGAAGAGAGAGCGGAGACCGAAAGAATAGAATAGAATAGAATAATCACTTTATTCACGGAGATTACAAAATATGTCGCTAAAATTCTAGGTCATGAACATCATTACAATGAACGTCATTAAAAAATAGTAAATACAACATAAGATTAACTGAACAAAACATGAAGTAAGAAAGCAAGATTTTAAATGAAAATATGTAGGTATAAATTTTAACTCAAGATTTTTGAATACAACTTAATACTAGTATGATATATTTTATTAAATGAACGTCATTGAAAATAAAAGTAATTGATTTTGTATCTACATGAAATGGCGGAGTTTGGACATATAAATGTCCATTCTTGGAGAAGGATGTGCAAGGACATCCTTCCCATCAACACTCAACCATTTAGGGGAAGAGACCAAGACTCAACCACAAAGAGGAAGAGAGCAAGAGAGAAAGGGTGAGAGAATGATGGAAAATGGCCGGTCTACCCAATATTTCAACGTTCTGCCTCATTTTTCAGTGACACACGGAAATGAATGGAACTAATGACAACCATCCTTCAAACTTCAAAATCCAGGTGGAAAAATGGCGGGCATTCAAAGCACACAATACTGAATCGTCAATAGGTATTTGTTAGATTATGAATTGAGTCATAATCTAACAAATACCACGAAATACATGAAAGAATAATGTTCTTTTTCCTATCCTTCTTCTCTCTTCCTCCTCCTCCTCCCTCCTCCTCCTCCTCCTCCTCCTCTTCTTCCCTCCTCCTCTCCAAATTCTTCTTCTTCTTCTTATTCTTCTTTTTCTTCTTCTTTTTTCTTCTTCTTCTTCTTCTTCTTCTTCTTCTTCTTCTTCTTCTTCTTCTTCTTCAACTTCGCCTTCTCTTCTTCTTCTTCTTCTTCTTCTTCTTCTTCTTCTTCTTCTTCTTCTTCTTCTTCTCCTCCATCTTCCTCTTCTTCTATTTCTTTTCTTCTCGTCCTCCTCGTTCTTCTTCTCCTTTTCTTCTTCTCCTCCTGCTCCTTCTTTTACTTTTGTTCCTTCTTCTCTTACATCTTGACCTTCTTCTTCTTCTTCTTCTTCTTCTTCTACTTCTTGTTCTTTCTTCTTTCTTCTTTCTTCTTCTTCTTCTTCTTCTTCTCCTTCTTCTTCTTCTTTTCCTCTTCTACTCCATCTTCTTCTCCTATTTCTTTTTCTTCGTCCTCCTCGTCTTCTCCTTCTTCTCCTCCTCCTGCTCCTTCTTTTTACTTTTGTTCTTCTTCTTTACTTCTTGTTCTTCTTCTACTTCTTGTTCTTCTTCTTCTTTTTTCTTCTTCTTCTTGTTCTTCTTCTTCTTCTTCTTCTTTCTTCTTCTTCTTCTTCTTCTTCTTCTTCTCCTCCTTCTCCTTCTCCCTCCTCCTCCACCTACTCCTCCTCCTCCTTCTCCTTCTCCTTCTCCTCCTCCTCCTTCTCCTCCACCTCCTCCTCCCTCCTTCTCCTCCTCCTCCTCCTCCTCCTTCTTCTTCCTCCTACTACTCCTCCTCCTCCATCCAGTTCTCCTTCTTCTCTTCTTTTTCTTCTTCTTTACTTCTTCTTCTCCTGCTCCTTCTCGTCCTCCTCCTCCTTCTCTTCCTCCTCCTCCTCCTCCTCCTCCTTCTACTTCTTCTTCTTTTTTCTTCTTATTTTTTATTAGTAATTATTCAATTAATTCCGCTATTAACAGCAAGCGCTCACAATAGAATAAGCTTTCTTTGTGAGCCCACGCGAAAGCTCTGTATTGGATTTATAAAAATGGTTTGGCTCACGATTCCAACTCAAAATAGCATGTGATCCTCAACAAATTGTGATTTTCTGCCATTCAATTGAAATTGAAATTATTCACATTTCAATCAATCGGAATGTAATCGGATTTGTTCAACATTACGTTATCGGTTCAGTGAATCTATGTAAAGGTTCTGCTGAATAACGACATTAATAAAATGTGATCCTCTTTTGAATTGAATGATGAACACTGGATTGTGATTGGACTGTAAGCCCAATCTATTATAATAATACCGTACGTTCATGGTTGAAGCGACAACTCGAAATCATTAAATGAAGCACATTACGTAAACAATGCAAGTGATTATAATTACTGGATGAATTAATTATTGAAGCGCTCACCCGCGTTTAACATGCGTTCAGATTTCTGGGAAATCTCGTTTGGGTGGAGCACAAAATTCCTAGCTGTCTCTCGAAAGTGAGGCATCCCATTATTAAACCTAATTCAATGTGAAATAACAGATCTGTTACACGTGGATACAATCTGTTAATTGCAATTAACTATGATTGCCACAGTTGTTACCAGAATTCTTGGTAGTGTTTGTACCCTTCTCTGAAATGACAAAAACCGTACTGAAGTATACAAAATAGGCTAGTAGTTTATGCTATGTTTGTATTATTATAACAGCCTTCGAACTTCGAGTGACGTTGTCTATAACTGTTACTGTTGAACGGCAATAAAACTCTATTTATTTATTTAGTGAGATACAAGGTTAAAATAAGAGTGGAGCGAGTATTTGAAGGTATCTCACAAGTGGCTTACAGGCCAAATACAACCATTGCATACACCAATTTATCTACTAACAACAATTAACAATAATATCAACCCGAAATAACACTGATTCAAAAGTCTATGTTTACATGTTGACTGTATAGTTTAGTATTGGGACAGTGCTAAGTATAGATGGCACAGAATAATTGGGAGGGGGGGGCTTAGCCCCCTAAGCCTCCCTTAAATCTGCCCATGCGACAGACTAAAAAACCTTACGTCGGAATAACTGTACTGAAAAGCTTGTTCATTCGGAATAATTTCCGTGTGTCAATGGGACGTTCCGCCTCATCAGCGATTGAAAACCGCGATGAAGTGGGACTACCTCATACCACCTTCCTGAAACCCCGACAAAACCCGACTAAACACATCCTCCCACCGCGTCAAAACCCGACTAAACACCTCCCCCACCACCACCCCCCACCCAACTTATTGGTGGCTGATGGATTTGGAGCGGAACGGCCTCTTCACACTGCCAACACAATGTGAACTGACGCTGACAAATCAATACACTGCATGTGTCCGGGAAATTGGTTGTCATCCCCTGACTGGCCTGACTTTGTCTTTACTCCTCTCATGCTAATCTCAATCAATCAAAAACTTTATTGAGATCTCTGAAACAAAATTAATAATATAAATTTTCAAATTTTTCATCTAATTCCATCTTCATAATAAAATAGGCAAAATGTTGTAATCACAACTCCTCCGTGGTTTCTCAACCGATTTTCTTCGTTCACGTCTCATTTGAAAGATCTCATTGAGTAGATGTTTATAAAAGTCTTCTTCAATTCAATTCTCCTTATACCTTAGCTAAACCTGTGTATAAGTTTTAAATGTTGTTAGTTCTACCGATTGCAAAAAACGCCGATTTCTGGTGTAATTTTGGGAGAATCTCAAACATTTCTTAACAGATCATTTTTAGACATTAAACGAACCTAAGTACCATATTTCAACATTTTCTGCTAATTAGTTCTCGAAAAAGTTGAGAAAACTAACAAAATCGCTAGAAAACCGCGAATATTGGGCGTATCTTTGGGATGATTTCAAAATTCGTTCTTAATGCGCGTCTAAAGCTCCAACTGAACATGCATGCCAAATTTGAACGCATTTGGTTCAGTAGATTTTTAGTTCTGCTGAATAAAGGAATGAGTGGAATTTCGATTTTAAATAGAAGATTCATTATAGTTAATTATTAACTAATTAGCAGACAGCTAATTATTCCAGAGCATTTGATTATATTAATTGAAAAGAATGCATTTCATATTCGAAGTGAGATGCTCTCCATCATGTGTTTTTCGAATCCATTATGCATGCCATTATACATGTCATAAATGTTGGTGCAAAGTTCCAATTCCATATGTTTCACCATTATTAAGAAAAAAAATAATAAGTGGAAAAAACAAAATGGCAGCTGCGTGAGTAACTAAGGACTTCCGGACAATTTAAATATGATATTTAGATATGGTTTTTACCCAGGAACAATGCCCTAGAGTATTGGTAGGGAGTTCTGAAACACCCTGTATAATTGAGTGATCAGAAATGATTAGCTGAGTTCATCTATGATTGAATTATCTGACACTGAAGTGATTGTTGTGATTTTTGTCCCAGTCAGGCAATAAAGTTTGAATGATTGATTTTTCCACAAAAAATTTAAAATAATCCCTCAACCAAACATTGTAAGCTAAATCTTCCAGTTTAGCCGGCTCGAACTGTATGTGCAATAAACAAATTTTATTGGCCTCATAAATTTTCGTCGCTACAATAAATACCGAAATAATAAATATTGGTGGTATTAAAAGTGGCTGTCGCCGATTTTCAATACGCACGCTACTTGTTGGCAAATAATTCTCAGAGAGAAAAAGAGAGAGAATAAGAGTTAGAGAGCGAGAGAGAGAGAGAAATATAGAGAGCTAGGGAAAGTGAGAGAGGGTGTGACCGTGGGGGAGAGAGAGAGAGAGAAAGAGAGCGATAGAAAGTGAGGATTTAATTTTATGATGCAATAAATCGTGAAAGGATACAATATAACAACCAAATCCAATAGGATGGAATGCGTATAGATATATAGATATAACCCTCACTTCAAAAATTGGGAGCACACATGCTTGAGGGATACTGTGGGCATATATACCACTATCATATACACACATATACATTGTATACATATACACTCACACAATGGATTCCACTCAAAAATCATTCAAAATCAATCATAATAATGGATTATTTTTGGAGTGAATTCTTGGAAATATTGTTTTTCTAATTTTTGTGTTGTTGTAGGATGATACTGCGGTCTCATGCCTCTAATTATTTGTGGATTAATATAAATAAATAATAATGAATAAATAATGAATTTATTTCCTTCTTCAAAACTAAAACTTGAGAATACATTATTAAATTGACTACACAAATGTAAAAAAAAACCATATAGGCCTAACATCAAGAAAAAAAAATTCATGGAAATTAACCCACTCAACTGTGGAATTCCATGTACTAGAGTGGGTGGATATACTACCTCA
>CM029537.1:438703-583703 GCA_017141395.1 Laodelphax striatellus
GATAGGCTTATTTACGTAGAAATTAGTTTATGATTGAAATAGAATTCCCTGTCGCTATTTTTCCTACTTATCATTTGTGGAATTATATTTAGAATGATAAAATTAACATATCGCATGTTCTTGAACATTATTATAATCTTTAATTCAAGTTTTAAAATCAACTTTGAAGGTTATGTTTCAAGCTGGCTGAGCAGACGAAGTAGTTTATCCACAGCTGAGTTCATTTCCATTGGTTATTATTTTGAAATGGATTATGGGCGCGAGAATTCAAATCAATCATATGCTTTTGAACTGGATTTTTCACTCGATTAATTCAAACTGATTTATTTGTTGAATCACTTTACGTTTGGAAATATGGAAGGAATAGAAGCCGCAATTACTATTGTGAACGGTATTTACAATCATTATACAATTAGGAATACGACAATACTTTAAATGCATTGTAAATGCTTATTCCCTATCCTTTCTCATGTTAAACTACCTGGTTTCGTTCACTAAACTTCCGCGTGAGCGCAGGTGTCGATTTTATCATCCCCACCACCTACGTGCACACAGCGAATAGATTCATATCATATTTTCAAATAATAAATACATGAATAAATATTTTTCATTACTATCTTACTCTCATTTGCTTGTACTGTATTTTGTAGTATGTTTTTGGTGAGTAAATTTTAATAAAAATTGATATTGTTCACCACAACAATGAATAAATTTCTCCTTTTCTCCAGTTTTGTTCTTTTCAAAAACTGTTTTTTTTTTTGTTGAATTCTCAAAGAAATCCTATTTTCTTTTCAAACTCTCCATGCTTCAATTTCCAGTCCATGAATTCAAGATTCCAAAAAGTTTTTTTTTATACGGGGAGCTAAGTAAAAATAAAACGCTTTCATTTAAAAACAAAAAATACGACTTTATTAACAATATTCATTTACAAACTGAACGTGGTTTTCACATATCAGTATTGATGAACCAATTTTAAAAAATACAATACAATCTATACGATGAGCATGACAAAAGATATCAATATTATAGTTCTTAAACGATTATATTAATTTATACTCCCTATAATCTATCTCTCACACTCACACACATCCATCCACTCTACTCTCTCACATACACAAACATTTTAATTCCATAATATTAGTGATATCGTATTCAACATTCCCATTCGTTAAGTTACATCCCAATAAATTCACATATAATACAACAATATCAGCTTATTATCTTAGCAAGTAATTAATAATAATCAAAAATCTATAGCGTAAACTCACAGCCGTATTCGGCTTAAAACTCTACTGAAACTTACAATAATTGAGAAAATATGAAGTATGAACACAAATACATTCAATAACAGCTAGAAACATTTTATGCAATATACTCAGAATAGATAAATATGAACAAAAAGTTTAAATCAGTTCATAAATAATGAAAATATAATTCTTTCCATACATACTATGAATACATACAATAAACTATTACTTGTGAAGATACAATAAATTATTGTGAAAATAATTATTATATTTGTATCTTTGGTAACTTCGTTTCTTCAAAGTTAAAAAATAACAAATTGACGTCATCTTCTTTGTTGTTGAGAAGCTGAACTGAATTGATTTACAAGAAGGTTTGAACTACAGAGAGTGTATAGTCACAGTCCATACTTTTCATTGGTTAGCTCCGACAAATCCGCCATACTTTTGCCAATTCCCATAAGATTTGCATTGGTATGAAAAACAGATCATATATGTTATGATATAAGATTCACTTCTAACCTACATTTTGCCTTCGCCAGTATTAGTTTTCATCTTTTTAAGTTTTTAAAGCAATACCAAGAGTAGAGAGACTATTTTTAATGGTGGAAAAGTTAGCCTTGATGTTGTTTCTCTCAAAATAAGTTTGACAAATGAGTGAATGGGTTTATGTTTGCCTGTAATCCCATATCAAAATTCAAAACTTTGGCAGAAGTATGGCGGCGGGGGGAAAAATATGATCTCCACTTATTTTTATGGAGTGCTTCACACAAATTGCCACACTGTGACTATACACTCTCTGTAGTTTGAACGTATTCCATGTAAAGCAGCATCCAAATGCTGTGATAAATTGTATCAACTTATTGCAGAATAGCCATCCATTGGAACCGTTTTTGTCAGAAAGCAACCAATCATCTGAAATTCTAACATTGAATCAAATGTCACTCAACATAACAGATGATTTGCGTTTCATTTCAATGCAAATCTTATGGGAATTGGCATAAGTATGGCTGGATTTGTCCAACCTAACAAATCAAAAGTGTGACATCAAATCTCCACACTGTTATTATACAGCCTGTACTTGCTCCATGTTTTTGAAACAGAACATACAAGCTGTTTAATGATATGATTTCTTTATACTCTCATTAACATTATTTACAGTCCATAAAGCTCAAACATTACATCTTCAATCAGCATAATAATTTAATAGTGAATTAAAAAAAACAACAATTCAATATGAAAGAATTTTTTAGGATGGCGCCTAAGGTACTACTCACACATGGATACTCAAGTAGCGGGTACCCCGAAACTCAGATAACAAACATCTGTTTCGCGAGATTTTATGTGAAATCTTGAGGAAACTCTAGATTACTCTGAAGAACTTCAAATTTGGCATGCATGTTCTTCTTCGTCTTCTTCTTCTTCGTCTTCTTCTTCTTCTTCTTCTTCTTCTTCTTCTTCTTCTTCTTCTTCTTCTTCTTCTTCTTCTTCTTCTTCTTCTTCTTCTTCTTCTTCTTCTTCTTCTTCTTCTTCTTCTTCTTCTTCTTCTTCTTCTTCTTCTTCTTCTTCTTCTTCTTCTTCTTCTTCTTCTTCTTCTTCTTCTTCTTCTTCTTCTTCTTCTTCTTCTTCTTCTTCTTCTTCTTCTTCTTCTTCTTCTTCTTCTTCTTCTTCTTCTTCTTCTTCTTCTTCTTCTTCTTCTTCTTCTTCTTCTTCTTCTTCTTCTTCTTTGTTTTTAAATTAATGTTTCTGGTTTTTGGGCCCGAGGATGGAGGGCAGTGGGGTGGGGGCCCGAAGCCTCCTGAGTCCCTTTCGGGCGCTTATCTGCTCATCGTCCTTGGCGAGCCTCACTCATCACTGCATCGTCAGCACATTCTCACCAAAGTCCAGAACGGTGAGTCTTTGTTCCACCTTTTGTCACCACCCTCTGTAACAACTCAAAAACATCCATGCATGTTATTATTCCTTTCTTGCCCTATCTCTCATCCCTCCTTCCTTCTTCTCCTTCTTCCTTCCTTCCTTCTTCTTCTCTTTTCTTCCTTCCTCTTTCTCCTCTCTTCTCCTCCCTCCTCTCTTCCTCTCTTCCTCCTCCTCTCCTCCTCCTCCTCCTCCTCTCTCTTCTCTCTCTCTCTTCTTCTCTTCTCCTCTCTCCTCTCCTCTCTCCTCCTCCTTCCTCTCCTCCTCCTCCTCCTCCTCCTCCTTCCTCCTTCCTCCTCTCCTCCTCCTCCTCCTCTCCTCCTCCTCCTCCTCCTCCTCCTCCTCCTCCTCCTCCTCCTCCTCCTCCTCCTCCTCCTCTCCTCTCTCCTCCTCCTTCCTTCTTCTTCTTCTTCTTCTTCTTCTTCTTCTTCTTCCTTCTTCTTCTTCTTCTTCTTCTTCTTCTTCTTCTTCTTCTTCTTCTTCTTCTTCTTCTTCTTCTTCTTCTTCTTCTTCTTCTTCTTCTTCTTCTTCTTCTTCTTCTTCTTCTTCTTCTTCTTCTTCTTCTTCTTCTTCTTCTTCATTATGAAAACAATTCAAACATATTTCGGTGATTCAATCATTCATTGTGTTTTCCAAGACGAATATTTTATTTATTCATTTATTCAGCAATGAAAATACTTGAGCAATACTTGAGAACTGTGTCTAAAATTCTTCCATGAATCGTAGCATAATTTGTAAATCATGTAGCCTCCAAACTCCGCTTACTATCTCGTGATAGACCAGCAATGAATTATACCAGCTAGTTCTGAATTCGACCGGTAGATGGCTGCAGTTACTGGGTGATTTACAGCTTCAATCTTTACAGACACGCCTCCAAGCTCCGCCTCTCCCCTGATTGGTCGGCAATGCACAACGCAGCTAGTTCTGAATTCTGTCGTAAGATGGCAGCAGTTACTGGGTCATTCAAGTTACAACTTCAGTATTCCGCCGTCTAGATGTCAGAAGATTAGTGTTCTACACTCATTCTTATCCAATGGAAAAGAACAGATTGTTTCTATTGAACATGGACATTCGATATACATAATAAATAAAATAGGTAGTGTATTATATTGTGAAATATCTATTTCAATATTATACTCAAATTTTCGATTCAATTTCGATAAAAGCGATTAGTTTGACAACCATCAATATTTATGACACACGTAGATTATTCATCCAATCATGGGAAATTCTACTACAGATTTTTCGAGAACAACTGGTCCAAAAAGACTGAATTTGGTATACAAAAATAGTTGAGTACTTAAAAGGATGTGATTATGGGGTTTAAGATTTTCCCACAAAATTATATACCATTACAAGAAACGTATTATCAGCAGTTTTGAGTCAAATGGAAGATAAAGTGAAGAATGGGAACAGGAAGCCTATTTTTGCCTATTTAATAATAATGATCTAAGTGGTTGTGAATTGGATTCGTGCATGTGAAGGAACTTTGAGGTGAGTCCCAAAATACTTTTATGGGAAATATCTTATTTTTTTGATAAGCATATTTCGTTTTTGAATCACATAAATCGTTGGAAAGGAAGTGGAGGAGTTTGGAGTTATGATCAGAGAATTGGAAATTGGGAGCTCTTTTGGAGTTATAATTTTTTACAAAAAAAAGTTCATGATGGAGTTTTATCCAGTTCCCTTTCCCTGAAAAAAATTATTAAATGTTTTGGAGGGGGGGCCTCGAGCCCCCAAAGCCCCCCCTGGCTACGCCCATATCCCTGAGTATCCGCAAATTGAGGATCCACGTCTGACTAGTGCCTAAATCAAATAAGCATAGTAAGGCTAGACGTACACCGGTTAGTCAAGACAAGACAAGACGAGATTAGTCACGTTTAGTAACAGTACTTCACGTAGTTGCTTATGAAGGAGCTCACACCGATGCAATGACTAATCGGTGTGTGTTGCTTCATAAGCAACTATGTGAATTACTGTGACTAAACGTGACTAATCTCGTCTTGTCTTTTCTTGACTAACCGGTGTACGCCTAGCCTTACTCATCAACAAGAAAACATCCATAGCAGGATTATTAAAATTGTCAGAAAACAGCTGATTGATGTACGCTTGTTTACTGACGTTGAATCAGCTGTTTTCTGACAAAATAAAATAATCCTGCTGTAATAATGTCTCATTTGCAAGACGCAATCCTGAAACATTCCTTCCATGGTAGCCTACCAGTTTTCTCTACTAGTCAACTCAATAATATACACTGTATTTAAAACATATTGTAAATTCCTCTTAAACTTAATGAATACAAACAAGCTCTCTTCATTTAATTTTATATTATGTATTAAAACATTATTATATTCTGTACATTTCGCATTTTTGTATCCATATATTCATGACTATTCTATTTTGTCATTGTGGTTTGAATTGAATAATTGATCATTTTATTCAACAAATTGATCATTTTTTCCAAAGTTTTCGTAACATTCACATACAGCAGAAATACCCTAAGGCTAGGCGTACACCAATTAGTCAAGACAAGACAAAACAAGATTAGTCACATTTAGTCACAGTAATTCACATAGTTGCATATGAAGCAACACACACCGATTAGTCATTGCATCAGTGTGTGCTGCTTAATAAGCAACTATGTGAATTACTGTGACTAAACGTGATTAATCTCGTCTTGTCTTGTTTTGACTAACCGGTGTACGCCCAGCCTAATTCTTTCCAAATTTAATAGAAAAAGTGTTGCATTCCCATTTCATGTTAGGCTAGGCGTACACCAGTTAGTCAAGACAAGACAAGACGTCATTAGTCACAGTACTTCACATGGTTGCTTATTAAGCAACACACACCAATTAGTCATTGCATCAGTGTGTGCTGCTTCATAAGCAAATATGTGAATTACTGTGACTAATCTTGTCTTGTCTTGTCTTGACCAACCAGTATTCGCTTAGTCTTAGGGTCATATTAACATCTTATAAGATAAAAACAGTTGAAATCACATGTTGGAAAATTCAACCTCTAAGGCTAGGCGTACACCGGTTAATCAAGACAAGACAAGACGAGTAGACGAGATTAGTCAAGTTTAGTCAAGGGTGATTGACATAGTTGCTTATGAAGCAGTACACACTGATGCAATGACTAATCGGTGTGTGTTGCTTCATAAGCAACTATGTGAAGTACTGTGACTAATCTCGTCTTGTCTTGTCTTGACTAACCGGTGTACGCCTAGCCTAACATCACATTCATTAAGTTTCTTCATTCATATTCCTCAAACTGAAATTGTCTTGTATTAACAGTACATATTTTTTAATAACCCAATACACATACTTTTAATACCAAGATAATTGTATCCAAATATCAAGAGCTCTTCAAAAGCTCTTTGATAACAATGTGATGAAATCCAATTATCAAACAAAGGAGTTCAAAAAAATCTATCCTCACTAATTGCTCTTGAAATAAAGCTCGTTGAATTGTTGACCAATCCCTCTCTAAATGAGAGAAAAAAGATCTCAATGCTTTTTCGATGAAAAAACATTTCGCTCATGTTTTTTAAATTGATCTCCAATTTGATTCATACTCTTAACATGAAAGTTTGCTTCTAGTGACTGTGTTCTTATTTATCTGAAAATTTTCAAAGTCAATTCTAAATTCTCAATGATTTTGGGTTTTTCATCCAAAACATCTTAGGCTAGGCGTACACCGGTTAGTCAAGACAAGACAAGACGAGATTAGTCACGTTTAGTCACAGAGCTTCACATAGTTGCTTATGAAGCAACACACACCGATTAGTCATTGCATCGGTGTGTGCTGCTTCATAAGCAGCTATGTGAATTATTGTGACTAAACGTGACTAATCTCGTCTTGTCTTGACTAACCGGTGTACCTACGCCTAGCTTTAACATGAGCATCTCAAACACTGATTTATTATCGGTCATTTTTACGCAAAACTAATCAGTGAAGCAACAAAGCTCAAAGGTTCTCATTTCATGATAATTTTTTATATACATTTTAAGGTTGGGTTATCTGTGATTTCAGCTCAAAATTCATCAGTTGAACCAATAAGGCTTAGAATTTGACATTTTAATCTCCGATCATGAGCATAATAATAATAATATTATTTAACTTTAATCTATGATCTTAACAAAAATAAATGAATAAGCAGTAAATCAACAAAGCACAGAGATTCATATTCCAATATCTGATAACTAACAATCTTATTCCATCATGAGCCTCTTTAACTCCGATTATTATTATCAGTGATTCAAACACAAAATTAATCAAGAAACTCAGAGTCTCTCATTTCAATATCTCATAACAAACATCTTAATCTGTGATTAGTAGTGAACTAAGCTCAAAAATTGATCCAATACACTAATCGGTATCGATCCACAATCGATAGTCGATCCACAATCGATAATCGTTCAACAATCAATAGTCAATCCACAATCGATAATCGATCCACGATTTCAATTGCTCCACTGCTTTTGATTGTGGTATCGATTGACAATCGATAATCAATCCACAATTGATAATAGATTACCGTTGCTACACTGCGTTCGATTGTGGTATCGATCCACAATCAATAGTTGATCCACAATCAATAATCGATCCGCAATCAATAGTCGATCCACAATCTATAATCGATCCACGATTACAATTGCTCCACCGCGTTCGATAATGATATCAATCGAGAATCAATAATCAATCCACAATTGATAATAGATTACCATTGCTATAATAGTCTGATAACTTATTTTGAGCCTTCAAAATAAGAACTCTAGTGCGCAGAGACAGCGCACGTTATGCAATACAGCAGTTTATCTCACTTGCTCACTAGAGTAGTGGTACTATGTAATACTGTATCACTTTAGTGATAAGATGATAAGATGCGCAAAGGTTCTTTTGTCTGTTGCCAGACTATACACTGCATTCAAATGTGGTTATGGTCAACAATCGGTAATCGATCCACAATTGATAATCGATCCACAATCAGTAGTCGATCCACAATCTATAATCGATCCACAATTACAATTGTTACACTGCGTTTGATTGTGGTATCAACCTACAATCGATAATAATCAATCCACAATTGGTAATCGATCCTCAATCGATAATCAATCCACAATTGATAATAGATTACCATTGCTACACTGCGTTCGAATGTGGTTATGATCCACAATCAGTAATTGATCCACAATTGATAATCGATCCACAATCAGTAATCCACAATCTATAATCGATCCACGATTACAATTGCTCCACTGCGTTTGATTGTGGTATCAATCCACAATATTGTTAATCGATCCTAAATCGTTAATCAATCTACAATTGATAATCGATCCACAATCAGTAGTCAAACCACAATCAGTAGTTGATCCACAATCTATAATCGATCCACAATTACAATAATTGCTCAACGTTTGATTGTGGTATGCACCGACAATCGATAAACAATCCACAATCGATAATCGATCTACAATCAATAATCAATTGCACACCTTTCCAGGTGTAATATTACATGTTTTGAACATCGATTTATCAAAAAATATCTAGAAAATGTCGAAATCGTTCTCTGCCAGTTTCAGTTCTGTTGAAGTGATTCAAACATAGCAACAGGGACACTGCATGTGATGGGTTGAGAGTTGATGCTAGATGATTGACCATAGAATATGGAGCAGCGCCGGGATGAGGAATGCGTTGGGACAGTAAGGGCTGCTGCCATGTCCATGGTGCATGGCGGCGGGATGTTCCCCTAAAACAAAATGGAGAATTAGTTACAAAAAATTATCTCAAAAACATAGAATGTACAGGGTGTCCCAAATAATAGTAACTGCAGTACTACCACGGTATTCTACGAGTCAAAACAAACAGAAAGTGTCGTTGGCTAAATGCTGATTTCTCCTTAGTTTACCTGTAATCCGCCATTTTGTGTTTTTAATATTTTTCATCATATCATCGTTATGAATAACCGAGATATGGCTATTTGAAGATTACCACTTCTGTGTTTCTTCATTTCTTAAGCAGTGAGACATGAGAATAAATTTATGAATGCAAAACATATGTTTGCCTATCTTTGTCACCCTAACGTTCTCAATTCATTATTGGATGGAACAACCAATTGATGAATTTCATGAATGTGAAAATATGATTTACAGTAGTAAATTTGAGAACGTTCAAGATAGGCAAACATATGTTTTGCATTCATAAATTTAATCTCATGTCTCACTGCTGAAGAGATGAAGAAACACAGAAGTGGTAATCTTCAAATAGCCATATCTCGGTTATTTATCATCCGAATCTTAACAATTATAGACCATTTTATTCAAAATAAAATTCTCTACATTTTTGTATTTCTACATGTTATCGTAAAAAGCAATATTTCTCCAGTAAAATCGAATTGAAAAGTTTAGTCGGTCACCATTTCGGAAAAAAAACAGAAAGTGAAATATGTATTTTGTATACCACACCTTTAATTATACCCCTACCAAATTTCATAAAAAATCTTGTTTTTTTAACGAGATATGATGAAAAATATTAAAAACACAAAATGGCGGATTACAAGTAAACTAAGGAGAAATCAGCATTTTGCCAACGACATTTTCTGTTTGTTTTAACTTGTAGAATACCGTGGTAGTACTGCAGTCACTATTTTTTGGGACACTCTGTAGAATATACAGTAGAGTCTCGGTTAACCAACCTAAAAAGGTCACGGCAAGGACGGATAAGCGAAAAGGTCGGATAACACTGAAATCAGTGAAAACGACGTTAGAAATGTGTTAGAGTAATTTTATTTACACATAAGGCTAGGCGTACACCAGTTAGTCAAGGCAAGACAAGACGAGATTAGTCACGTTTAGTCACAGTACTTCACATAGTTGCTTATGAAGCAATACACACTGATTAGTCATTGCATCGGTGTGTGCTGCTTCATAAGCAACTATGTGAATTACTGTGACTGAAAGAATTCTCGTCTTGTCTTGTCTTGTCTTGACTAACCGGTGTACGCCTAGCCTAAGAATTTTTTTTAAATACATTTAGAGCCGGTTCATGAGCTCCTAGACTAAAACGGGTGGCTATCGTTGCATCGACAAACGTTTGTCTCGACAGGTTAGTGGGTTAGCAGCATAGAGATCCCTTAGTACATAGTTTCGAGGCTAACGTTTGTCGATGCTACGGTGGCCACCCGTTCTAGTCTAGGACTTAGCTAAATCCCGAGCTCATGAACCGGCCTTTAGCGTACTAATACGTAAAAATTCACTTACTGCAAAGTACATATAGAATTTATTACAAAATAATAAACTCTATTGCAAAAATATCTTACAAAATATAGAAACCATTACAAAACAAATTCAGTGATATTCAAATAACTTGGCGGATTGCATTAGATAGGTAGACAAATTAGAAAAAAATTAGAATGTGTTTTAAAGTTTCTCATAAAATAATTATAGAATTTATTCACTACAAAATATCCCACGAAATATAAAATTCACTACAACATATCTCACAAAATATGGAATTCACTACAAAATACAAGTCTCTAATACTTGTTCTGCTTCCAGTTTCTGCGTTCTTCAAACTGCTATCTGATTTCAGTCAGCAACCCAATGTTGCCAGATGACATTTGGCTGTTTTTCGGGTAATCGGGTAATCTAACCTATCAGCCAAAATCATCTGGCAACGCTGGGTTGCTGACTGAAATCAGATAGCAGTTGCTTAGTGGGCGCAGGGGCTTAAATGAATGTGAAATTTTGATAAAGTTGAAACAGTTCGATGCAGTTGATACAGTTAATTGTTTTTTTTTTGAGGGTGATGCCCACATGAGCTCTAGGCTTGTGCGTGGGTAATGAGAGGGGTGATGATGAGAGATGGCGACTGTTTTTAAGCAGTCGGGACCGACGGCTTTTCGTCTCCTCCGAAAGACGGGAGTGGCCGTTTCTGTCAAAATCCGTTCCGGCAACTGTATTCGATCTTGGAACCTTTGGATTATCAGACAGGCGCTTATCGACCTCAGCTACGGACCACTCCTAAGTTCAGTTCATAAAATAATTCATACAGTTTTACACACTTGATACAGTTTGATACAAGTGATGCAGTTGATACAATCGATACAGGAGATAAAGTAAATTCAACTAAGGTAGAAACTGACGTGTAGATTGACAAGGTTACCTAGTAACATTGTGAATAAAGCAATCTCATCCAATCTCTTTTCTAGACTTTCGTGACCTCCAGTTCTTTGTGTCTCTACCGCGCCTTTTTCTCAGACACAAAGGGTTGGAAGAGTAAGGAGGGCAAGTGAATGGGATGGAGAGGATGAATGGGAGGAGAGAGGAGAGAGAGAGAGAGAGGAGAGGAAGAGGAGAGAGGAGAGGAAGGAGAAGAAGAGAAGAAGAAGAAGAAGAAGAAGAAGAAGAGGAAGAAGAAGAAGAAGAAGAAGAAGAAGAAGAAGAAGAAGAAGAGGAAGAGGAGGAGAAGAAGAAGAAGAAGAAGAAGAAGAAGAAGAGGAAGAAGAAGAAGAAGAAGAAGAAGAAGAAGAAGAAGAAGAAGAAGAAGAAGAAGAAGAAGAAGAAGAAGAGGAAGAAGAAGAAGAAGAGGAGAGAAGAAGAAGAAGAAGAAGAAGAAGAAGAAGAAGAAGAAGAAGAAGAAGAAGAGAGAAGAAGAAGAAGAAGAAGAAGAAGAAGAAGAAGAAGAAGAAGAAGAAGAAGGAGAAGAAGAAGAAGAAGAAGAAGAAGAAGAAGAAGAAGACAGAAGAAGAAGAGAAAAGAATAAGACGAAGAAGAGAAGAAGACAAAAATGAAGAAGTAGTATGAGGAGGAGAAGAAAGAGAAGAAGAAGAAGAAGAAAAGAAAGAGGCAGAAGACGTGGAGGAAGAAAATGATGTAGAAGAAAAAAGAAGAGGAAGGAGAAGAATGAGACGAAGAAAAGAATAAGGCTGATAAAAAGTTGAAAGAATAAGACTAATAAAAGTTGGGGTAGAAGAGGGAGGAGGGAGATGAAGAGGAAGAAGGAAAGGGAGAAGAAGAGGGAAAAGAAGAGGGAGAAGTTGAGCGAGTATAAGAGGGAGTAGAAGAGGGAGAATAAAAGGGGAATGTAGGGGACGAACAAGAGGGAATAGAAGGGAGAGAATAACAGGATAAAGTATAGGGCGTAGAAGAGGGAGAAGGAGAGGGAAAAGACGAGGGAAAATAAGAGGGAGTAGAAGAGGTAGAAGAAGACGTAAAAAAAGATGGAGAAGAAGAGGGTGAAGAAGAGGAAGTAGAAAAGGTAGAAGAAGAGGGAGAAAAGAGAGAAAAGAGGAGAAGAAGAGGGAGTAGGAAAGGGAGAAGGAGGAGAAGAAGAAGAAGACGAAGAAGAAGAAGAAGAAGAAGTAGAATAAGAAGAAGAAGTAGGAGATGAAAGGAGGTTAGTATAATAGGGTGAGTAATGAAGAAGAAAGAGAAGAAATCCAAGCTGGTTTGATTGTAGTACGGCATAGGATGGGCAGGGGGGGGCGGGGTGAGAGGGTGTTTTCTTAATGGCGTGGATAGTGGAAAAGCCTGAATGGCAGACCAGGAAAGTAAAAGTATAGTGTTGTAGTAGTAAAAGTCGTTTCTTGCCTTTATTAAACAGGCCTACCTTAGCGAACATTCCACAGACTTCTTACAAACACTCTCACAATATCTCTCTTCTTCAAACTCTGAATCTTTATCTCTCTCAGAGTTAAACTCTCTCATTTCATCTCTCTTTGCCATATTCACACCATGCCAGTCGACTGGCACCAAGTCATGTAGTTTTCAGGGTTATTGAGTGACGTTAGGCTAGGCGTACACCGGTTAGTCAAGACAAGACAAGACGAGATAAGTCACGTTTAGTCACAGTAGTTCACATACTTGCTTATAAAGCAGCACACACCGATGCAATGACTAATCGGTGTGTGTTGCTTCATAAGCAACTATGTGAATTACTGTGACTAAACGTGACTAATCACGTCTTGTCTTGACTAACCGGTGTACGCCTAGCCTTAGAGTATCGTTGCCTGATTATAAATTGCCTTTATCCTCATGAATTATTCATAGAAATAAGTCAATTATCAATTCTGATGAGACAATACTTCAATGTAACTTTTATTACCAGTTTTAAGGAAACAATTAGCGTTTCGAACCTTATATCTTCTCTGTATAAAATAGGCAGGCAAACATGTTTTTTTGTAATCAGAACTCCTTAGTGGTTTCCCAACTGATTGTGGCTTGTTTAAGTCTCTTTTGAAAGATATCATTGAGTGGATGAGATATTATTGAGTCCCTAGATGTTTTATAAGGTATTACATTTTTGAAAAAGTCATCGTGGACATAAACTATCAAAGTTTCAATTTTTTCCATTGCTTTAAAATAGGGATAAGTGAGCTGAAAATTTTCACATTCTAACTCTTGATTTTCGATGACAAAAATGTTTTCAGTCAAATTTGACACATAATTTATTGTACAATAATTTTACAATAAATTATAAAAAATTTTAATTTTTGTACTGTGTAATTATGTCAATAAAATATCTGTTTTCTGTTTTGAAACAAAAATTTCCGTTTCCATTGTTAATTGCACCGGTAAGGACATTTATATTTGTGAAAAGAGAAAAAGAGAAAGATAGAGGGTGAGAGAAAGAGTGTAGAGGGAGAAACAAAGGAGATGAGGAAGAAAAAGAGAGTAAGAGAGGGGTAAGAAGGAGGGGAGGAGGAAAGAAGCATGAAAGAAAAAGGAAATTGATAAACTGAAAGTGTGGGGAAGAAGAAGAAGAAGAAGAAGATCGAGAAGACCGCGGAAGACCACGGAAGAAGATGAAGAAGAAGAGGAAGAAAGAAGCATAAGAAGAAAAAGGAAATTGATAAGCTGGAAGATTGGAAAAGAAGAAAAAGATGCAAGTCCAGAACGCTTTCAGTTCTCGATTTTGTCACTAGGTGGCAGCAGAAGTAGGGTCATAATTTGTGACTCCGCCCTTTCTTCTGATTGGTCGACCGGTTTACACGCTCTTGACTCTCGTTTCTACCACTAGGTTGCAGCATCTATAGGGTCTTATATTTACTCTTGACTCCGTCCACTCTTTTTTGATTGGTTGACTATTTTCAACAATTTCAACTTAAATTGGAAGAAGAAGAAGAAGAAGAAGAAGAAGAAGGAAGAAGAAGAAGAAGAAGAAGAAGAAGAAGAAGAAGAAGAAAAGAAGAAGAAGAAGAAGAAGAAGAAGAAGAAGAAGAAGAAGAAGGAAGAAGAAGAAGAAGAAGAAGAAGAAGAAGAAGAAGAAGAAGAAGAAGAAGAAGAAGAAGAAGAAGAAGAAGAAGAAGAAGAAGAAGAAGAAGAAGAAGAAGAAGAAGAAGAAGAAGAAGAAGAAGAAGAAGAAGAAGAAGAAGAAGAAGTTAAGAAGAAGAAGAAGAAGAAGAAGAAGAAGAAGAAGAAGAAGAAGAAGAAGAAGAAGAAGAAGAAGAAGAAGAAGAAGAAGAAGAAGAAGAAGAAGAAGAAGAAGAAGAAGAAGAAGAAGAAGAAGAAGAAGAAGAAGAAGAAGAAGAAGAAGAAGAAGAAGAAGAAGAAGAAGAAGAAGAAGAAGAAGAAGAAGAAGAAGAAGAAGAAGAAGAAGAAGAAGAGGAATGAAAACAAGAAATACAACATCATCAAGTAGTGTAAGAACAAGGAGTTTCAACGTGACTTGAGAACACGTAGACGAGAAAGTAAAAGGTATTTAAAGCAAGGGTTCTTTGAACAAGACGGTATCACTCTCTCTCTCTCTCTCTCTCTCTCTCTCTCTTCAATAATTACTCCAACCGTCTTCCAGAGTCGCCCAATTATCCCAACTCGTGCCTCTGTTACTAGAGCAGGTGGTGGATGGGTAATTTGAACAAGGTATAAGGTACACAATAAGAAGAAGGAAATAATTGAAAGTTATTAGTTTTTTTCAGGTTATACTGTGAAAGAAACTTGCAGGCTTCATTTCAAAGCATCCAGCAGACGAAGGTTATACGCTTATTATTTCTTTACAGAGCTTATTAAACATAGGGTTCATTAAAATTCAATCAGCTCTTGTGCAATTGCTTCTTTCACCAAAAGAGTTCGTCAATCGTGCTTCACTATCCACAATATCTTAGGCTAGGCGTACACCGGTTAGTCAAGACAAGACAAGACGAGATTAGTTGAATGTGCGCTTATCACAGCTCCGACATGTTCTCACCCTAAGGCTAGGCGTACACCGGTGAGTCAAGACAAGACAAGACGAGATTAGTCACGTTTAGTCATAGTAATTCACATAGTTGCTTATGAAGCAAAACACACCGATTAGTCATTGCATCAGTGTGTGTGCATCAGTGTCTTGACTAACCAGTATACTCCTAGCCTTATGATCCACTCAACTGATCCTTGTCATTCAATCACTCTCTCACTCATTATCTGTGTTTCTTTCTCTATCTTTCCCAATCTCTCTCTTAGTTTTCAATTTCCACTCCCAACAGTATTTTCATCAGTATTTAATATATTATAATGATATATTAATTTCAGTTTTAAATTTCCTCTCTCAACAGTATTCCCATCAGTATTTAATATATTATAATGAACGATCATGAATTAGTTAATCATAATAGAAGTACGCGCGGTTACAATGAAAATTCATAAAAAATAAATTCCCAATTACAATCAGTCTAATAAATCGTATTCATCAGAAGATGGAGCATTTCCAATGTCAATTGTTCAATTAAAACTCGATTTATTCAACATTTCCAATCCATCAGTCTGATAATCATAATTTGAAAAACATGCTTTCAACTCGGGCTTGTAATAATTTGCCCAATCCAGAGGTAATCCTCTTATAAATATGGCTACATTTCATTAATTATCATCGAATAATTAAATGGAATCATCATGAATGTTTCAAAATGCGTCTCTGTTCAGAATTTATTCTGTCGAGAATATTTCCGACGTGATAATTCTCAACGCGATATTTCGTAAGAGAAATGTGGATTTGATTTAGAATAAATTTGAAGCATTAAAGATTGAACGAAGCTCCTCAGACAGTATGGGGAGGTAAAGTAGGCCTACTGCTGGAGTGTTCACACGGAGAATTGTGTTAATCAGAAAAGTTTAATTTCCTCTTTTAACCCTTCATCCCTCGTATTTTTAGCACTACTGGCATATCGGGGAGGATATTCTGAATACAGACCTGTGGTTTTTTTTAGAGAGGGTGCAAATTTGTGGAAGTTTTGAAGAAGGTGCAATTTCACACAATCTGACAACGCTGCTAGTACCTTGGCTGGAGTTTCAAGTCTCAACTTGTTTCATTCAAACTGTAATTACCTTATTATACTACATTATGATAACAGTGCTATCATTCGATGTCACACTTTTGATTGGTTAGCTCGAACAAATCCACCATACTTTTGCCAATTCCCATGAGATTTGTATTGAAATGACTCGCAAATCATGTTTTATGTTGAGTGATTCACTTCTTACCTACAATTTGCATTTTCTAGTCTTAGGCTAGGCGTACACTGGTTTGTCAAAACAACACAAGACGAGATTAGTCACGTTTAATCACAGTACTTCACATAGTTGCTTATGAAGCAACACGCACCGATTAGTCATTGCATCAGTGTGTGCTGCTCTTTAATTAAGCAACTATATGAATTACTGTGACTAAACGTGACTAATCTTATCTTGTCTTGTCTTGACTAACCGGTCTACGCCTAGCCTTAGTATAATGTAGACTATACTTAGAACTATCATTATTCCAACGATTGATTTGCAACTGGGAAGAGAGTAGAAATAATGCACGTTCCATCCTTCAAGCCATCGTTTGACTTTTTGCCGGGGAAAACAAATGCACAAGACCCAGCTGACTGCAGAAGGCTGGAAACTTTTGAGAAATGATACTCGCTTACATCCTAACGGCTTCTTTTCAGACCCGCTTCCCTCGCACGGAAATCCTCAACACAGAATTGCCTATCCCGAGAAGTACCTTAATAAATGACACACTCTATTTCCCCCTAAATCTCAGCCCTTAAATCTCTTGGAAACAATGGGAGTGATCCAAGACACTGTCATAGACTTCCATAGTAAAATCGGCTCGCCCTTAAATAGCTTAAAACCTCCATTAATTACCGGACTTAATGATAGCTCACAGATAAAACTCATATAACGCTCCCATATTAATCGCTTCCATTTATTTCTTTGCTTACCCTTGCATAGCCTACATTCTCCCAAGATTATTTTTCTAACAAATGACTGTATTATACTTAATATATTCTGTGTCATAGTCTTCTTAGAAAGATTCACTACCCTGTGTAACGTGATTCAACATGCTACATTACTGTTACATATATTCTGAGATAATTTCGCGACACTTTTATGATGCCCCAAGAAAAAACTGGAAGTGGGGGACTACTAGATTAATGAGGGGGGGGGGATGGAGACAATAATAACTCAAGATTATACCAGAAAAGAAAAATCATTTCCCGGTGTGAATTTTCGTGAAAATTATGGGTCACATAGAACAAGATGTCCTCTAATATAGGAGTTCATATAAATTTCCACAAGTTTAACGGAATTTTATGAGTGATTCGCTGATTACGTTTCATAATGATACATTGAGTAATACATAGGATATATTCTTTATTCAAAGGATATAGGATATATAGGTTTATATTCTACCAGGTCGCACAAAATTAAGACTATTTTGTACTGCATGAAATAATTTCGATTCGTTCTACTTCTTCCCGTTCTTCTCTTTCTTCTACTTCTTCTTCTTCTATTCTTTTCTCCTTCTTTCCTTAATTCTTCTTATCTCCTTCCCTTCTTCTTCTCCTCCTCCTTCATTTCTTCTTCTCCTTCTTCTTCTTATCTTCTTCCTCTCTATCTTCTCCTCCTCCTTCTTTCCCATTTTCCTCTCGAACTTCTTCTTCCTACTTTCTTACGTTCTTTTCCTACTCCTTCTATTTCTCCTTCTTTTATATTTCTAATCTTTTTTTCTCTTTTATCCTTCTTCTTCTTCTTCTTCCTCTTTTTCTTCTTCTTCTCCTCCTTCTTCTTCTCCGTCTTCTCAGTCCTTTTTCCTTTTTCTTCCTCTTCTCTTTCTTATCTCCCTCCTCTTCATCTTCTTCTTCTCCTTATTTTTCTCATTCTTGTTTCCTTCTTCTTCATCTTCTCCTTCTTCTTTTCCTTCTTCTTCTCCTTCTTCTTCTTCTTCTTCTTCTTCTTCTTCTTCTTCTTCTTCTTCTTCTTCTTCTTCTTCTTCTCCTTCTTCTTCTTCTTCTCCTTCTCCTTCTTCTGAAGGAATAAGTGCGTAAGAGAATGGAAGTGAGCGGAAATGAGCGAGAGATCAGATTGAGCGAAACATTAATCATGAATGGTACACTGTACAATATGATGAATAGATTTTGAAACAATATAGCATTCCAACTGAACTAGGACAGACTGCAGCATTGGTCCTGTACTGATGTTGACATGAAATTATTATGTCAGTTGAGTGGGCGCTAGTTGAGAGAGAGAGAGTGTGAGAGATTGAGAGTAAGAATGAGAGCGGGTGCGAGGTGGGAGTGAGAGTGAGTGAGAGAAAGAAAAAGAGGGAGAGAGAGATAGATTAGATTGAGTGTTATATATTTTTCGGACTTTATAAAATTAAAAATACTTTTTTTAAATGCTGATGTCTGTTTTCTAAGTGAAAACAAACTTTCACCATGTTCCTATCAAGAGATAATTGGTTATGTTGGTGAAGTGAAACAACCCTACTCGGGTCTCTCCACTATTAAAAGCCATACGCTAAATAAATAATTAATGATATTTCATATTTCATTTAAAAGAAGCTACTGTCTCGATTTCAATTATGAAATTGTAATGATTGGGTTGATAAAGATAGAAATGATACAGATTAAGATAGAAACATTATACTATTAATGATATTTGATGGAACTAATTGGATTACACAGAACTGTATCTCAAAGTACTATTACTCACTAACATCCATGGACAAATAATATACATTAAAACTTTGTGATTCGGCCACTCACAGCGCCACAATCGCCAACTTTGCTCGGTCCTTGATAATGTGAATGACTGGTGAATGAATGGGGGGAGATGGAAATGTTAGATGAAAGCTGTTCAAAGTGGAATGTAGCTGAAGCTTGGCGAGTCTAGTTTGCGATCGTTCATTATAACTACCACTGTTAGTGCACGGCTCTGAATGCTAAAGAGAATCGCAAATGACGACGGGCTAGATAGAAACTGAGAGAGAGACTAAGTAATAGAGAGTGAGAGAGAGAGCGTGTGAGAGAGAGTAAAAGAGAGTGATTGAGAGAGAGTAAGTGAGAGGGGGCTTGAGTGAAAGAGAGAGTAAGAGAGAGCGTATAAGGAGGGGAAGGGAGTGAAAGTGAGAGTGAGTGAGTGACAGTGTGAGAGAGAGATGAAAGGGAAAGAGAGAGGAAGTGAAAGTGAGAGTGTGCTAGTGTGCGATAGAGAGAATGATAGATATATAATCTCTATTACTATATAATTACTTACTATCATATTTAATTAGTACTTGTATTATATACTCATATTTTGTACTTAAATTATAATTATAATTTTTAGTTTCTTTATGTTTCTTACTTGTTGAATTGTGATTTTTTGCACGGAAACAGTTTTGGGCGGATTATTGATTATTGGGCAGATTTTGGATTAATATCCAAATATTAACCAGGCGGTAGCAACAATCAGAAGCAAGCTGCAAGAAAAACAGAAGCAGCAGGTTGCCATGAGCCAGCGGTACTGCATTTGACGAGAACTGGATCATTGGAATGATTATATTACCCAGGATTTTAACTTTCGAGTGGTTTTTCAAGGCTAGAAACGAATTGATTAGACTTAATAAATACTCATTCAATGGAAACAAGCTGTGCTCACTTTGTAACTGGAAGGAGGAAGAGGACATTGTGCATTTTATTGGGAGGTGTCCCATACTCAGCGAGTACAAACAGCAACATCTCGGCAAGGCAACACTGTCATGGCTGGAGCTGAAAGTTTATCTGAATGGGGAAAACTGGTTGAAGATAGGCGCCTACTGTGCAAGTGCGTGGAGGTATAGACATTATTTGGTCTCGGAATTCAATAATTAGCGATATGGTGTCTTCTGTTGTCAAATGAACATTCTTTTATATGTATAAAAAATCATGAAATATGTATTACTATTCAAAGTGCACCTGAAAAAACCTCACCCTGATGGTCGCTGACCAAGGGTTAAAAGCTGACATTTATGTATATTTTTGATTTGTATGTATTTGAAAATGTTGATCAATATAAGCAAATTATTAATTCATTCAGTTTTGGGCGGAAAAGCCTGTTGTTTCCATTGTTTCTTGAATAAATGGATAAATAGATCAAGATGCAGGAAAAGCGACAGAGGCACCCTATTTATCCTACTAACTAAATGATAAGATTTTTTTTCATTTATCATGGAGTTCCACAGTATCAGCAGAAATTAAAAACAAAGTTAGAATTGAAAGAGAAAATACATTTTTGAAAATTGAAAGAAAAAGAGAAGATTTAACGACACGTAGTTTTTTGAAAATAAAAATTAAATTAATATTTTTCGATAATCAGCTCACCATTGAGTATGTGCACATGGATTCTGGCCGAGTCGGCATTGGAGGGGGCGCACGTGTAAACACCTGAGTCGGCTTGCAGTGCCTTCTGAATCAGGAGACGACTGGTGGTGACCAGGCCTTTCTCGGTCACCAGACTGATGCCGCCTCGCGGCGAGTCGAAGTTGATTATCTGAAACACAGAAACACAAAAACGAATTAATATTTGATAAAAACTATATAGGCACTTTAATAGGCACTGAGATTATGTACAAACAGAACAAAATTATCGGGATGTGGATTTCTGTTTATTCTTCTTCTTCTTCTTTCTTCTTTCTTCTTCTTCTTCTTTCTTTCTTCTTCTTCTTTCTTTATTTCTTTTCTTCTTCTCTTCTTCTTCTTTCTTCTTCTTCTTCTTCTTCTTCTTCTTCTTCTTCTTTGTTTCTTCTTCTTCTTCTTCTTCTTCCTTTCTTCTTCTTTTCTTCTTCTTCTTCTCTTCTTCTTCTTCTCTTCTCTCCCAATGCTTCTAACATTCCTGAAAATAGCCTAGTAATATGAATGTGACTAAGAAAAGTAACTCGTGAAACATGTCTGTAAAGAATGAAACTTACGTGACCTATAGCGAAAAGGCTGGCGATAACCTAACCTAGAAAAAGGAATTTAAATATTAAAATTCCAACAAAATGTTGGACAAACTGATTCGACACTAACATTTTCAGACTTGCGCAACAGCATTTCTCTCTTCATGCCAGAGCGTGTATTCTTCTTCAGAGCGGTATTGAGGATGAGCTGTAGACGAGCAGCGCGCTCAGAGTGAAAAATCCGTGGGGAGGGGGTGGATTGAACCTAGGTTATCATTGAATCAAATGTAAAAATGCCTGTTTTCAAACTTCCTTCCAAAAGACTTCCCTGCCAAAAGAGAGTGAGAGAGATTTTTGCGATATATAGAATATAATATTGAACATAAATACTGTGGTTGAAATTTGGAAAATATGAGATGTAAATAATATATAAGGTTGTAATTGAATTAATTTAATTTAATCCGCCAGGGATTAATCAATATTATTTGTATGGAATAGTTGACGTCTTTGGAATAGTAATGTTTTTTATACTTGGGATATCGATTTGTTGCAAGCGGGAAGCGGGATGTTTAAACTTCAAACATCATAACCGAGTCTAGCAAGAAGATGACAAAAATTCTGATAAAATACTTCAATCTGATTAACACATTCATTGAAACCACTAAATAATAGATAGAAATAAAGTGATGATACCTTAATGATTTAATTTATTAAATTCTACCTCAAAATCGTGTTTTTTTCCTATCTGACAATGATTAAAATCCCCCTGATTGTTCACGACTGTGTCTCTTACTTAAGCTCATCGTCAATAGCTCGGAAAGTGGTTGGGTAGGCCTACTGTCTCTGCGTTGGGGGGGGGGGCTTCTTATTTAGAAAGGAATAGAACTAAAATAAATATTTCACTTACTTCTTTATTGTGACTCCATGACATCAATGGCGGAGGCTCGGGCGCGTACCTCACTTGACAGGTCAGGTTGATAGTACTGCCCTCATTCACAAACAAGTCCTTACCGCCCATTATCTCAGTGATTGGCTCTGAAAACGACAAACAAAATATTATTATCTTTCATAATTTCAATTATTTACGAAATTCCCATTGAAAAGTTCAATGAAAATTAAGTAAAAGATGTGAGAAGAAGGAGGAGAAGTATATGGAAAAGAGGGAGAAGAAGAAAAAGGGGAAAATGAGGAGGAGAAGTGGAAAAAGGAGAGGAAGAAGACTGAGACAAAGATTGAAAAGAAGGAGAAGAAGGAGCTGAAAGAGAAGAATTAGAAGAAGGAGGAAAAGGAGAAAAAGGCGAATATGGTGGGGAAGGAAAAGAAGGATGAGAAGGGAAAAGAGAAGAAAAAAAGGAGAAGAAGAAAAGGGTGGAGAAGAAGAAGGTGGAGAAGAATAAAAAGGAGAAGAAGAAAAAGGAGAAAGAAGAAGGAGAGGAAGAATAGGGAGAAGAAGAAGGAGAAGAAATATGAGAAGAAAAGGAAGAGAGAAGAAAGGAAAGAAAAAAGGCAAAGAAGAAAAAAAGAGAAGAAGATGGAGAGGAGAAGAAGAACGAGAAGAAGAAGGAGAAAAAGAAGAAGGAGAAGAAGAAGAACGAGAAGAAGAAAAGAAGAACGAGAAGAAGGAAAGAAAGAAGAACGAGAAGAAGGAGAAGAAGAAGAATAAGAAGGAGGAGGAAAATTGGAAACTATTCCATGTTTTTCAATAGTCGCAGATTTATGCGACCTGGGATGTCTAGTTTATTAGGCGTACAAGTTAGTCAAGACAAGACAATACAAGACGAGGTAACGTTTAGTCACAGTACTTCATAGTTGTATGAGCAACACACACCGATTAGTCATTGCATCGGTGTGTGCTGCTTCATAAGCAGCTATGTGAATTACTGTGACTAAACGTGACTAATTCCGTCTTGTCTTGTCTTGACTAACCGGTGTACGCCTAGCCTAATAATGTATTGTACTATTTTATACTATTTTGTGAACTTTATTGTATTTCTCAGTTACCGGTATTATTATGTTGTAAAACTTCGAGGAAATTATCAATTTTCTTATTTTAAATTTCTATCTTTTCTATAGTTATTTCTTATTCGTTAAAGATAGACCTGTTGTAACCTTCTTATTTCGTTCAATCCTGTTCTATTCTAATAAATAGAGCCCGGATGTTCAGGCATTTATAATACTTGAAATGGGCAGGCAAAAAGGCACTACAAAACACAAAAATAGGCAATTCAAAATCGAAAAAAGGCAAAGTGTATTCTATATATTCATGTGAAAAAATAATTCAAGAAAATTGAAAAACTTACATTCTACTGGTTGCATAATATGATTAATATGTTTTCCTTGAAGTTTTTTGACTGAATTTTCTTTTCTTTCTGAAAGAATATTTTCCAGTATGAAGAAAGACCTTTCTACGTCAACTGTTGTTACTGTTGCATATCTGAAGCACACTATTGTATTTGAACTGAAGCTAGATTTAATAAAAGGGTTACCTTCAAATGATGAAATATTGAATATTAGCTTTATTCTTGCAAAACTTCCGTTAGACAAAATTAATTATGTTAATTCATGGATTGAAATAAACATTATTTATTCATTTTTAAGGTTCTCGTAGCCTATAGCACACTCATGCATACCTTTCTCTGTTTATAAATAGACGACTACCGACTACAAAAAGCTTCAAGGATATTTGTAGCCTGCATTAGGGAATTCGCAAATGTAATATTATATCTGCTCTAGAGATCATAGACTTATTCTCATGTTCACATTCTTATATGCACGCTGGATTTTCTTCTTCCAGTAATCTTATACTTTTTTAAATATTAAAAATTAAAAAAAAATGGTTATCATATAGGCAAAACATATAAAATAGGATGAAATAAGCTATTGATATTGAAATAGGCACTAACACCCAAAAAAGGCAGAATAGGCAAAATTGAGGCATTTTGCCTATCACAATGAATTTCGTTTGGTGATTGAGCATGGGCTGCAATAGCGAGAGAGAGAAAGAGAGAGAGCACCGACCCACCCCCACTCTCACGGCACAAATAATCGAATTTGGCTTGTTGAAAAATTGTCCCTGCACTCTTGCCAGATGAATGAGAAATGACGGAGATTGGATAATGGAGAGCGACGCTTGATATGGCACTGCACTGCGTCAAATTCACATCTGCCGACGCTGTCTTTTCGAATTATTTCAAAATATTCTGCAGAAATGGGTGCCAGCTTCAAAACAAATCAATTATTCATCAATAAAAATTCACTTGAATAATAATTATCATTCGAATGCTGGATTCAAAGTTATTGTCAAGTGTTCTCAAATATTTATTACAAGTAGCAAGAAAAAGTAGCCAAGACCGAGATTCGGAGGTTAAAAAACCAACTTTATTGCTTGTAACGTTTTTTTTTCAATTCAACCCTCAAAATCAATATTTACTTCTAGGCTTCTTACTTGTACTATGGAGGTATTATACAGGGCCCAATTGAGACATTCTTGTATAGGCGATTTCCGAAACTGTCCATTATTTCATGAAGAAATTTCTCCATTTCGGGATATCATCCGATTTGGAAAAACGTTTTTGGGAACATTCATCCCACACATGGCTGTAGGACTTGTGGGGTCGTCTTGCTGGAATAATGTTTGATTGTTAGTTCCATGTTGACAGAGCTGAGGATTGAAGAACGAATGCAACATTTCCGAATAGCATGGTGCAGTCACATTAACTTCTCTGTTTGCTCCCTGTCATTTTCAAAAGAATACGGGCCCATGATTCCCATGAGGACATTGCGTATCAAACTGTTACCTTGCTTGAATGGAGTGGTTTTTGATGGAGATGTTCAGGGGTTTCTCTCCAAAATTATTGGAAATTTTGTTTATTCACTAAACCAGAGAGATGAAAATATTCCTCATCACTGACTCAGCGTATTGTATGCTCCGAAATGTGATGGGCAGTTTCAGAAATCGCCTATACAAGAATGTCTCAATCGGGAATGACAACTTGAATGTTGTTTCTTAAATGCTTTTTAATGTAGATCAAGATAGTAACAATACAATTTTGAAATATTCATCCGTTTATTTCTTACAGCCATTTCAAAATCACACGATTCACTGCCGGACCCTGCATTTCAAATTTCAAAACTGCGAATTTCCGTTAGTTAGATATCGTGCATGAGGATGGACGAACACAAGTACAGTCACATTAAGGCCCTATCGGGTCCTTAAAATAAAAATTGAGATAGAGATATTCATTTAACTTAGCGGGTGGCATTAGATAGATAGATAGATGGAGAGATAGGTAGATATTATTTCTCAATGAAGTTGCTGATGATCGTAGAGTCCGATGGTGAAAAATAATCTGTCTATCTATCTAATGCTATCCTCCAAGTTAATTGAATGTCACTATATTTTGTGATGTGTAATATTACCGAACAAGCAAAACTCTTGAACCGAATCATCAATAATTTGATTGACTTGGTGACTTCTGTCACCGTTTATGACACATGTCAAGTTATAACAACCTATTACAATGACAGCCCTTCAAAATTGTTGGAAAGAATTGAATAATATTATGGTGATAACATTGAGAATCAGACATCCTATCGCATATGACAGTAATTGGATGGAATTGTAGGAGTCTGACACATACTTCTAGTAAAGGGTGCGGCGCGGCATTTTACTTATTTTAAAGAACCATAAGTCAAAAAGTATTAAAGATAACAACTTAATTTTTTTATTTTTACAAAATGCTATATTTAAAGTTTTGTTTGGTTCACTTACAAGCTTATTTCTTGAATATAATGTCTTTTAGGTGACCTCCACGTTGTTCAATGCATTTTGTAAGTTTTGCTCTACCTTTTCAAGCATATCTGGACCAATGTCGACAATTGCAGCGCGAATGTTGTTCTTTAGCTCAACTCGGGTCCTCGGACGATTGGCGTAAACTACGGATCTCAGATATCCCCACAAAAAATAGTCACAGGGGGCTAAATCCGGCGAGCGTGCTGGCCACTGGAGATCACCCCTTTGAGAGATGAGTAGTCGTGGAAAGTGTTCGCGCAAGAGATCCATTGACGCCTGCCGTGTGAGGAGTGGAACTAACTTGCTGAAGCCACACATTTTGTGGAAAAACTCTTCAATCATCCGCGTGTACCGTTCCGAAGTGACTGTAACTGCCCTATCGTCTCTGTACCGCCCTATCTGCAAAACCGCCTGTCTTACTCTCTCTACGTTTTCTGGTGTTCTAATGGCTTTTGATGGACCTAAATTTGGTTGCCAAACACTACCGGTATTCTTAAAAATATCCACCCACTGAATGATTGATGTTCGACCAGGAACACGTCCTTTGGGCGCGACATTAACTGTTTCCTAAACGCACGCTGGGTTGCAATGATGAAACGACTGTTGGAAAAATGTATGCAGACACTGCGAACGCTAGCTCCCCTCTGGACCACTGCATGGCCGCAACTAACCTAGGCTGAGTAAAATTTTAAACTCCACCCATCTGATTGCAAATGACCCCAACCTCCTACGACCGATGGCCGCTGCGTAGCGCGTAATTAAAATAAGTAAAATGCCGTGCCGCACCCTATAGCTTCTTCTGAATCTGTTCAAAAGAGATCTTGAAAACGTGAAATCTTGCAGCTCAATGCTTTCTTTAATAGTGACATATTGTATGTTAGGGTGTTACTTTAGGATGGCGCCTCGTGTAAAGACTAAAGAGGTCAAAGAGAAGAAGAAGAGGAGGAGGAGGAAGAAGAAGTAGGTGGAGAAGGAGAAGGAGAAAGAGAAGAAGAAGAAGAAGAAGAGGAGGAAGAAGAAGAAGAAGAAGAAGAAAGAAGAGAAGAAAAGAAGAAGAAGAAGAAGAAGAAGAAAAAAAAGAAGAAGAGGAGGATGAAGAAGGAGGAGGAGGAGGAGAAGAAGGTGTAGAAGAAGAATAAGAGGAGGAAGCTGAAGAAGAAGAAATGGAGAAGGAGAAGAAGAAGAAGAAGAAAGAAAACGAAGAAGAAGAAGAGAATAAATAGGAGAATAAGAAGAAAAGAAAAAGGAGAAGGAAAAGGAGAAGAAGAAGAAGACTCTGCTTCTAGTCTGTAAGCACAGTCTGCCAGAATCTATTTATAATAGTCAGCTGACTATTGCATCTATTTGGAAAACATCTGTTGTAATATCAAACTTGACTTCTTAGTAAAATACTTTACAGTTATAATTATGTTTTTGGAAAAGGTGGGGACTGGCAGTTGTGTAGGACTGTAGATGTTGCAGTATCATATATATATACAAGCAGTTTTTGGCTGAGCCTTTTATTTTTCTTCCAATCATATTCTAATAATATGTGTTTGTATCAATTATTATAGTTCGAATAAAACTAGTTGTCCCTTGGCCTGGTGCTCAAGAACCACTCACTAGAAACGTTTTTGTCAGAAAGTCCGATGTCCAAACAGCTTACCATTTGATTCAATGATGCTGACATTGAATCAACTGGTCAGCTGTTAGGACATCGGACTTTCTGACAAAAACGTTTCTTGTGAGTGGTTCTTGAGCACCAGGCCAAGGGACAACTAGTTTTATTCGAACTATAATTAAATGCCTGGCTGATTGTTAGTAAGGCTAGTCAGTCACTTCCTATATTTTGGAGGCATATTAAATTGTTGCATTACACTATAAGCTGCTTAACACAATGTTATCCAGCAGTGCTTTGTTCCCATCACTGGGTTGCGAAGACTAGCTTATGGTTGAGATGTCAATGTGCTAACCACACGTTACATCTTTTCTGGTTAATGATCATTCACCTCTGCTGATTTAGTCAAGTGGATGTGAACTGGCAACCAGCTGGTAGGCCTAAGCCCACATAGGGTTGTTGAGCCGTTGACAAACAAACATAATTAAATGCATTGAATAGATTTGAACTTAACTCACCAACTACGTTCAAATAGACGGGATGGCCAATAGGAGGCGTGGTACTGATCTGACACTCATAGATTCCTGAGTCCTTGCGCTGAGGATACCTTATCCTGAGTGTCCAGTCCTCCGTGTGAGGCGAGTGAACCGCCTCAAACCGCTGGTCACTCGTGTAGGTGTAACGACCCACCGTCAACAGATGGATGTCTCGGTGCCTCACCCAGGATACCTGCACAGGACAAGTACACAACGATAAGGTTCCTGGTTCGAGTCCAGTTGACTGGAGACAATAATTCAAATTCAAATTATTTATCTCCAAAATGTTCATGTTACAAAGATGCACTTATTACGGTATTAAAATTGGGGTCGTTAGCTTAGAAAAACGATAAGGTTCCTGGTTCGACCCCAGTTGATTTGAGATAATAATTCAAATCAAATTCTTCATTGTTATAATGTTCATATTACAAAGATGCACTCATTACAGTATTACAATATTGATGTAGTTAGCAAAGCATATCTTATTCGCCAACGACGAGTTCTATCTAATAAATCAATTTAATCATTAAATAGATCGTTTTAATCATTCAATCATACAAAATCAATAATTGTTCCTTCATCTTAGGTTCTACATTATAATAATGTCAATCATCCCCTCCCTTTCCATAATTTAGTTTATCCTTCTTTTCAAGTGAATCTGGTTTAAAAAAAAAAAATCTAAGTCGACTTGACCAACCTCGTTCCTACACTATTTGAATAAAGGATAGAGTCAGAAGAAAAACCCAGATTCACTTGAAAAAAGGAAAAAGTGAAATAAGAAAAAGGAGGGAGATGATTGAGATGGATATAAAGTTACATATGTTTTATTGACCGAGCGAAGAGAAGACTGAGCCAAGCGAAGAGAGAGATTGATTGATTAATTGCCTTTATTAAGGGCGGAGTTAGGACTCCTGGTCCTCTCTACCACACAACCTTTCACAATGTATACAAAATATACATTTCATTTTACAAAATGAAAATGAATAGAAAAAAGAGAGATAGAGATAGAGAATGAACAATGAAGAAATAAAGACTGGTTGAGGAAAGAGGAATGACAAAAAAAAAATAGAGAAGAGAATGGAACAACGAAGAAGGAGAAACTAAGAAGGAAGAAAAGAATTGAGAGAGTCAAAGAAAAGAGATGAAAGAGAAGGAGAGAGAAGAGATGGAATAAGTTCATGTAGATCACTATATGGTTGGAACAGAGATATCTCTGGGGAACCATATACTCGACAAGGGATGCCCCTGGGAACTCTCACAACCACCACCCCTTCCCCCCCTTACCAACAAGTCACACAGTATTTCTTCTTTGATACCTTTGGAGAGAAATATCTTGTGTGAGAAAACGATAAAGAATGGGATAAAATCAATAGTAAGAGAGAGACAGAAAAGTTAGAGGACATTCAGAATCAGGTGACAGTATTTTGCTCCAGTGAATTTCTTATGGTTAATTTAAATTATTCTATACATTCTAATTTATTATGGTTCTTATAATAAATTATAATGCCTCATACAAACACAGACACAGAGTCGACTATTTTTCAGGGTTATTTCTAAAATTTCAGGTATCAAAACGGTTATTTTTCCATCGAAAATGATTTCATAAGTGACATGCAGTACTAGTATTTTTAATTTTTTTTTGCTAGGGACAATGCCCACATGATGCTCCAAGCTTGTGCGTGGGTAATGGGAAGGATAATGGTGAGAGATGAATTTGGTACCAAAAATGGTGTTAATTCTCATAAATTATCTATATAATTCTTATAAGTGGGTCAACTCTAAACTTTTACGACCGACTAAACTTTTCAATTCGAATTTACTGGAGAAATATTGCTTTTTACGATAAAACTTAGAAATACAAAAATGTAGAAGAATGTATTCTAAATAAAATGGTATATAATTTAAAAGAATCAAATGATATGGCTATTCGAAGATTACCACTTCTGTGTTTCTTCATTTCTTCAGCAGTGAGACATGAGAATAAATTTATGAATGCAAAACATATGTTTGCCTATCTTGAACGTTCTCAAATTTACTACTGTATCATATTTTCACATTCATGAAATTCTTCAATTGGTTGTTCCATCCAATAATAAATTGAGAACGTTCGAGTGACAAAGATAGGCAAACATATGTTTTGCATTCATGAATTTATTCTCATGTCATTTAGTCTCATTTCTTTCTCTCCCAACTTATCTTTCTCTCTCATTCTCTTTCTCTTGCTCTCTCCTTACATGTTCCCCAAAAATCAACCACATTATTTTCCCTTCCATTCAGTTCCGCTCTCTGTCAGTCTTTCTCTCTCTCTCTTTCTCTATACATGTTCCCCAACAACCCACCACATTATTTCTCCTTCCATTCACTTCCGCTCTCTGTCAGTCTTTCCCCCTCACTCTCTCTCTTTCTCTCTCTACACATGTTCCCCACCACATTATTTCTCCTTTCACACACTTCCTCACTCTCACTCTTTCTCTCTCTCTCTCTCAACCTCAAACTTTGCGTTGCGTGAAGAGAAGTCACTCTCACAACTCGAAGAAAGTTCGAAGCCAGCCTTCAGATGCATTCATCCGAGGAGACATAACCTCAAAACGAGGTTTGCGGTCAAATAAGATGCGCTCGCTTGTCTCTACATGTGTCTGCTAAGCTGCCTATTCTCATTAATGCAATGTTTAGTTTACCACTGCGGCTCCTGCAAATGGCATTGCAACGTTTTTTAAGGTCGTTTTCTCCACTGAGCTAACTGGAGGTAGCAATGAATGAACAAGCTGGGTTCCTCCTATTTTTTTTATCATGCCCCACTGTACTGCCAAACTAACAAAATTAGGTGGAACACGGGCCACCTAATTTTGTTAGGTTGATAGTACAGTGGGGTCATTATATGTTGCCTAATCATAAAATGATTAGGGCATGATAAAAAAATAGGTGGAAGATGGGTCTCGTATAGCAGTCCTAGCCACTGATACCTCCAGTTAGATAATATTTAGCTCAGTGCGTTTTTCAAGGTCGTTTTCTCACTGTGATTGCAAGGTTCCTTCAGTGCGGCTCGAGCGGCCAGGATGTGAATGTTTTTACTGATCAGTTATATGGGTGTATCACATGATATAGGGTTACTATTCAACACTGTAAAAAGCTAAATACAGGTATAGCAGGATTCTTTTAAATTGTCAGAAAACGTAATGATCGATGAGCATATTACTTAACCTACAAATGCTGAATCTCGCAGATTATTGAAAAGGTCTTTTAAAAAGTTATTCTTTGAAAGGTCTTCTTTAAAAAGGTCTTTTAAAGACTTTAAAGGTCTTTAAGACTTTCAAGCCTTTTGATTATTGTGTCGAAATCACTGTTTAATTATTAATGGATCAGCTGATTTCTGACAAGTTAAAAGGATCCTGCTATATTCAACATAAAAAACTGTGAAAAGCTAAATACAGGTATAGCAGGATTATTCTAAATTGTCAGAAAACAGCTGATTGATGTACGCTCGTTCACTGACATTAAATCAGCTATTTTCTGACAAGTTGAAATAATCCTGCTTTCAATACAAATGCAAAGCTAAATACAAATATAGCAGGAATAATTTAACTTGTCGGAAAACAGCTGTTTTTAGCAATCAGTGAACAGTGATTCTACGCAGCTTTGACACAATAATCAAAAGCTTAAAGACCTTCCTAAAGTCTTTAAAAGTTTTTAAAGTCTTTAAAGACTAGAAGTCTAAGTACACCGGAGCAATAAGCAATAGGCAATAAGCAACATTTGGATCATATGATCGTCTACTCTATAGAAACAAATAGTCCAATGCACACCTAAAGCAACTGTTTCGGTGTGCATTGAACTATTGGTTTGTATAGAGTAGACAATCATTTATGATCCATATGTTACTAGTTGCCTATTGCTTATTGCTCCGGTGTACGAGCTGCCTTAAAGTCTTTTAAAGTTTTAAAAAGACCTTCCTAAAGTAGACCTTTCAAAGAATACTTTTTTAAAAGACCTTTCCAATACAATCTGCGTGATTCAGCATTTGTAGGTTAATTATTATAATAATGATCGTCGAAACTGCTGTTTTCGATCAAGTTAAATTATTCCTGCTATACAGGGTGTTTGAAAAAGAACTCCCTAGTTTTAGGTATAAATTCAATGTGTGAATTGATGAAAAACTATATCAACAATACATACAGTGAAAGAGAGAAACTTCAAGTTTTGTTTAACATCAGTAAACTTCAACATGGGATCCATTTGTTGCCGTGCACACGTCGAGGCGATATTCAAATTCTCGCTATGTATTCACCAACCTATCAGGTTTAACTGTCCCAACCGCCGTGACGATTCATTCCCGTAAATGGTTTACGTCTCGGATTTTTTCTCTGTACACAACATTTTTTATGTGTCCCCAAAAGAAAAAGTCCAGAGGGGTTAAGTCCGGGCTTCGTGGTGGCCAAGCAATTGGGCCAGCTCTCCCTATCCACCTTCCCGGAAAGCGATTGTCTAGAGCCGCGCGCACATGGTTACTGTAATGAGGAGGGGCGCCATCTTGTTGGAAAAACACAAGCCCTTTTTCCTCCTCAATATCTTCCATTTGGGGAAAGACATTGGACTGTTATAACATACTCAGTTTGCAGTAACCAAATAACACACTGCGCTTTTTGTTTCGGATTAGCCCATTGCACCGCACTGCACGCCCGAACACAATGTAGGGAACTGATCCCTGGCGCCGTCTTAAGGTCAAGCTGGTCTGGCAACTGCAGGGGGACAACATTTTGAGAGTTGCTGAATCAAACACCACAAACTAGAATTGTGTATATCACTCTTTACAGATTCTATGACACATTAAAACTAGGGAGTTCTTTTTCAAACACCCGGTATAAGTAATATGGTTATTCGTTGACTGCCCGGGGGGCCTAGGTGATTTGAACAGACAGACAAACAATTCAATTTACAGAGAGTGTATTCGCTGTGAGCATCTACGGTGTTGCGCTCTGGTGGATAATCGTATGCATCTTTCCTGTAAATTTAACATGTTAGGGATAGGCTCAAGTACGTAAAAATCAGTTTATAATTGAAAGAGAATTCCCTGTCTCTATTTGACCTACTTATCTCGTCTTTATGAAAGGTATTGTTTGAAAGGTCTCCTTTAAAAAGGTCTTTTAAAGACTTTAGGCTAGGCGGACACCGGTTAGACAAGACAAGATTAGTCACGTTTAGTCAAATTAATTCACACAGTTGCTTATGAAGCAGCACACAATGATGCAATGACTAATCGGTGTGTGTTGCTTCATAAGCAACTATGTGGAGTACTGTGATTAAACGTGACTAATCTTGTCTTGTCTTGTCTTGACTAACCGGTGTACGCCTAGCCTTAAAGGTCTCTAAGACTTCAAAAAGTCTATAATACATTGACGTTTGTCGATGCTACGTTGTGTTGATACTACGGTAGCCTCCCAAAAAGCCGGATAGTAGCTAGTAAACTCGCCACATGTAATTGCCCTTTAAAATAAGCGATCATAAGTGTGATATGCAATGTTAACACTGTTACTATACACTATACTTACTGTTACTTTCTGTAGTGAAACGGGCCCCTGAATTTTTTAGTACTGATTTTTTTTGAGTTTGAGACTATTTAAACTTAGAAACGTTTTTTAGATTTTCATAGTATAGCTTGTTTCACAAATATCAGATCATTAAGACAGTGAGACAGTAGAGCCCTTGATAGACTATGTGATGTAGGATATTCTACTAGTGAAATAATTATTCAAGTATAATGATTTATTCTAGAGTAATAATTTATTCAAAATGAAGATTTCAGTTTAATTAAAATAGTATTATCGAAAACTTTACTTCTACACTCTTTCCTATTGGAAAATTCTATTGAATTATACCATAGAGAAAGCATAGAGTATAAATGAAAGTAGCGCTATTCGCTAAGCTTACTCTATGTCAAGATCTTCTGTTCCATGGAAATCGTGAAACAATGGCAATCATAAAACCTTGATGTAATGTCTGTTTGATATTTGATGTCAAACAATAACAAATTGCTAGTAGAAATTTTGTTTTGCCTCACAGTATTAATATCTCAGTATGTTTCTTTTCTCTCTTATTATATATTTTCATTTTGATTATAATCTGTTGTCCTTTGAGAAAAAACTATAACAAGTAGTGATGTTTAATTTTAAGAGTATTTAAATTCGTACAAGTACAAGTAACAGTTTTGTACCTGTAACAAGTATTTAATTTTTGATGTGCGAAATGAAAACTTGAATTTGAATTTGAAACTATGAGTAATATCATACATGATTGATGTAATACTGTGATGACAGTAATACAGTAATAACTTGAACGTGACAATATGAATATGTACGTTAAATTAATTAAGAAAGGAAACACTATTTCATTTACAACTCCGCTTACAACTGTCTCCAGATTTGTTGCAAGTCCAGAACGCTTTCAGTTCTCGATTTTGCCACTAGGTGGCAGCAGAAGTAGGGTCATAATTTGTGACTCCGCCCTCTCTTCTGATTGGTCGACCAGTTTACACGCTCTTAACTCTCGTTTCTACCACTAGGTTGCAGCATCTACAGGGTCGAATATTTACTCTTGACTCCGTCCACTCTTTTTTGATTGGTTGACTATTTTGGAGAATGTCAACTTGAATTAGAAGAAGAAAAGAAGAAGAAGAAGAAGAAGAAGAAGAAGAAGAAGAAGAAGAAGAAGGAGAAGAAAAAGAAAAGAAGAAAAGAAGAAGAAGAAGAAGAAGAAGAAGAAGAAGAAGAAGAAAAAGAAGAAGGAACTTTTATTACAGACTATACAGTTAGTGGTGAAGAAAATAGAGTATTTTAAATACTCTATCCTAAAATATAAAAAAACATTTACTCTATTCTCTATTCTATTCTAGGAGAGGTTAGTTTTCGAGAGTATTAACAATGAATACAGAATAAGTATAAGAAGCGAAACCCTTCTTTACAATGCTTTCTATAAGCATTAATGCTTTCAATGCTTTATAGCAAGGTTATTAGATATTAGATATCTAATAACCTTGACTGCCTAGTTGATCGAGAATTGAAAACTTTCATACTTGCGACAGCCTGCAAAAAGACAGGTGTCGCTCAGAGTGGAATCTCGGCTAACTAAAAAGTAGTCTTCCCAAAACCTTCATAAGGCCTCACTCTTCTAGTAATTCTGTATTTACTGGTATTAATTGGAGCAGCTAATAAATTACATATTTATTTCACATACACACAAGATTAGAAAAAAGTAGTACTGTATTATTATTTGAAAAACATTTTAACATCTTAATTAGTGCCATAACAGCATTGTAGAAAGATGTTTTAAGAGCGTAGAAATCGAAATATTATGATGGAGATTTAAGTCGAACATCTTCAAACTTCAACGTTCGACTTTGTTTCCCTGAAATTTGAGAGCTGAATTGTTGAAGAAGTATTTCCGACTTTAGCCGACGAAGTTTAATAAGCAGCTGACGCATGGGATGAGATGGCGAATTAGTAGAATTTCAGAATAATTATCACCAATCATCGGATTTCGGCTGAGAATTAAACTAGTGGCTGGAATGCAAATAGGAAGAAGGAGGGGAAGAAAAGAAGGGATGTGAAAGGAAAGGAGAAGGAGATTGGGAGGGGAAGAGGAGGAGAAAGAGGAGGAGGCGGAGGAGAAGAAGAAGAAGCAGGAGGCGGAGGAGGAGGAGGAGGAGGAGTGAGGAGAGGAGGAAGAGGAGGAGGTGGAGGAGGTTGAGGAGGAGGAGGAGGAGCATGAGGAGGAAGCAGAAGAAGAAGAAGAAGAAGGAGAAAAGATGGAAAAGGAGGAGGAGAACGCAAATATATGCTTGCCTGCCTCCACAGATTTCAAATAATCTGCTTGTATCTTAACTAGAAATATACTAAAATGTTAGCTATAGCAGGATTTATTTATAGAGTCAGAAAACAGCTGATTTTGTTTCAAGTATCACAATACTTAACCTACAAATGCTGAATCTCGCAGATTATTGAAAAGGTCTTTTAAAAAGGTATTCTTTGAAAGGTTTTTTAAAGACTTTAAAGGTCTTTAAGACTTTTAAGCCTTTGGATTATTGTGTTAAAGTTGCATAAAATCAGTGTTTACTGATTTCTGAAATCAGCAGTTTTCTGAATCTATGATTAATCCTGCTATTAGATCGGATTCAATTGTCAGCTGGACCGATACGTTCTCGCAGTCTGTCCTGACAGAGTCGAGAGGAACATCACTTGTTACCATCACAACATGCTATTTAAGCTCTGCTTTTATTATATAACCCAGGGCCGGTTCATGAGCTCGAGATTTAGCTAAGTCCTAGACTGAAACGGGTGGCCACCATAGCATCGACAAACGTTAGTCTCGAAACTATGTACTGAGGGTTCCCTATGCTGCTAACCCACTAACCTGTCGAGACAAACGTTTGTCGATGCTACGGTAGACACCCGTTTTAGTCTAGGTCTTGGCTAAATTCCGAGCTCATGAACCGGCCCTTACTCTACCAATCTTAGATTCAAGAAAATGTAAATTTTCATCACCCTACAGAATATTGAAACAAAAAATAAATCAAGCGCCATTTGAGATTGTAATTTTTCTAATGAAAACTCAACAGTTGGTTGGCTAAATATTGAGATTACGCTCAGGTTATCATGGAAATCAGACAATTTTCATTTGCATATGAATCCAAGTATCTTTAAAAAGGGGAATACTCTGCGACTATCATTATAATAATGTTCTATTTAGGCAAAATGATTTATTTACTCAAATGAGCATCAGGAAACATCAGGAAAGAATAATATTGGTGGCTATGAACTCACCTGTAGACTCAAATTAGTATTTTTGGAAGAGAGTATAATGATCTTTCATAATTGAATCTATGAGAATGGAAATCAGATCAGATAAAATCTATCTAAAATCATATACAGATATGAAAATTGCATAAGCAATATAACGCAGGAAATGAAAATTTTTTCATTCACTTATTTATTCAATCTAAATTTATTCTTCAGTAGAGAGATGTAAGATTTCAGATCAGATGCAGTAACTTTATTACCTAACCCCTCCTTCTTCTTCATCTTCTTTCTCCCATATCCATCTTCCTTCTTCTTCTTCTTCTTCTTCTTCTTCTTCTTTTTTCTTCTTCTCCTGCTTTCCCCTTCTCCTTCTTACACCCCTACCCCTTCTTCTTCTTAATAATGTTTTATAAGAGAAAAAACAATAATACAATTGGTTGTTTACAAACTACGAGATCTATAACTAACAGAAACAAACGGGAAACTAATTCTTTGCTCCCTGAGAGATTCTTCTTTTCCACCCTCGAATAACTCAATTATCTTTTTCAAAATTGTTTCGTAACAGAATCCCACCAATCAAAATATGTCATTTTTCTTTTGCGGATCGCCATCATTTCACAGTCGTCAATTGTTCCCAATTATTCCAATTATTCCCGATCTCTTCTACGTCTTTTCCATCTTCTTCTTCTTCTTCTTCTTCTTCTTCTTCTTCTTCTTCTTCTTCTTCTTCTTCTTCTTCTTCTTCTTCTTCTTCTTCTTCTTCTTCTTCTTCTTCTTCTTCTTCTTCTTCTTCTTCTTCTTCTTCTTCTTCTTCTTCTTCCTTCTTCTTCTTCTTCTTCTTCTTCTTCTTCTTCTTCTTCTTCTTCTTCTTCTTCTTCTTCTTCTTCTTCTTCTTCTTCTTCTTCTTTTCTTCTTCTTCTTCTTCTTCTTCTTCTTCTTCTTCTTCTTCTTCTTCTTCTTCTTCTTCTTCTTCTTCTTCTTCTTCTTCTTCTTCTTCTTCTTCTTCTTCTTCTCTTCTTCTTTTTTCTTCTTCTTCTTCTTCTTCTTCTTCTTCTTCCTCTTCTCTTCTTCCTCCTCTTCTTTTCCTCCTCCTGCTCTCCTCCTCCTCCTCCTCCTCCTCCTCCTCCTCCTCCTCCTCCTCCTTCTCCTTCTCCTCCTCTCCTTCTTCTTTTCCTCCTTCTTCTTCACTCTACTTCTTATACTTGGTCTTCCTCTTCTTCTATTTCTCCTCCTCCTCCTCCCCCCTCCTCTCCTTATTCTATTTTCTTTATTTTCTTTCTCTTCTTTTCTCTCCTCATTTTTATGTTTTGTTTTAATAATTTTTATTAGCCAAAAAATAATAATGCAATTTGAATTTGTCTCTTTCTTCTCCTCCTCCTTCTACCTCTTCTCCCTATTCTTCACTATACTTCTTCCTCTTGCTTATCCTCTTCTTCTTTTATACTCTTCCTCCTCCTTCTCCTCCTCCTCCTCCTCTCCCTCCCCTCGTCCTCCTCCTCCTCCTCCTCCTGCTTTTTCCTCTCCCTATATCTTTATCATCTTCTCTTCCTTCTCCTTCTACTGAATTATTTTTTATTACTCAAAATCTGTATATTTCCTATAGGAAATATATTCCTACGATGACCAAATAAGTATTCCACGCTTTGCCACTACTCAAAATAATAATACTTGCAAACTAGGAGATCTATAGCTAACAAACTTGAAAACTTCTGAGATTCTAATTTGTTTTCTACTTCTTCTTCTTTTTCTTCTTCTTCTTCTTCTTCTTCTTCTTCTTCTTCTTCTTCTTCTTCTTCTTCTTCTTCTTCTTCTCTTTTTGCAAATAGTTTCGTAACAGAATCCTACCGAAAAAAATACGTCATTTTTCCTATTGTCGATCGTCTCCAATTTATTCGCGATTTTTCTCTTTTGTCGGAAAGCCCGATTGTTATCCAGAGTGAAAAGAAAATAGTTGGGGAAATACGATATTCCCGCTTTGCCAAAAAACGACAAAATGCTTTCTAGTTTGTCTCCAGTCGTTACTTTACTCAACGTGACCTTTCTACTTTCACGAGACCTCTAGTTGGTTTGTTATTGTTTGCTGAAGGCATTTCCTGCTCCCCCCACCACCCCTACTCCCCCCTCTTCTTCCACTTCATCCCCGCCCCTTTCTCCCCACCACTTTACCTACTCCTACACGTCTCTTGTTTAGTCTTTGAAAGCATTCCCATCTCCAATGGATGTTTTTTAAGGAGAGAGCTTGTTGAATAAAGGAAGAATGGTTAATGGCTACAATGAAAAGGTTGGACGCAGTAGATTGATAGATAGAGAGGTATTCTGTCTAAATTCTCGCTTTCCACTTACTTTACTTCATCTCTTGTTCCTGTTTCACATTTTCTCTTCTCTTCTTTGCACATTCTCTTTCGTCACCTACACTTTAGAGTCAGAGGCACATTTTGTTTTTGGGTCGACAAGTCGAGAAGAAGGAGGTGGAGAAGAAGAAGAAGAAGAAGATGAATGAGGGAGAGTAGGAGGAGGAGGAGAGAAGAAGAAGAAGAAGAAGAAGAAGAAGAAGAAGAAGAAGAAGAAGAAGAAGAAGAAGAAGAAGAAGAAGAAGAAGAAGAAGAAGAAGAGAAGAAGAAGAAGAAGAAGAAGAAGAAGAAGAAGAAGAAGAAGAAGAAGAAGAACAACAACAACAACAGGAAGAAGATGAAGAAGAAGGAGAAGAAACAGCAGCAAACAAGGAGGAATAAGGAGAGGGTGAAGAGGGGAAGAAGAAAGGGGTTGAAAGAAAAGGAGAAAGAGATTATGAGAAGGAAGAGTATGAGGAGAAGGAGGAGGGGTGGAGGAGGAGAAGGGAAGAAGAACGAGTAGGAAGAGTAGGAGGGAAAAGAAGAGGAAGAAGAGGGAGAAGAGAGGAGAAAGAAGAAGAAAGGGTTGAAAGAAAAGGAGAAAGAGATTATGAGAAGGAATAGTGGGAGGATGAGGATAAGGAGGAGGAGAAGGAGGATGAGGGAGGATGAGGAGGAGAGGAAGAGATAACGTGAAAGAGAAGAAGAAAGGTAGTGGAAGGAGAAGGAGAAAAGTAAGAAGATGAAGAAAGAAGAGAAGAAGAGAAGAAGAAGAAGAAGAAGAAGAAGAAGAAGAAGAAGAAGAAGAAGAAGAAGAAATGTAATGGTAGGGTAGAAGAAAAGAAGAAGACGGAGAAGAAGAAAGATAGTGGTAGGGGAAGAAGAAAAGGAAGAAGAGGAGGAAGAAGAAGAAAAAGAAGCGAAAGATGAAAAAGGAGAAAAATTATCATGCATTACTTCCTCCTTCTTTTTCTTCACCCATTCAGTTCAATTTCTCTCCTATTTCTTCAATTCATTGATAAAAGCAGGGACCAATAAAAATCACCTTCATCATAAAGATTGACCGATATGTAGCAGAGGAAAAACTTTTCCAAATCTTCGAGAAGAAATAGAATTCGTTTGTGTGGGAGGAGAAGGATGGAGAGAGAAAGTTTGAGAGAGCGAGAGTGAAAGAGAAAAAGACAGAGAGAGAGACAGAGAGAGAAAGAGAGGGAGAGAGAGTGAGGAAAGACAAGGATTGCACAAGAGTAATGACGGTTACAAGTTTAGCACCAGAACGGAAAAGAAGGTAATTGAATCATTTCTCTTTTCACCCTCAAGACGCAACATAGCTGAGAAAATTTTGTGGAAATTAAGGGTAGGAAAGAGTGGTGGAATCAGGAGAAAGAGAAGAGTGGGAGGGGGTGAGGAAGAGGAGGCGAGAGGAATATGAGGAGAACGTTACTACAGAAAAGAAGAAAATTTCAGTCTTGGGGCCGTATCTAAGAATGTTCCTTTCACAAGATTTTCCTCATATACAGGGTGATTCTAAAATAGACCGACAAACTTCGTGAGCGGTTTCCTGATATTAAAATTAAGAAAACGTTCCATTAATTATATGGGTCCTAAAATGCTTTGCTTATCCACTAGTCGCCATTTTGTTTCTTTTTCTTCATCATCTTCTTCGATGGCCCTACAGCCCAAATCGAGCCCTGGCCTCCTCAATCCTGCCTCTCCAACCATCCCGCCATTTTGTTCATTCACTTTTTATTTTTTTCTCCAGAATGGTTTGACTAATTTTGTTGAAATTTGGAATGGTCTAGGCCATGTTCAAGGTCTGCTGGAACTTCTTCTTAATTTTAATGTCAGGAAACCGCTCACGAAGTGTGTTGGTCTATTTTAGTATCACCCTGTATAAGCTGACTTGAGATCTAACCGCAAATACTAGTTTGACCGCCAAAAACAATCGCAAATAGCTAGGCGTACACCAGTTAGTCAAGACAAGACAAGACGAAATTAGTCACGTTTAGTCACAGTAATTCACATAGCTGCTTATGAAGCAACACACACCGATTAGTCATTGCATCGGTGTGTGCTGCTTCATAAGCATCTATGTGAATTAATGTGACTAAACGTGACTGATCTCGTCTTGTCTTGTCTTGACTAACCGGTGTACGCTTAGCCAATAAGTCAAATCTGAATAATTGTTCTTGTGAATTTTTGAATTTCTGTTCATTTGACAACATTTATTGAAGTAGTAATCGTTCAAAAATCATTGAAATCTCTTTCGAATTTTAGATTAATCTATGTTTGTAATGAAATTATAATTATGAACTTGAATTCTTATTCAACAAAATACATACAAGAAGAGAAGGAGGAGAAAGGTGATAAGAAAAGATAAAGATGATTTGAAGAAAGAAGATGACGAAGAAGTAGCAGAAGAAGAAGTAGCAGAAGAAGGAGAAGAAGAAGAAGAAGAAGAAGAAGAAGAAGAAGAAGAATAGAAGAAAGAAGAGGAAGAAGAAGGAGTGGAAGGAGTAGAAAGTGAAAACGAAAGTGAGGGACGAAGTGGCAGGAGCCATAAGAAAGAGAAGCCTCCATGTTAATTAATCAAGTTATCCGTTTTTGACGGCAGCACGAAGCTTGTTTTGGTTCGACAATAGAGAAGAAAAGAGGTGGAAGGAGGAGAGGAAGAAGAAGGAAGGTAAGAAGAAGAGGAAAGAGAAGAAAAAGAAGAAGAAGAAGGAAAAGGAAAGAAGAAGAAGAAGAAGGAGAAGAGAAATGAGAAGAAAAAGAAGAAGTAAAAGAAAAAAAAAAACGTTGATGTGGAACGAGAAAAGAGAAAACAAAAGGAGAATAAGAAAAAGAGAGGAGAAGAAGAAGAGAAGGGAGAAGAAGAAGAAAAGAAGGAGTAGAAAAGTATTTGAAGAGTGAGAAGAAGAAGGTGAAAGAAGAAGAAGAAGAAGAAGAAGAAGAAGAAGAAGAAGAAGAATAAGAAGAGAAAGGAAGGAGGAGAATAAGAAGAAGAAGAAGAAGGAGTAAAAGAAGAAGAAGAAGGAGGAAAGAAGAACAAGAACAGGAAAAGAAGAAGGAGAAGAAAAGTGTTTAAAGAGGAAGGGGAATGTAAGAGAGAAAAGAAGAAGTAGGAGGAGAAGAGGGTCAAGGAAAGGGGGTGGAAGTAGGAGAAGAAGAAGGATATTGAGAAGAAGAAGTGAAAGAAGAAGAGGGGTAAGAAGAAGGAGAAGTACGGGAAGGAGGATATTGAGAAGAAGAAGGAGATTGAGGAGAAGAATAAGAAGGAGAGGGGGGAGAAGAAGGAGAAGAAGAAGAATATTGGGAAGAAGAAGAAAAGGGAGAAGAAGAAAGAAATAAGAAGAATAAATGAAGAAATAGAAGGGGAGAAGAAGGGAGGAAATAAATGAGAAGAAAAAGAAGTAGGAGAAGAGAAGTAGTTGAAGGGGAACGAGATGAGTGAGAAGAAGAAGGAGAATGATGAGAAGAAGGTGGAGGAAAAGAAGGAGGAGGAGAAGAAGGATATTTTAAAGAAGAAGAAGAAGAAGAGAAGAAGGGGAAGGAGAATAAAGAAGATGAAAAGTAGAGGGAGAAGAAGAAGAAGGAGGAGAAGAAGAATAAGAAGAAAAAGCAACAAGAGAAGAAGAGAAAAAAGAAGAGGAGGAAGAAGGAGTTGAAAATAAGATAAGAGAAATCGAAGATGCTGGTGGGCTGCTGATAAAGGATGAATGATGAAGGTAGCGTGGGGAGGGGGCAACAATAATTGATCGGTAGGAAAGGAGAGGGAGAAAATGAAGAGAATCATGATAAGAGGAAGAAGAGAGAAAGTTTTGTCGGTAAGGGAAAATTCAGATGTTCTTCGATGTTGTTTACAAACACCTCTCCAATGTCGTTAACGTCTTGGCTTGAATTAGTTAAGAATGAAAACAAGGAAAATTAGAAGAAGAAGAAAAGGAGGGTGTTGAGAAGGAAGATGAGGGTGAAGAGAAGGGGAAAGAGGAGGGAGAGGAGAAAGAAGAATAAGATAAAGAGCTCAGCCTACTATGACAGGTATTAAATATAATATTGATGATTTAGATACTGAATTACTTGTAGACCAGTCTGCCATCTTTAATAACCCGATTCAGCGGTATAAAATTGAGGGAATCTCAATTAAATCTAATTAAATAAAGGTTGATTTTCGTTACTGCGACTGAGTGCCGCTGCGGAGCCCGACCCAGCGTTCTCCTTCTCCTTCTCCTACTTCTCGTTCCAATTCTTCTCGTTCTTCTCCTCCTCGTTGTCACTCTCTATCTTTCTTTATAGCAGGATCCTTGTCAGAAATCATATGATCGACGAGCATATGATCACAATACTTAACCTACAAATGCTGAATCTCACAGATTATTGAAAAGGTCTTCTAAAAAGTTATTCTTTGAAAGGTCTTCTTTAAAATGGTCTTTTAAAGACTTTAAATTAAAGGTCCTTAAGACTTTTAAGTCTTTTGATTATTGTGTGGAAGTAACTGTTTAGTTATTACCAAAACAGCTGATTTCTGACAAGTTAAATGGATCGTGCTATACTTCTCTCTTTGCCTAAATGCTCTTCCCGGTGCAATGAACAATGAGAAATTAAATAGAATTTTTATTTCAAAACAGCTGATAATCAAGTCATAAGTTGGAATGTGAAAAATTTTCAACTCACCTATCCCTATGTTAAAGCAATGGCAAAAATTGAAACTTTGATCGTTCATTCCTCATCTCGACGATGACTTTTTCCAAATGTATGACTTCATCAAACATCTACTCAATGGTATTTTTTTAAATGAGATATGAACAAAATCGGCTGAGAAATCACGGAGGAGTTCTGATTACAAAAAAAAAACATGCTCGCCCGTAAGAAAAAAATAAACATAGATTTGAAAAAATATGTATTTTCAAATTTATAAGGGTCAAAGAAATTATAAAGATGAGGTCCAGAAATTTAGTAGTAATCTATTCAGGCGTATCTTGTTATCAAAGTAACTTTCACTTATTTTCACCCCATTCACAAATTCAATACGCATTCAATAAAGAGACCAGTTGTCCACAACTAACCATGCTACAAAGACCCGGGACTGGAAAAGGCTTTCTCGCCGATTATCTTTTAAAGGGGATCTATCCAGTGCTTGGAAAATTCGCACGCATTTTCACCACCAACAACGACGATAATCCCGCGCTTTCCCGCCAGGAAAAGTGTTACCAACCTGCAAAGAAAAGCCAGTAAAGCCCGGAAAACTGTTCTGGCTGTTTTTCGCGAGACAGCTGGAGATAATCTCCGCTCCATAACTGAAACGCTTTGAAAGAGGAACATGAAACACGGAAAGGGGAACGCTTGTCTGGAATACGGTATGAAAACATTTCGCCTATCAAATCCATTCAAAGACTTGATATGCAGCATCTGAAAAACAAACATAAATACTCAGTTTTTGATAAGGTTTAAAAAGGAATTTGTGGTAGAAACTCAAAAGCAGAATTACGGAATGAACTACTTGTATTTATGTCAGTTGAAATACACTTAGCATAAGTTTTTAACTTAGTGCAGTGAGCGAATTGAAGCGGTCATAGCTCTACCTCACCTGTTTACTAAATTACTGTCGTTTTACTGAGGAGAGGAAAGAAAGAATATGAAGATGAAGATGAAATAGGAAAAGGTGAGGAGAAGAAGAAGAAGAAGAATAAAAGAATAAGGAGAAGGAGGAGCAGAAGAAGGAGAAGAAGAAGAAGAAGAAGAAGAAGAAGAAGAAGAAGAAGAAGAAGAAGAAGAAGAAGACAAAGAAGAAGAAGAACAAGGAAAAGAAGGAGAAGAAGGGAAGAAGGAGGAGGAGGAAGAAGAAGAAGAAGAAGAAGGAGGCGAAGAAAACTATTTGAAGGAGAAGGGAGAAAACTGAAAAAGAAAACTAAGCTGGAGAAAAAGAATAAAATGAGAAGATAATGAAGAAGAAGAACAAGAACAAGAAAAATAAACAGAAGAAGAAGAAGAAGGAGAAGGAGGAGAACAAGGAGAAGAAGAAGAAGAAGAAGAAGAAGAAGAAGAAGAAGAAGAAGAAGAAAGAAGAAGAAGAACAAGGAGAAGAAAGAGAGGAAGGGGAAGAAGGAGGAGGAGAAGAAGAAGAAGAAGGAAATTGAGAAATGAAGGAGTAGAAGAAGGAAATTGAGAAATGAAGGAGAAGAAGTGGAAAAAAGAAAACTAAGCTGAAGTAGAAGAAATAAAGAAGAAGATGAAGGAGGGAATTGAGAAAATGAAGAAGATGAGGGATGAAAAAAGAATACTAAACTGGAGACTGAGAATAAAATAAGAAGATGAAGAAGAAGTAAAAAAAGAAGAGTAATAAATAGGAGATACCCGAACAACCACTATCTTGATTCAGCAAGTAACGAATGGTCTGCAGATTTCTATCCCTTTGGGGGGGTGGGAGGGGGTTGGTAGGGGGCTTTAGGAAGCGCCTACACTATTGGCGAATAATTACCCAATTCATTTCGAGTAAAAGACGCCGGTTTGTCACTGTAAGCGATGCCGCCAGAAGGAAGCGGGGATACTTTCAGAAAAGTTTCACAATTAACGGCAGAGCTGCTGAGATGCCGTCTAAGAAACTTTTCTCCAACTCCTATTAAAGCTACTTACAGTAGACTCGACCAGTTGAACTATAGCTGTATACATTCACAGATATAAAACTATATATCGGCTAACTAAGAGTACATTTATTATAAGCCTATGCTACAGTTCGTCATTCATGGTATTGAACACTTTCGTATTCACTGTAAGGCTAGGCGTACACCGGTTAGTCAAGACAAGACAAGACGAGATTAGTCACGTTTAGTCACAGTACTTCACATAGTTGCTTATGAAGCAACACACACCGATTAGTCATTGCATCGGTGTGTGCTGCTTCATAAGCAACTATATGTAAATTACTGTGACTAAACGTGACAAATCTCGCCTTGTCTAGTCTTGACTAAGTTGCTTATGAAGCAGCACACACTGATGCAATGACTAATCGGTGTGTGTTGCTTCATAAGCAACTTTGTGAAGTACTGTGACTAAACGTGACTAATCTCGCCTTGTCTTGTCTTGACTAACCGGTGTACGCCTAGCATAAGTATCTTCTGTGTTGCCCTATAATATGTCTCTTTAAACTTGGAAAGTATAGGACAGTGAAGATAAATATCAGCTGGTAATCAAAATAGGGCACCCCGTGCAGCGCAAAGCGCCGCTCATTTGAATTTTCTTAAATTCTTAGTTTGATATAGTTGCTATTTTGATTATCAGCAACTGACAGCAGCTCATTCATACCAATGAAATCCTACCTTGTACAGTGATTAACAGGTATTATAACTAGGGAAACGCATCGTCAGTTCAACAGTTTCGGAAGGGTTTCAATTATTAATATAATTTCTATTTCAATGATACATACTCCTGGGGAGACGGAAAACGATCTTCTTTGCGATAAGTAAGTTTGCCATAAATATTGTAGTATTCTAATGTTTCCTTTCATAGCAGGATCAACTTAACTTGTCAGAAAACAGCTGTTTCGATAATCAATATCACAATACTCAACCTACAAATGCTGAATCTCGCAGATTATTGAAAAGTTCTTTTAAAAAGGTATTCTTTGAAAGGTCTTCTTAAAAAATTCCGTTAAAGACTTCAAATGTCTTTAAGAGTTTTAAGCCTTTGGATTATTGTGTCAGAATCACTGTTTACTTATTGCCGAAACACCTGTTTTCTGACAATTCAAATTAATCCTGCTATAACATTGTGTGATTTATAATTTCAAATTGTATATCTTTTTGAAGGGAATAGAATTTCTTATCTATCCATCAACAATCAATAAGTCAACCTAAATCAATCACCTATCTTCAGTGTCTTACCTTTTAGGATTTCTATCTATCTATCAACAATCAGTCAACTTAATCAACTTAAATCAACTTTAGGCTAGGTGTACACCGTTAGTCAAGACAATACAAGACGAGATTTAGTCACAGTACTTCACATAGTTGCTTATGAAGCAGCACATACTGATGCAATGACTAATCGGTGTGTGTTGCTTTATAAACGACTATGTGAAGTACTGTGACTAAATGAGACTAATTTCGTCTTGTCTTGTATTGACTAACCGGTGTACGCCTAGCCTTAGTCAGCTAAAATCAATCACCTATCTTTAGTGCAAACGTAACTCGAGTAACCTTGAGTCCACTACTTTCAAGGGATGTTTATTCAATGAAATACTGCTTTTATCCCTCTGTAAACCACATTTCCTTGAATAGAGCTTTCTAGAAATTATTCCCCAACGAATTCTTATAGACGAATAAGCAATTTGGGTGGATAGGCGTTGCCTTTCGGAAGTGTTCTACTGTATTATAGTTGGTACAGTGGTTCCTTTCCTACAAAAGCATGTTCCTCGGCGAAACCCACACAATGTGCTCGGAGCATTTGCAAGAAAGTGATTCAGACAAAAAGTAAACGAAAGTAGGTCTCGATGGAAGGAGATGAAAAGCGGTGTGGGTGAGAGAAAGAAGATAGAAGGGAGAAAGAGATGGTCACACCCTAAAATAAATAAGACTTGAGAGAGAGAATAGGATAGAATAGCTGCCTTTATTATTTGTTACCTGGGCGAGCGAAGTTAGGGCGCAGCCGACCCTCTCTTACACTCAACCCTCAAGAGAGAGAGAGAGAGAGAGAGAAAGAGAGAGAGAGATAGGAAGAGAGAAAGTGATAGCGTTTAAGAAAGAGATATTGTGTAAGAAAGAGATAGTTACGTTATGAGAGAGGGAGAGAGGTTTAGCCCGGTAATATATTTCAGGAAAGAGATAGATAGTGTGGAAGAAAGAGATAAGGTATTCTTCTAATCATTCTTCTTCTCCTTTTTAACCTTCTCTTCCATCTTCTTCTTCTAGTTATTTTTCTTTTTCTAATTTTTCTATTTCTTCTTCATCATTATCTTCTCCTCCTCCTCCTCCTCCTGCTCTTCTTGTTCATCATCTTCTCCTCCTTCACCTCATCATTCTCCACCTTCTCCTGCTTCTTCATCTTCTTCTTCTTCTTCTTCCTCTTTTTTCTTCTTCTTCTTCTTCTTCTTCTTCTTCTTCATCATCTTCTCCTCCTCCTTCTCCTCCTCATTCTTCACCCTCTCCTTCTTCTTCGTATTCTTCCTCCTCTTCTTCTTCTTGTCTCCTTCTTCTTCTCCTTCTCCTTCTTCTTCTCCACGTTCTTCTTCTTATTGTTCTCCTTCTTCTTCGTCTTCATGTTCTTCTTCTTCTGCCTCTTCTCCTCTTCATTATTTTTCTCCTTCTTCTTTTCTTTCTCTTCTTCTTCTTCTTCTTCTTCGTCTCTTCATTATTTTTTTCTCCTTCTTCTTTCTCTTTCTCTTCTTCTTCTTCTTCTTCTTCTTCTTCTTCTTCTCCTTCTTCTATTTCTTCTGCTTCTCTCCCTCCTTCTTCATATTCTTCTCCTCCTTATTCTTCACCTCAATCTTCTCCTTCTTCTTCTTCTTCTTCTTTCCTTCTTGTTCTTCTACTTCTTCTTCTCCGTCTGCTCCTTCTTCCACTCCTTTTCCATCTTCTCTCCTTCCCCTATCCTTTGTCCTCTTCTTTTTCTTATTAAAGAGATAGTGTGTGAGAAATATAAAAAGATGGGAGAAAGTAATAGGGTTTAAGAGAGAGAAAGTGAGTGGGTGGGAGAAAGTGATAGGGTTTAAGAAAAAGAGATGGAGAGAGAAAGAGAAACGGAGTCAGAAAGAGAGTGTGGTTCAGCCCGCGAGTAGAAAGATACCCTCCCAAATCCTTGAAATTCAATTATTCTCTCCCTGAAAATCTGCATGGGAAATGCGATGCTTGTTGTAGGTAGCTCACTCTCCTACTCTGTCCTCTCCCAAGGCTTGCTTTTGACCTGTTTTTCGTCTTGAAAACTATCATCCGTCCTTCTTCACACTATTTTACGCAACTGGTTTCTCCATCTTCTTTTTCTGTTACACTTTTTTCCTGGTTCTTCACGAAAATCAGGTTCTTCACGAAAATCAGGTTTCTTCAATCGTTTGTTATTCATCATGTTCTTCGGTTCTTTATACAAATGTTCTTGGTTTGATTAACTCTTCTTATTCTTATTCTCCTCCTCCTCTTTTTTCTTCTACGTCTCTCTCTTCTAATCAATGAATGCATTCATTTATATTTTAATCAAGAATACAATATTAAGTAATGAAAAAGCGAACCAAAACTTCCTCTGTTCTCAACTGTACTCAAAATATGATTGTAGAAAGTAGAGTTACGATACGCATGTTCGTCATCTTTTTCTTGTTCTTCTTCTTGTTCTTCTTCTGTTCTTCTTCTTCTGTTCCTTTTGAATTCTTCTTCTCCTTTCTTATTCTTACTTCTTCTTTTATTCCTCTTCTCATTATTCTCCTTCTTCTCTTCTTCTTCTCCTTCTTCTCCTTCTTCTCTCTTCCTCACCACCTCCTCTTCCTCCTCCTCTTTCTCCATCTCCTTCTTCTGGTCCTTTTCTCCTCCTTTCTTTCTCCTCCTCCTCCTCCTCCTCTTTCTTCTTCTTCTTTCCCTACTCCTACACTCCCACCAATCTTACCACCATCTTCTTTCTCCTACCTATTTCCCATCCCATTCTTACCATCTATCCCCTCTTCATCTTCTTTATCTTTTTCTTTATATCATTTACCTGTTCCAACTACAACAGTTCCTACTTCAATTCTCATTCTGATTGTACAGTCACTAAATTTCTATCAATTTCCAAAATTACTAGCAGTTTATCGTTATTCATCCAATGTTAAATCTTTTCATTTTCAGTTATATTACATTTTTTTTGTTATATTTCTCAGTTGTATTACCCATACAACTTTTTATTTATATTCTCTTCGAAAATTGATTTTACTTTTTCAGTCCATCTAGTATTGTAGAATTTAATAGTATCTGTCTCAAATCTTTAATTTATGTCTAGATTTTTATGTAATTGAGGGGCCGAAAAAAGAGCTAGTCATTCTATTCTGCTATTCATTCACCACTATTTATTTCATGCTTGTCTACCTTTCATAGACGTTCATTCTGATATTCCACTTTTCATTACTTCTTTTTCTTATTCCTCAATCCCTCTCATTTCTCCTGCTTTAATAAGATCATCGCAATCATGATAATAATAACTGCACTTCGTGCTCGGCAGGGGCTCTGCCCCACTTCCTGGGGCTTCTGCCCCATAATTTCCGGGGGGACTTTTTAAATAGTCAAAGTTGTGTTTCAAGAAAGGTATTTGATTTGGGCATTCTTATTTGAATACCTGGTATATCCAAATAAGAGTAATACAGGAGTCTAAAAATTAGCCAAATTTGACATAATTATGTCCTCAGGTTCCACCTCTGAATATTTTTAGGAGGCAAGTGTTATTTTTATCAGTTCTCCAGGCCCAAGGAACATTATTCAGACCTTGAAAACTGCACTACTAAAGGGTGCGGCACGGCATTTTACTTATTTGAATATGCAGCGCTACGCAGCGGCCATCGGTCGTAGGAGGTCAGCCATTTTCAATGAGATGGTTGAAGTTTAAAGTTTTACTCAGTCTAGGTTAGTTGCGGCCATGCAGTGGTCAAGAGGGGAGCGAGCGTTCGCAGTGTCTGCATACTTTTCCAGCAGTCGTTTGATCATTGCAACCCAGCGTGCGTTTAGGAAACAGTTTAATGTCACGCCCAAAGGACGTGTTCCTGGTCGAACATCAATCATTCAGTGGGTGGATATTTTTAAGAATACCGGTAGTGTTTGGCAACCAAATCCAGGTCTGTCAAAAACCACTAGAACACCAGAAAACGTAGAGAGAGTAAGGCAGGCGGTTTTGCAGAAAGGGCAATACAGAGACGATAGGGCAGTTACAGTCACTTCGGAACGGTACACGCGGATGATTGAAGAGTTTTTCCACAAAATGTGTGGTTTCAGCAAGTCGTTGCCACTCCTCACACGGCAGGCGTCAATGGATCTCTTGCGCGAACACTTTCCACGACGGCTCATCTCTCAAAGGGGTGATCTCCAGTGGCCAGTACGCTCGCCGGAGTTAGCGCCCTATGATTATTTTTTGTGGGGGTATCTGAAATCCGTAGTTTACGCCAATCGTCCGAGAACCCGAGCTGAGCTAAAGAACAACATTCGCGCTGCAATTGTCGACATTGGTCCAGATATGCTTGAAAAGGTAGAGCAAAACTTCCGATCTCGCCCTACAAAATGCATTGAACAACGTGGAGGTCACCTAAAAGACATTATATTCAAGAAATAAGCTTGTAAGTGAACCAAACAAAACTTTAAATGTAGCATTTTGTGAAAATAAAAAAATTAGGTTGTTATCTTTAATACTTTTTGACCTGTGGTTCTTTAAAATAAGTAAAATGCCGCGCCGCACCCTTTATATCAGAAACCATTGGAAAATAGACTCCAAACATTTTTTGAAATTGGCAAAAATGACCAAAAAATACAATTGCGCCCCCTGGTCCCCCTTGTTCTTGGTACATATTTTATTATTGAAATCAAAGCATATCGAGGTGCTGAACAAAAGGTCCTCCTCACTTTTGCTCTAAATGGTCAAACAGAAAGTTGAAAATTGAGGGGACCTGGTGCCACCCTGATAGGACCATTTCATAGTTTTTACTCTTCTCAATAGCTATGGGTACTCATGAGAACATAATAATTGTTTCCACTGTTCCACCTGAGCTCGGAGTGGCTTAGAATTTATGTCAGTGTATATCTCTCCACTGCAATCTTTGTATGCTGGGGGACTGAAAAATTTTCAAATTTGGGTTCCAAAAACGTTATTTGATTTGGGCATGTAGCATATGTTTCTGGATCGCCTTGATGAGCTGAGTTCAATGATGTATGGCACAATAATACCCGGTATCCAAATAAGAGAAATACAGCAGTCCCAAAATTTGCCAAATTTGACATTATGTCCCCCAATGCCCCCCTGAATATTTTTTTGGCAGATGACAATTGTATGAGGTCTCTGGGTCTGAAAACAACATTCTGACTTCAAAAACTGCACTACAATATCCAGAACCATTGAAAATAGACCCTAAATAAATTTCCAAAAATTGGCAAAAATGATCAAAAAATACAATTGCGCCGTCTGATCCCCCTTGCTGACCTGGTCCAAATATAATCATAGAAATCGAAGCATATCGATGTGCTCAACAAAAAAGGTCCTTTACACTTTTGCTCTAAATAGTGAAATGGAAAAGTTGAAAAAATTGAGGGGGCCTTGTTGCCCCCCTGACAAAAAAATGTCATAGTTTTGGAGTTTTCTTGATGGTTTTGGGTACTCATGAGAACAAAATAATTTTTTTCACTGTCCCAGGCTCAGAATGTATTTCAGTGGGTACCTCTCCACTGTGATCTTCATAAAGTGGGGGAATTTGAAAATTTTCAAATTTGAGTTCCAAAAAAATTATTTGATTTGGGCATATAGCATATGTTTCTGAATCGCCTTGATGAGCTGAGTTCAATGATGTATGGCACAATAATACCCGGTATCCAAATAAGAGAAATACAGCCGTCCCAAAATTTGCCAAATTTGACATAGGTCCCCCGCTGCCCCCCTGAATATTTTTTTTTGGGATTTTTATGAGGTCATTAAGTCCAAGAAACAACATTCTGAGCCCGAAACCTGTGCTAAAAATCTAGAACCATTGAAAATTGTCCCATCAAAATCTGGCCAAGGCGGCAAAAATGGCCAAAAATGAAAATTGCCCCCCCTGGTCACCCTTGCCGACCCGGTTCGAATTTTATCACATATTTCGATGTTTTTCCTCAATCTGAACAAGTTTTTCCTCTACCATTTTGCTGTGAAATGTGTATTTGAATCGGCAGAAAAACTTTAGGCCACATCCCCCTGAGAGGACTTTCGAAGGTTTTGGAGCTCCTGTACCTACTCTTGGCCCTCTATCTGATGGTGACCCCAGTTTTTCTCTGCAATCTGCGGTTTTGGCTGTGAATTTTTGAAGAAAAATTGAAAAAAATTTTCAAATGCCCCCTTGGGCCCCTTGTGAACCCGGTTGGAATTTTATTATTGAAATCGGGGTATCTCCGGTGCTGAACAAAAAGTTCCTCATGACTTTACTGTGCGATAAGCGGTTAGCTTTGCAGAAAATCTTTCCTGAACTCTGAGGGGGGACATTTCCAAAGTTCGGAGTTTTCCCTGCACCTACTCTTGGGCCCTTTCCAATGGTGACTCAGTTTTCTCTCCAATCAGCGGTTTTGGCTGTGAGTTTTGTCAGTCAGTCAGTCAGTCAGTCAGTGTGTCACTAGAATTTGTAAGTTTACTATTATATGATTCCTAGCCAGCATCAAGTCTTCTCTAATGGACGTTCAGACCATCCATCATGCGCCTCTGTTAAGATGATGATAGAAGACTTCTTCTTTTTCTCCTTACCTTCTTCTTCCTCTTCCCTCTTATTCTTCTTTTTCTTCTCCTTCTTGAAGAAACCAGCCTCAACTGAAAGAGCAGCCCCTTCGCATTATATTAATTCGCTAATGCCTGTGAATCGCCTAAGCAACGTAATTCTATATCTTCCATTTATTAAGCTGCATTCATTCAATTTTCAGTCTTTTTTCTTCTTTTTGGTCTTCGTCTTTTTCATCTTTTTTCTCTTCTTCCTCTTCTTCTTCTCCTTCTGCAAAGCAAAGCGCTGCTTGCTCAGTACTATATCTGGTATCGTTTGGGAATAGAAATCTATTGCAACAGACTGTTATCAGTGTTAGTTTCCTCTAGATTTCACTTGAAATATCGCAGTGGTGGAAGCACAGTAGAAAGTAATGCTCCAAAAGTTTTTAATATAATTGATTTTCTTTTGAACTTGAATTTATTGGCTGAATCATTCCTTGCAGCTAACTGACTTTTTAAAGATGTCTGCCGTGTTCATTCTCTAAAAATCACATTTATATATTATTATCTTACTGATTCAAATTTTACCAGTCACTTCATGCAAATTAGAACTTCTAACGTCATACAAATTATTCAAAACTTCATCTTGCAGACACAGACTCAAATTACTACAATCCGTATAGAGGAGAAAATTCAAAGGTTAATTTCTCTTTTAAACATCTCATTTCTTTTTTCTAGGTTAATCGTTCATTAGCTAATGTGGCGTTAGTTGATGCTACATTAATACCCGGTTTCTAGGAGAATCATTCCAAATTTCATCTACATGAAATGATATGGGTAATTTCCATTCAAATTATTGCAACCCAGCGTATGTGATTTCTTCTAATAATGTATAATTATGTACTTCAACCCTCTGTGATAATCATAATCGGTGATAGCATTCCCCAGTAAGGCTAGACGTAGGTTAGTTAAGACAAGACGAAATTAGTCACTTTTAGTCACAGTAATTCACATATTTGCTTATGAAGCAGTACACACTGATTCAATGACTAATCGGTGTGTGCTGTGACTAAACGTAACTAATCTAGTCTTGTCTTGTCTTGAGTAACCGGTGTACGCCTAGCCTAAGTACAGTAATACAGTAATAGTAACCTAGTAATATAGTAACTCAGTAATAGAATCGCAACTAAATGGATTGTAGATGTAGTTTCAAATGCTACAACTGGTTATTCAGAAGAGATAACTAGTCTCAGATATAACTATACTATTCAGAGGACTTTGTGTGGTAACTAGGTACAATCTCGAATCTATTAATCTGGCATACTAACACATCAAAGTACCATACGGAGGACGGACTGTACCCGAAATTGTGCTCTTGATGCTTGCTGCACTTGTGACACGGACTGTACTACTCGAAAACAGAAGCGTACTTGTTGCAACATTCATTATGTTCAATGGGAATGCATAGCGAATGCGGAACAAAGAGGAATGTGATAAAGGAGCACAAAGGAGAGAACGGATAATACAAAGTGCTGATTATGCAATTGTGTAGATTGTTAACGGGACGTTTTATCAAGTAGTGTGATTCAAACCTAGACTCAAGAGCTTTCAAAGAAAAGCTGCTTGAATAATACGTTCATTTTGAAATAAATTTCTTGTATCTTTTGAATATTTTTTTAAAAGAAGAAGAAAAGGGAGAAGAAGAAGAAGAAGAGCGAGAGGAGTTTCACATAATACATTTATTTTTTTCTGAGGGTGATGCCCAAATGAGCTTTAGGCTTGTGCGTGGGTAATGAGAGAGGTGATGATGAGAGATGGCGACTGTTTTGAAGCAGTCGGGACCGACGGTTTTTCGTCTCTTCCGAAAGACGGGAGTGACCGTTTCTAATTAAATAAAAACCTAGTAATAAATTAGTAATATTTTGAAAAGTAGTAATAAATTGAAAGTGACAATATGAATAATTGAATATATGTACGTTAAATTAATTAAGAAAGGAAACACTATAAAATTACTATTTTTCATTTTTAACTCCGCTTACAACTGTCTCCAGATTAGTTGCAAGTCCAGAACGCTTTCAGTTCTCGATTTTGCCACTAGGTGGCAGCAGAAGTAGGGTCATAATTTGTGACTCCGCCCTTTCTTCTGATTGGTCGACCGGTTTACACGCTCTCAACTCTCGTTTCTACCACTAGGTTGCAGCATCTATAGGGTCGTATATTTTACCGTCCACTCTTTTTTGATTGGTTGACTATTTTGAACAATGTCAACCTAAATTAGGTTGACATAATTAGGTTTAGGTAAGACTAAACGTGACTAATCTCGTCTTGTCTTGTCTTGACTAACCGGTGTACTCCTAGCTTTAATATTCGAATTAACCCTACCATAATCTTAATTAAACAGTTACTCAAACTATACCAACAACTTACAGTAATTTACAGTTAATTAAACTATACCAACATTTATTTTGATTTCTTGCTCACCCAAAAGTTTAGTTTCTAACTTCCATTTATTTGTTTACTTCAAAGCCTTCACGATCAAGCTATGCTGTAATTATTTTCCCTATATTATCGTTAAGGAAAACAATATTAATATTATCAACAGGATATCATTGATGTACGAACCATGCTTCTAACTATGCAGGCTTGGGTTCCTATAATCATTACTCATGTAAGAAGAAAGTTCTCGTCAACTTAAACAATGAAATTCCATCCTCATCGAAGTAATTTCTCAACTACAATTTCCTCATTCCAAATTGAGATAAGATATAATCTGAACAAACTTGATCTCACTTTACTTGATACGTGCAACGCCAACGTTTCCTTATCCAAATACCTTGGATATTAGTTTTAAGATCTGAGTTATCTTATACGAGCTATCTTCTATTATTTAGATATAATACACCCTAACTCATACGGCTTAACGTTGTTATGGATTTACTCCCAGGCTCCTAGGATGAGTGGTGATAATATTGTTAAAATGTAATCAAACTATAGGATCTCATTAATAATAATAGTCAATAGATGATTTATCTATTGTATTCATTATCAGTATCTCTATTCGTAATTCAATTAAAGCAGTCAGATTAAATGTTACCAGAAGATGAAAATTATTATATAATTATGTTATATTTGAAAATTCATAATATTATAAAGAATTCACATAAAATAGTACTTTAATGCGGTTAGTAGCATCCAGCTACCAAGTGCCAAGAAATTTTGGCCCATCCATACTTTTATAATCCGACAACTGCGACAAAAAAGACCTTGCTTTACTCAGACAGATTCAATGATAGCAGTTTAACTGCACTCGCTCACCAGAGTAGTGGCATGTTGATGACATTCAGGCTACGACGCGCGAAGTTTTGTTTGTCGCAGACCTATAACTTATCTATGTGCCATTAAACAAACTGATAGCGAAACTTCATGCCGTCAAAAGATAATGGGCTGCAGGAAACCATCAAGTGTTTTCATCAAAATATTGATTATTTGATAGAGCCTGCAAAACGTCGTTTTTATCTATATTTTTGGCGCAGACCGCATTGAAATCGGTCCACTCAATTTCTGCTTATTAGAAAGAAAACCCTTCTGGAAGCAAACGCTTGACTAACAGATCTCAGAATCAAAACACCGATGCAAATAATGCCAATGTGTTGCTTCGGAAAGGAATGTTTTCATCAAACATCTTTCATGCTCAAATTACTTTTTGAAAAAATGAAATCATGTTTCAATCTATCTAACTATTTTACTGAAATATTGATTCAATTTCGATTTCTACCAAACATGTTCCGGACATTCTCTCCACGAAAATTCCAAAGTGGCGTTTTTTTGTCAAGACTGCCTCCTTCCAAACATTTAATAAAAATTTTCAGGAATGGGAACTGAATAAAACTCAATCATGGACTTACTTTTGTAGAAAGGTATAACTCCAAAAGAGTTCCAATTTCTATTCTTACACTCAAACTTACTTTCCTTTCTAACGAATCATGTGATTCAAAAACAAATAGACATTATTTTTATAAAAGTATTTTTGGACTCACCTCAAAGTTTCTTCAGCACACACCGAAGCAATGACTAATCGGTGTGTGCTGCTTCATAAGAAACTATGTGAATTACTGTGACTAAACGTGTCTAATCTCGTCTTGTCTTGTCTTGACTAACCGGTGTACGCCTAGCCTAAGAGGGGTTCGATAATCGTGTCAACATTTAATCCAATTGTTAAAATAAGTTGAACTCACCGTTCTATTGCCCAGATTTTTGACACGGCAGTTGAGATAGGCAGTTTTTCCAACCAATCCTGTCAGGTTGTTGGGAACTGTGGTATCGAAAGAAGGACCTGTTCCAGGGGTGGGGAGGTCCTGCAGGAACTCTGTCCTGAACCTCCTTGATGCCCATAATCCTGCAAAATCAAAAAGGAAGGTGCTGTTAGATAAGGATGATGAACGTTTAATTTTTTCCAGTTCTTGTATGTAGCAGTGTATTATGTACCATACTATTATAGAACAGTGATGAACGTACAGGCTGTTCAGCTGTTCAATCGTGAACAGACTATTCGCTGTGTGCACGTAGGTGGTGGGGATAATAAAATCGACACCTGCGCTCACGCGGGAATTTAGTGAACGAAACCAGGTAGTTTAACATGAGAAATGATAGGGGATAAGCATTTACAGTATTTTCGTATTCCTAATCGTATAAATACCGTTCACAATAGTAATTGCGGCTTCTTTTCCTTCCATATCTTCAAACGTAAAGTGATTCAACAAAGAAATCGGATCTCAGTTTTGAATTAATCGAGTGAAAAATCCAGTTCAAAAGCATATGATTGATTTGAAGTCTCGCGCCCATAATACATTTCGGAATATTGACCAATGGGAATGAACTCAGCTGTGGATAAACTACTTCGTCTGCTCAGCCAGCTTGAATCATAACCTACAAAGTTGATTTAAAAACTTGAATTGAAGATTATAATAAAGATTAAGAACATGCGATGTGTTCATTTTATCATTTTAAATATAATTCCACAATAATTGATAAGTAGGAAAAATAGCGACAGGGAATTCTATTTCAATTATAAACTAATTTTTACGTACATAAGCCCAACGTTTCCCATGTTAATCTACCTGGATCCATACGATTATCCGCCAGAGCGCAACACCGTAGATGCTCACAGCGAATAAGTATCCAATTGTTATTATTAGTCGTAAGAGCATACTTCAACAATCCCTGCTAAATGAAGTACTCTAAACAATAGTGAGTTGCCGGTTGCATATCAAGCCCCTGACTGGAAAGAGTATTGTGGCTGTGTAAAGGAGCAGTTTAATCCCCTCTAAACTTTACCAGTTAGAGTCTTGGAGTCAAGCCCGATAATGAACTTGGCTCGGAACTTACAAAGCCCGAGTGGTCAGCTTGGCGATCGTGACTTGAAACTTGTGTAAGGGATCACTTGTGTAAGGGAAACTTGTGTAAGGGATCACTCTGTAGATTTGCGATAAATTAGTTTTCAGGTTAGGATTGGATCTTCAGACTGTTGTTTGGTGCTGCTTTGAATAGACAAACGATGAACAATGAGATTTCACTACTTCAATTCCGAAGATTGTTTGTTATAACCTTAGGCATTGAGGCGTACACGAGTTAGTCAAGACAAGACAGAGACGACATTAGTCACGTTTTGATGCAGTACTTCACATGGTTGTATATCAAGCAACACACGCGATTGGTCATTTGTCGGTGCTGCTGTTATAAACAACTATGTGACTAGCTTTGCTCTTCGAAGCTACGCTGACTACTGATGTTAATCTTGTCTTGTTCTTCGGTGTGCGCCTAACCTAAGAACTCCATGTATAGAATAGACACGAGGTCTTTACCTATCTTCACCATAACAAGTCTTTGAAGCAAACATCTCTACTTACTGTTCAGTGACCCTAAAGAGTGAGAGAGAGTGGGGCTTGGTGAACTGGTGCGAGAGAGACAAGATTATATCACGGCTGTTGAGATACCACTTTAATGTTGCACGACACCACTATAAATTCAAGAGGGCATTCGCATATAATATGCTATACAAAGGTAATTTGCATGATATATATGGTACTTTGTTGGTGTAACCCGTGTAGCCTATAATACGAAAGCAAATAACGCTCGTATAGTTGTGACTTGTGGTCTTGCCCCAAGAACGCTCGTATAGTTTCGACTATAATTATTTGCCCCTAATCAGCCAATTCATGTTTGCTTCAACATAATTTATTATTTCATAGCATAGGCCGTGTCTATTCTATACATTGCCTAAGGTTATTTCGACTTGATATTCAACAAATTCAATTAATAATGTCATCATTCAATTTAATCTATTTTTCACTCACTTGTCTCTCTCTTTCTCTTACACGATTTATCTCTCTCTCTCTTTTGATCTCTCTCTCTCTCTCTCTTCCTCCTCTCTTCATCTTTTTTTTCTAATTCTCTCTCTTTCATCTCTCTCTCTCTCTCGCTCTCTCTCTCTCTCTCTCCTCAATGGAACACCACAAATTCTCCTGCACACTTATATGTCGCTTTACCCGACTGTTTTCAGCACATTACAATCCTTTTCCTACAAAGAGAATGGCCAATACAATTGCACAAAAACAGCAACTGATTGTTGTTATGGCTCTCTTCAAACCATTTACCAACTCTCTCCCCCTCTTACCCCTCTCTCATACAAAATCGTTCTCTTTCTCTTCACCGTCTCTTACACACAATCCTTCTCTTCATACATATTTTATTCTTTCTTTTTCTATTTGTTTCTTCTCTCTCTTCCTTTTCCTTTTCCTCTTTCTCTTTTCATTTTCTCTTTCTCCTTATACTTTCTCTTTCTCCTTTTTCCTTTTCCTTTCTCTATTTCATTCTCTTTTTCTTTTCCTTCTCCTTTCTCTCTTTCTCTTTATCATTCTCATTATCATACTCTCTCTCTTTACTCTCTCTTTTACTCTTTCCTCTTCCTCTTTCTCCTACTCTCTTCCTTTTTCTTTCTCTTCTTTTTTTTTCATCTTTCTCGTTTCCTCTTCCTCTTTCTCTTCTCTCCTACTCTTTCTTTTCTCTTTTTCTCTCTTTTCTTCCTGTTCCTCGTCACCATTCTCTCCATCATTCTCGTCATTATGCCTCTCTCCTCTTTACCGTTTCACTTTTCCTCTCCCTGTTTCTCTTTCTCTCTCCTTTACTCTTTCTCTTTCTCTTTTCTCTGCTCTGTTCTCTTTCTTTCTTCCTTGTCTTACTCTTCTTTATCTTCTTCTTCCTCCTTCCTTCTTTCGCATTCTCTCTCTATATCTTCTTCATAATATCATTTATCATTCTCTCTCTTTCTCTTTTCATTCTTCTCTATCTCTTAGTCTTCTACTTCCATTCCTCTTTTTCCTCTTCATCCTTCACTCTCTCTATCACCTCTTCTTCTCTCACTCTTTTCACATTCTCTCTTCTTCCTCTCCTCATTTTCCCTCCTGTCTTTTCTCCGCGCTCTCTCTATCTCTAGTTCTTTCCTATATCCATTAACTTACTTTCTTTTTCTCTCACATGTACTCTGACAATCTCCCAATCTACTCTTCTTTTTCTCTCTCTCTCTAACTCCCTCTCTTTCTCTCTCTTTCTAGTTCTGTCTCCATGACTTTCTCGCGCACTCTCTCTCTATCTCTAGTTATTTCTCTGATCAATTCTCTTTCTTTTCTCACGTACTCTGACAATCCTCCAATCTTCTCTTCTCTTTCTCTCACTCTCTCTCTCTTCAACTCCCCCTTCCTTTCTCTTTCTTGTTCTGTCTCCCTGTCTTTCTCGCGCACTCTCTCTCTCTATCTCTAGTTCTGTCTCTAATTAATTCTTCCTTTTCTCACGTACTCTGACAATCCTCCAATCCTCTTTTCTTTCTCTCTCTCTCCCTCCAACTTCCCTCTCTCCCTCACTCTTTCTAGTTCTGTATCCCTGTATTTCTCGCGCACTGTCTCTCTATCTCTAGTTCTTTCTCTGATTAATTCTCTTTCATTTCTCACGTACTCTGACTATCTTTCAATCCTCTCTTCTTTCTCACTCTCTCTCCAACACCCTCTCTTCCTCTCTCTTCCTTGTTCTGTCTCGATTTCTTTGTTTTTCTCTCTCTTCTACGCTCCCACTTTCTCTCTCTATTCCATCCTCCACATCACCGAGAGAGTAGGCACTAAATGCCTATGTATTATTCTGCACATTTAGACTAGAACCAACAGTGTACCGTGGAACTCTCTCCCTGGTCTGTCTGATTTATATCTCTCACAAGCTTTTTTCTATCACATAAAGTCCATCTGCCATTTCTTCAACTTGACCCCCCACTACTCACTCTCTCTCCCCTCGCTCTCTCGCATTCCACCCCATTCTCTCTTGTCCACTTCAACTTTTATCTGCTCCACTTTTTCCTTGTTGCTGGGTGCCTTAACATTAGTTTTCAAACGCAAATGTTGAAAAATAAAAAGTTGAAGATTTTTACCAACTTTTTAAAAACCATCTACCCACGCCTGGGTTACACTCATTTTTGTACAGGGTGGGTGAGAAGTTTGGAAACGACTCAATATTTTATTATGCAAAGGTAATTTGACTGTAGGTGGCATTGTGGATCTTACTAAAATTGAAAATACTATTTTACTAAGGCTAGGCGTACACCGGTTAGTCAAGACAAGACAAGACAATATTAGTCACGTTTAGTCACAGTAATTTGCAGTGGTTGCTTGTAGGCAGCACACACTGACATGCAATGCACTTAAAATCGGTGTGTGTTGTATCATAATGACTACGTGAAGAGTACTATATTCGAAAACGTGACTAATCTCGTCATTATCTTGATCTTGACTAACTGCTGATCTTCTGGTTTCTCTTAGGAAATCTGGTCCGCCATCTTGGATCCGCCATAATGAATCTAACTTCATTTTTCCAAATGGGAAGGTGTTCTATTTTTAAACATCATTGTGTCCCAGAGGTATCCTTTTTATCCTTCTTCTGTGAGCCTTTTTGGTGCGATTTGCGAATATTTTTCTCCACTATAGTGTGATTTACAGCTTTTGGTAAGAAAATCTTACGAAGGGAACTTTCCTCATCTGGCCCATATTGTTAGCCATAGCTTTTCGTTCAGGCACTCTTACGCAGAACTATGGGTGCGATTCACGTCGAAAAGTCAGCATTGGCAGATGGGGAGTTTGCTATCCTTGTTCAGCACAAGGCAGTTGCTGATGTCATCTATACTATTCGCACTGCATGGTTGCCGCACTGTGCATTGTTATCATACACGGTCGGCAAACACGTTTGGTGCAGTTTTCTCTTTGTCTCTCAATGAAACTTGGCATCAATGCTCCTCATATAAACAATGCTGACTTCTTGACGTGAATCGGACTATATATAAATATCCCACTCAACTCTCTCTTGACAATGTACTTCATCAACATTGATGGTTCAAGTGTACTTCACATTGTGCACTTGGTGAAGTATTTGAGTTGAGTAGTTATCTTAACTGTAGGGTTGTTGACGGTATGATTCAAATAATTTACTTGGTAAAGTATTTGAGTTGAGTAGTTAACATAACTGAAGAGATGTTGACGGTATGGTTTAAATCAAAATGAGTTGGCTACTTTTGAGAATGTTCAGCTAATATTGGGAACCCTTTGGAGCTCTATTGTCAGTTTGAGGAAACTCTGGGCTTGGTGGAGTTCCGGTTTCATCTTTTTTTTTTTCTTAATCAAGTGAGATTTCAGTTGGTTAACTATCAAATGCCACTGGGCGGTTCGTACAGGGTGATCGTAAAGTCGCGCAACCCTCAATGATAACAGTCTTATGCCCGGTTTTTTAATCGCTCAATAGAATGTTTTATGGATCCAATAGCACTATTGAATCAATAGCCATGTGATTTCAAATGCAAAAAAAGTTATTGATTCAACCATAAGTTGTTGAACGACTGAAAACCGGGCATTAAAGCTGTAATGTGTTATTGATTTTTATATGGTCCATTTGTTTGGTACTTGAGAGCCATCACCGGGAAGGCATTTGGAGGAAATGGTGCTTGAGCACTTTGCGTCAAGATTTCGATTCACAGTAACTCAGCAACAGTAGAAACACGTTGTTCTTGCGTAAAGACATTGCGACTTGAACTGAACAAACCGAGCTGATTTCTGTGTGGTGTTGTCACCCCGATGATAGTGATCCTGGCGAGTGCAACCTACCTGCTGTACTACTGGATCAAAATTCCCATATGCAAATCATACTTTAAAATTTACCTGTCATTCCTACACGGCTGGAAACGTTGGGTTTGCTTTCAACTTTACAGTCACCCAGTATATCCATCTGGAGGTAGCACAAACTAGGGCTGCTTTACTGAGCTATGTTCCACCTATTTTTTATCATGCCCAATCATTTTCCTTGATTGAGCAACATACTTGATATTACTGATTCGCTGTTTTTTTGCCAACTAACAAAATTAGGTGGAACACGGGCCACTAATTCTGTTGGGTTGGCAATACAATGATTGCATGATAGACAAAATAGGTGGAACCCAGTAACTTATTCATTACTGCCTCAGTTTCGATTATTTAGCTCAGTGGGCCGCACTGCAAGTGGATAGTTGATGAATGGTTGACACGGTTTATCAAGAAGGCCGTGATACTATTTCTACATGTTCTATTGTTATAGATTTTGTGTGAGCTATACATAAACCATCAAGCATCCAGGTAACAACCCAGTAGTGAGGCCTCGGCACAGAAGCCGGACTTTGAAATTGGTAGATTAAAGGAGAGTAGTAGAGTAGTGGCTGGGCGTACCCGGTTAGTCAAGACAAGAGAGAGATGAGATTAGTCACAGTAATTCACATGGCTGCTTATGAAGCAGCACACACCGATGCAATGAAGAAGCTTCAATCGGTGTGTGTTGTCTTCATAAGCAACTATGTAAATGCCTACTGTGACCCCAAACGTGACTAATCTTCTCGTCTTGACTAGCTTCCCGGTGTGCCTTCCCTAGCCTTCACTATATTCACTGTGTGCGTACATGGAAATTGGGTGGGGGATAATGGAAATCGACCCCAGCGCTCGTGCGGGCTTTGATGAAAGAAAACGGTGAATTCAACAGGAGAAAAGATGCGGAATAAGCATTTACAATGCATTATTGTAAATGTATTTCCAATATATGAAAATGTATTTACATAGTTGAATAGTTGATGTATTTACATAGTTTACTGTGTTATTCATGTAAATGTATATATATAAATGTATTTACAGTATTGTCGCATTCCTAATTGTATAATTACCGTTCACAATAGTAATTGCTTCTTCTAATCCTTCCATATTTCCAAACGTGAATTAATTGAACAAAGAAATCGGATCTCAGTTATGAATTAATCGAGTGAAAAATTCAGTTCAAAACCATATGATTGATTCGAAGTTTTTCGCCCATGAGATAGGAATGAACTCAGCTGTAACGTCTGCTCAATCAGCTTGAAACACAACCTTCAAATTTGATTTTAAAACTTGAAGATTACAATAATGTGATATGCGATATGTTCATTTTAGCATTCTAAATATAATTCCACAATCGATAAGTAGGAAAAATAGCGACAGGAAATTCTATTTCAATCATAAACTAATTTTTACGTACATAAGCCTATCCTCTCCATGCTCTTCTTCGAAAGATTCATACGATTATCTCCGTAGATGCTCACAGCGAATAAGTATCCAATTGTTATTATTAGCCATGTTGCGGATTTGTGACCGGACCTTTATTTTGGTATATTAAAAAGGTGTTGTTTACTTTCAACTATTCATTGTCAAATGTATGAAAATGAGTCATGAAAAACGTTGATAATTCTTAGTCCTTGTAACACGAACTGTGAAGCTGTGAAAAACAAATTTTCTCAGAAAATGTCTTGTTTTTCTGTAGAGTTTCATCTCCCAGAATCGCAGCATCGTCTCGTTGGACACTGTCCATTTGCTGACGAACAATAACAATCGTAGGAAACTATCTCGTTTTGGAAGTTTGCAACTGGACTAGAACACCTCTACTCGCCATTCTACAAGGAAATACCTTTATTCCTTTTCTTACTGGTCACTTCATTTGCTGCACTCTTCCATCTCTCTTCTACAATTACCCTCTTTTTCTAAAGATTACTTCGAATCCTTTTCCACTTATTTTTGTCCTTCTTTCTGTTCTTGTTATTTTTCTTGTTCTCCCTTGCTTCTTTTTTACCTTGTTCTTGTTCCGCCTCTTGTTCTTTTTCTCCTAGTTCTTGTTCTGCTTCTTGTTCTTATTCTTCCATCGAATCTTTTTCCTTGTTCTTTACAATCTTCTGCATCCTCTTCATATTTTGTCCATCCTCCCTTCTCATTTCTTCTTCATCTTTTTCTCTTCTTTTTGGTAATCTTCTCCCTTTCTCACCTCTGCTTCTGTTTCTGCTTTCTCATTTCTTAATCTTCTACATCCCCTCCAACTTCTCTCTTCTTTTCATAAACTCCCCTTTCTTTCTCCCCTTCTTAATCTCCTCCTCTTTCTCCTCCTCCACCCCATCATCCTCCTTCTCCTTGTTGTTGTTGTTCTTTTTCATCTCCTCCATCTTCTCCTTTTTCTGCTTCTTCCATTCCTTCTTCCACTTCTCCTTCCCATTCTTCTTCTTTTTCTCTTCCTTCTTTTTCTACTTCTTCTCCTTCTTCTCACTTCCTTTCTTCTTCTTCTGCTCCTTCTTTCTTCTTTTTCTTCTTCTTCTTCTTCTTCTTCTTCTTCTTCTTCTTCTTCTTCTTCTTCTTATTCTTCTTCTCCTTCTTCTTCTTCTTCTTTTTTCTTCTTCTTTGAAAGTAATTGTCCAATATTGTACTCCACTATTCTCCAGAATATTGCAAATGGAGCGCTTTCAAGCTCCACGGTACCTCCGCAAAATTAACCTTTTTCCTCTTTTTCTTCAACCTTCTTCCAAATTTCTCCTTTTTTTCTCTCACGTTGAGATTCAATTTTCACGCTGTCACACATACAATGCAGCAGGTGTATCAGTACAGTCCACTAAGGTATAAACAATGTATTACCTTATGTACAGAGTTTACCATAACACTTTGAGAATACTCTCAGAGATATGTTGTACTTATCGCAACAAAGAGAAGCTCTTTACGTTGCCAGAATGACGTTTTACTAGAATAAAGATGGCAGATCTCTATTATGAACACTCAATATTCTTCTTTATCTCTATCTTTTTATTCTTCTTTATCCTGCTTCGATTTTATTCTTCTACTACAGTAGGTTATACATGGGAGAGTTGGGACATCCGTGGTATATTATGGGAGAGCTGGGACATCTCAAGGTCATGCGGCCAACCAAAGAACTACTAGGAGGAAGATTACGAGGAGAAGAAGAAGAAGGAGAAGTAGGAGAAGAAAGAGAAGTGGGAGAAGAAGGAGAATTAGGAGAAGAAGGAGAAGGAGGAGGAGGGAGGAGAAGAAAAGTAGAAGAAAGAAGAAGAAGAAGAAGGAAGAAAGAAGAAGAAGGAAGAAAAAAGAAGAAGAAGAAGAAGAAGAAGAAGAAGAAGATGAAGAAGGAGAAGGTACTCCTACTCCTATCCCTACTCCTAATCCTCCTCCTAGTAGTTCTCTAGTTGGCCGCTAGATGTCGCATGACCTTGAGATGTCTCAGCTCTCCCATATATCTCCTCCTTCTTCTTCTACATTTCATCTACTTCATTTCATCTTCTTCTACATTTCTTCTTCTTTTTTTTCTTCTTCCAATACTCTTTATCTTCTTAATCCCCTCTTTCTCAAGAGATGAAAAAGAAGTAGAAGAATGAAATCGAAGCAGGAAAGAAGTAATGGGAGAAGAGAATGAGGGGATATTTGTGAAGAAGGCTCTTGGATTTGAGTTGGTATTCAATTCAGTCAGAAGTCAGTTGGATGCGGGATTTCAAAGACATTAGCAAGCCAACTAATGGATTTCTAAGCGAGGAAAAATGACGCCTGCACGTAGGCTGCAAAAATGACGACGCCGCATCCACGTGGTTTTATAGTGCTTGCTTGCACCTTGCATACGAAGAAAATTGGGGGTGAAGAAGTAGAAGAAGAAGAAGAAGAAGAAGGAAGATGGAGAAGAAGAAGAAGAAGAAGAAGAAGAAGAAGAAGAAGAAGAAGAAGAAGAAGAAGAAGAAGAAGAAGAAAGAAGAAGAAGAAGAAGAAGAAGAGAAGAAGAAGGAGGAGAAGGATAGAAGAAGAAGAAGAAGAAGAGGAGAAAGAAGAGGAAGGAGAAGAGAGGAGAAGAGAAGATAAAGAATTAGAGGAGATGGACAAAAAGAAGAAGGAGGATAAGAAGAAGAAGAAGAGGAAGAAGAGAACAAGAGAGAAGAACAAGAAACGAAGAAGAAGAGAAGGAAAAGGAGAAGAAGAAGAAGGAGAAGAAGAAGAGAAGGAAGAAGAAGAAGAGAAGAAGAAGAGAAGGAAAGAAGGAGAGGAGAATGAAGATGAAGGAGGAGAAGAAGAAGAAGAATAAGAAGAAAAAGAAGAAAAAGTAAGAAGAAGAAGAAGAAGCGAGAAGAGAAGAAGAAGAAGGAGAGAAAGAGAGAAGAAGAAGATAAGTTGGAGGGAGGAGAGATTAAGAAAAGAAGACAGAAGAGGAGAAGAAGAAGAAGAAAAAAAGAAAAAGGAGAAGAAGAAGAAGAAGAAGAAGGAGAAGAAGAGGCGGAAGAGGAAGAAGAGAAGAAACTGGAAGAAGAAGAAGAAGAAGAAGAAGAAGAAGAAGAAGGAGATGGAAGAAGGAGAAGATGAAGGAGGAGGATAAGAAGAAGAGATTGATGGTGTTGAAACTATGCAAAACTGGTATACATTTGAAATCGAATTGGTAAAATCTGAAGAAAAAAAAGCGTTTTTAAGTCGGATAACTGATATAGTCAGATACGATGCAGGACAGTTTGAAGAGAAAATGTAGACAAAAAGAGAAAGACCTAGAAAAATGACAGTGTGTAGTGGTCTGAGAGAAATTTCTTTTCCTTTCTCGTATGGATCTTTACCTTTCCATGCGATTTGCTAGGGATAAAACGAAAGACAACACAAAAACAATTCAGTCTTGAGCTTATTCCGACCATGGAGGGATATCTGAGGATTTTCTTTTGCAGTCTCCACTCGACCATACAAATATGTATTACATTTATGCCCTATAGGAAGGTATAATACACGAATTTGAAATGATTCCAGAGGGAAGAATTGTACTTATCGTTTGGAAAAACGATTGTCTGGCTCGTATTCCGTTCACTGCGAGGGGACTGAAATCGTATTTTGTTTCGGATATCTTTGGTGCATTATTTATCATGTGAGATGCTGGTTTTCAGTCGTTTCTATATTATTCATCAGTTTCTGATGGAGAGGTCAGTAGGCTCGCTTCGCTTGCCCGCGTATTTAATTTGAACATTTAAGCGAAATACTCTGCTTATAAGAATGGAATATTTTTATGACACTTATTATACTTCTATACTTCCTCTCCACCTATTTCTACTCTACTTCGTTTCCTTCTTCTTCTTTTCCTCCTCCTCCTCCTCCTCCTCCTTCCTCCTCCTCCTCCTCCTCCTCCTCCTCCTCCTCCTCCTCTTGCTTCTTCTTTTTCCTCTCCTTCTCCACCACCTGCTTCTTTGTTTCGTTGATCATCTTATTCTCCACCTCCTTCATATTTTCCTTCTCTCTTTCTCAGAATAAAGTAATAAATCTAAATCTCAATCTCTTTCTCCATCTTATTTTTCTTCTTCTTCTTCTTCTTTTTATCCTTCTTTTCCTTCTGCTCCTTCTCCTTTTTCTCTTTATTCTTTTTCTTCCGTTTTTCTCCTCCTCCTGCTTCTCTGTTTTCTTAATTCTCTTATTTCCCTCCTCCTCCTTCATCTTCTTCTTCTCTGTTTTTTCTACTCTTCTTTCTCTTCTTCTCCTACTTCTTCTTTCCTTCTTCTTTTCCTCCTTTTTTCTTCTCCTTTTCTTCTTCTTCTTCTTATTCTCCTCCTTCATCTTCTTTTCTCTCTCTCCTTTCTTCCTTCTGCTTCTTCGTTTTCTTCTTCTTCTTCTTCTTCTTCTTCTTCTTCTTCTTCTTCTTCTTCTTCTTCTTCTTCTTCTTCTTCTTCTTCTTCTTCTTCTTCTTCTTCTTCTTCTTCTTCTTCTTCTTCTTCTTCTTCCTCTTCTTTTCTTCCTTTTAATAACCGTAAAATGATACAACCGTACTACAATAATCTATCAAGCAAGTATAGCAGGATTAATTCAATTTGGCGAAAAACAGCTGATTTGGCGATCGGTAAACTGCTGATTTAAGGCAGCTTTGACACAATAATCCAAAGACTATTTCGAAAAACAAATAGAGCCTGCAGAAATTCGATTTCTTATCTTCCCTTTGGCGCAAACCGCATCAAAATCGGTCCACTCAAACTTCTATATACGAACTTTCCAGAATTCCCTCTAAACGTATAGCACGATCCAATATTAACTTGTCAAAAATCAGCTGTTCTGGTAATAATCAAACAGTGACTTCGACACAATAATCAAAAGGTTTAAAAGTCTTGAAGGCCTTTAAAGTCTTTAAAAGACCTTTTTAAAGAAGACCTGTCAAAGAATAACTTTTTAAAATACCTTTTCAATAATCTGCGAGATTCAGCATTTGTAGGTTAAGTATTGTGATATTGCTCTTTGAAACAGCTGATTTCTGACAAGTTGAAAGGATCCTGCTATACTACAAAACTCTTTCTAAAAATAATAGATTTAAAAAAATACATACATAGATTTTGAATTGGAATACAAATTAAAATTAAACATGATTGAATTAGAACTCAAAATCTAATCCATATTCATCAAAATACATAAAAAAATTCAAATTAAAATTGAGTTTCAATTTAAAAACAAATTATTTGAATTCAACTATAAATTCAATTTATATATAAGAGCAAATTCAAATTCTACTACACTAAATTTGAATCCAAAAACAAATTAAAATTCAACTGATTTCGAAAACAAGTTTGAATAAAATTAAACAGAATTCGGCAAAACCAATCGACAAAGAGCGAATACGGAGGCAGGAAGCAACAATTTCCGCATAATAATAATAATCGTGAGAGCAGAGAGCAGCTCATAAATCAATTAGGCAAGTTGAATGCACTGTTGAACGAGCAGTTGAATATAATCTACGGGATAAATAAATAAATGAATAAATAACGCGGGTGCCTCAGCCTTTTTCGCACCCGGCTGCAAACGGGCAGGGTAGGCGAAATAATGTAAATTGGACTTTATTACGATTCAGACTCGCTGGAGGATAATATTCTTAAAACGGAAAAATACATAACGGTGAAACATGGCACTCGCGAGAAATGCAAATTCGAGCAGGGGGACGGACGGTTAGAAGTTGGTTGGCGAATTGTCTGGAGACCCCTGTGTCGTCTTTTGCTATGGCACTCTTCTTCTTCTTCTTCTTAATCTCCTTCTTCTCTCTCTTCTTCTTCCTAATCTCCTCCTTCTCCGTCTTCTTCTTCTCCTTCTCCACTTCCTCCCTCCTCTCTTCCTTCTTCTTCTCTTCTTCTTCTTCACCTTCTCCTCCTCCTCCTCCTCCTCCTCCTCCTCCTCCTCCTCCTCCTCCTCCCTTCCTTCTTCTTCTCTTCTTCTTCTTCTCCTCCTCCTCTCTTCCTTCTTCTTCTCTTTTCTTCTTCTTCTTCTTCTTCTTCTTCTTCTCTTCTTCTCTTCTTCTTCTTCTCCTTTTCTCCTTCTTCTTCTTAATCTCCTTCTTCTCCTTCTTCTTCTTCTACTCCTCCTTCTTCCTCCTTCTTCTTCTTTTCTTCCTCTTCTCCTTCTTCTTCCTCTTCTTTTTTCTCCTCTTCTTTTTCCTCTTCTTCTTCTTCTTCTTCTTCTTTTTCTCTTCTTCTTCTCTGCTTCCTCTTTCCTTCTTCTTCTCTTCTCCTTAGGTTAGCTTAGCTTAGCTTAGAGGTTCCTCCTCTGCTTCTTCTTTCTCCTCTTTTCTTCTTCTTCTGCTTCCTCCTCCACTTCTTCTTCTTCCTCTGCTTATTCTTCTTCTTCTTCTCTTCTTCTTCTTCTTCGTCTTCTTCTCCTTCTTCTTCCTCTTCTTCTTCTCTCACTCTCTCCCACTTGCTCTCTCTCACCCAATCTTTCTCTTTCATGTTATCGTTCTCTTGATTTCTCGTTCTCTTTCTCTGTCTCGTCTTACTTCTTCCTCTCTCAATCCAAACCTCTCACTCTCGTCCTGTATCCCTCTCTTTCTCACTCTCCCTTCTCTCTCTTGGACATCCTTTTCCAAGAATGAGCATTTAAATGTCCAAACATCGTCGTTCCATGTAGATAAATCTCACTTATATTTGTGACAATTCATAAAATTAATAGAATATCAAATCAAATCAAATCATTCTTCATTTTGGAAAAACAACATCACAGATAAAATAAATATACATCAAAGACATAATTATTATAGGAACAGATTTCATCATTATAGATTAGAACAGATTGGATTGGATATAGAACAAACAGTATTATAGATTATTTTGTGTGAATTTGAAAGACAGTTAAAAAGAGGGTCGCTTTCCCCAACGCTGCTTAAGCAATAGATCAGGCTTAAGCCTTATTCAGAGAATAGGAAAAGTATAGAAAAAATAGAGCGTCAATTGTTATTAATTAAGCAGCGTTAGGGAAAGCGGCCCGGAGTGCAACTAACCTTATTTTCGAAGTGAGAGAAGGAGGTGTAGAAGGAGAAGAAGGACGAGATGGAGGAGGAGGAGAAGTATGAGTTAGTAGAGGAGGGTTGGAGAGGAATAGGAGAAGGTAAGAAGGTGGTTTGTCTTCTAATTCTTCTTATTCTCCTCTTCATTCTCCATATTTTCTATTTCCTTTGAAACAGAACCTCAGACTTATTCAAGCTCCAGCTTTTTAGGTCCAAAGACATTCGAAAATGGGTTTGTTCCACCTCTGAGGCTCTGAGCCAATGACCTGGCTTGTTCTATGCTGGTCTGGTCTATGTAAGCAATTAACGACTTTAATTCGCTCTCAAACAGACTCTAATTCGACAGTCAATTGAGGTGAGCATAAATCTCTCACGCTCTGTCTCCTCTCTCTTCCTCTATTCTCTCTCTTCTCTCAATTTTCCGCTTCTGATCACTGTCTCTCTCTCTCGCTCTCGTCTCTCGAACTGTCTTCTCAATTATTTGGTTTGAATCGCCTTGTTCCGAGTTAAGTTAACTCTCCATCAAAGGTTGACTGTGTGCTCTCAACCTCCACATCATTTACTCTTACATTTTACTTCTCTTTTGTCTATTTTCTCTCTTTACCTTCTCCTTCTCCTCACCAACCCTCCTCTACTAACTCATACTTCTCCTCCTTCTTCACCTCCTTTTCCTCCTCCTTCCCCTCCTTCTCTTTTTTATCCTCCTTCTCCTCCTTCTCCTCCTCCTCCTCCTTCTCCTCCTACTCCTCCTTTCCTCCTTTTCCTCCTTTTTCTTCTTCTCCTCCCTCCTCTTTCTTCTCCTCCTCCTCCTTATCCTTCTTCTCCTCCTTCTATTACTTTTCCCCTTCTCCTTCTCCTCCTCCTCCTTCTTCTCCTTCTCCTCTTTCTCATCCTTCTCTTCCTCCTCCTCCTCTCCTCCTTCTTATCCTATTCCTCCCTCCTCCTTCTCCTCCTCCCTCTCCTCCTTATCTTCCTTCTTCTCCTTCTTCTTCTTCTTCTTCTTCTTCTTCTTCTTCTTCTTCTTCTTCTTCTTCTTCTTCTTCTTCCTCTTCTTCTTCTTCCCCTCCTTCTCCTTCTCCTCCCTTTCTCCCTCTCCTTCTTCTTCTTCTCCTAGTTCTTTTTCTCCGTCTCCTTTTCCATCTCCTTCTCCTCCTCATCCTACTTCTTCTTCTTCTTCTCCTTCTTTTCCCTCCTTTTTTCCTACTTCCCCTTCTTCTCCGCTTTCTCCTCCTTTTCCTACTTCTCTTCCTCATCCCATTTCTCCTCCTTCTCCTCTTTCTCCTTCCTCTCCTCCTCCTCTTTCTCATCCTTCTCTTCCTCCTCATCCTTCTCTTCCACCTCCTCCTTCGCCTCCTCCTTCTCTTCCTCCTCCCTCTTATCATCCTCCTCCATCTTCTCCTTCTCCACCCTCTCCTCCTACTCCTCCTCCTCTTCTTCTTCTTCTTCTTCTTCTTCTTCTCCTCCTTCTTCTCCCTTTTCTCCCTCTCCTTCTTCTCCTCCAACTTCTTTTTCTCCGTCTCCTTTTCCATCTCCTTCTCCTCCTCCTCATCCTCCCTCCTTCTTCTTTTTCTTCTTCCTCTTCTTCATCCTCTCCTTTTTCCTCATTCTCCTTCTTCCTTGTCCTTCTACTTCTACTTCTCCTTCTTTTTTCCTCCTCCTTCTTCTTCTTCTTTTCCTTCTTCCTCTTCTTCTTTTCTTCCAGTTCTCTCCCCAACCGTTCCTTCCTACTTGTTCGTTGCCTTCAACACACCATTCCCTATCCATCCTCTCACATGGTACAGGCACCATCACTCACAGAGGGCTAAGTGCATTAAGATGTTAAAAGTCACTATGAGTGCCCACCAAGAATAGCTTCCTCTACTTATGAGCGATCCCACCTTTGCAAAAAATTCTATCCCCCTCCCTACCACTGAACCACTTGCAAAGAAAAACTTAAGAAGAGTTGTTTAGAGGCTTCGAAAAAACGTGAATTTCCATGTAAAGTAAAATAATATATGGAAGTTGTTCATATACAGAGTGTCCCAAAAAATAGTGACGCCAGTACTCCCACGGTATTCTACAAGTCAAAACAAACAGAAAATGTAGTTGGCAAAATGCTGATTTCTCCTTAGTTTACCTGTGATCCGCCATTTTGTGTTTTTAATAATTTTCATCATAATATCTCGTTGAAAAAACAATATTTTCTCATGAAATTTTGAAGGTGGAGAAGGAGGAGGAGAAGGGGGAGAAGGAGGTGAAGGAAGAGAAGGAGGAGAAGGAGGAGAAGAAGGAGATGGAGGAGAAGGAGGAAAAGAAGGAGAAGGAGCAGAAGGAGAAGATGGAGGAGAAGGAGGAGAAAGAGGGGAAGGAGGAAGGAGGAGAAGGAGGAGAAGGAGGAGAAGGAGAAGAAGGAGGAGAAAGAGGAGAAAGAGGAGAATGAGGAAGAGGAGGAGGATGAGGAGGAGAAGGAGGAGAAGGAGGAGAAGGAGGAGAAGGAGGAGAGAAAGGAGAAAGAGGAGAAGGAGGAGAAGGAAGAAAAAAAGAGTGATAATTATAAATAATGAAAAAAAGAGTCGATGAGAGAGAGAGATAGTGTCCTCATCATGACGAGAAGAAAGAGAATAAAATTTATTGTAGAAGGAGTGAGTGAAGTACAAGAGAGATAAGGATAGAGACAGAAAAAGAGTAAAAAAGAGTGATAAAGACAGTAAAAGAGAGTGAGATAGTGTCGTCATGACGAGAAACAAGCTCGGCTGAAGGCACAGATGTTAGTGCAACTCTAATGACATCAAAAATGAATTTACTGCAGTCTGCTGTTATGAGAAAACAGTTTTATGGACCTCGTCCGTTCGAATTTATGGTCCATTATCGTATGATACAGTTGTAATGACAATTTCAAGTCAATTTTTTTCGTCTTGTTCCCTACCATAAAACTTATCACACGTGTTAGAGTGGTGAGAGAGGCTCCAAACATTTTTTTGATTGAGGTTTTTATTGTAAAAAGGTGATTTGGTGATGTGATACGTTATGTATATTGCATCATCCTTTTTGAGTTTCACTTCTTTTGAAAAAAATATGAAAATTTGGATGAATGGCGAATACCGCACTTAGATTTATCAACCCGTTTTGAAGATACTTTAATTATTAATTAGACATATTTACATTGTTAGAATGGGTGAAAAGCATGAGAACGGCTCGATATCTCATTATACAAAGGTAATTTGATGGTAGGGGAGATTGAGGATCCTACTCAAATCAAAAATACAACTTTACTCTAGTCCGCCATCTTGGATTTGCCATTATTCTTCAAAATATCGGGGTACCGAGCTCTGCTCGGGGATAGGCCTACAAAGGCACAGGAATGAAAGTTTAAAAGGAAAAAAGGAATGAAATGAAACAATTTTTTAAGTACAGCCATCAGTCTTATGCACTGAATCATCATTGCACTATAAAAAAATCAATCTCAGCTTTCGAAATATTATGAATAATCGAATTTGAATGCATATCATTTGAAAAATCGCACTTATAAAATTTTGCTTCATAGAAAAAAATAATAATATGGGTTGATATATCATTTTAACTTGTCAGAAAACAACTGATTTAACGTCAGTAAACGAGCGTACATCAATGAGCTGTTTTCTGACAATTTAAATTATTTCCTGCCACAACAATTTTTAGCTCAGCTGTTTTGATGAACTCTTGACGATTTTTCTCAAATAAATAAAAACAGATCACATGGCTAACTTCATGCCTCAAATTTAAAAATAACAATACCGTACAATATGGAATATTTTCAAAATTTCTAATTCCTTTTAATTTTCTATAGATAAATAAAAATCAGAAATAAAAAGGGGAATAGGAGCAGCTTATGTGTTTCGATATTTTTCTCAATTCTAGTAATCAAACAGCTGGTTTTACCAAAAAAGTTAGTGTAGTTGTGTATTTCATGAGTGATCATGTGATTGAAATGCATTGTCTCAGCAGCTGAAATAATCTTGTCTCACTCCCACAATCACCACTCTCACTCTTTCTCATCATTCACAGCCGACGGAAATTTGTTTCTGCTGTCAGCTGATTCCTAAAGGATCGGTTTTTCCTTTTTAAGGTCCTTCAGCGAGTTATCCCAGGGATGAGACCCGGCGCAAACTAATTTTTGTATCACAAACCTCCTATATTCCAAATTTCGTCAAAATCGTTAGAGCCGTTTTCGAGATCCGTTGGACATACAAACATATAAACATATATATAAACATATAAACATATATATAAACATATAAACATATATATAAACATATAAACATACAGAAATTGCTCGCTTAATATAATAGGATATTATAAGGTGGTTGTGCAATACATGATTTCAATTAGGAACTCTAAGGCATAGTGAATGGCGAAAACCGCACAACAATATATGTCAAACCGTTTCTGTGATATTAAGAGATTAAGGGCCGGTTCATGAGTTAGGGATTTAGCCAAGTCCTAGACTAAAACGGCTGGCTACCGTAGCATCAACAAACGTTTGTCCCGACAGGTTAGTGGGTTAGCAGCTTAGAGAGCCCTTAGTATATAGTGTCGAGGCTAACGTTTGTCGATGCTACGGTGGCCACCTGTTTTAGACTAGGACTTAGCTAAATCCCGAGCTCATGAACCGGCCCTTAATCTGTTAATATCACAGAAACGGGTTGACATATTGTTGTGCGGTTTTTCCATTCACTTAGCCTTAGAATTCCAAATTGAAATAATGTATCGCATGTAATATTCCTGATTAATAACTAAAATATCCTAGAAACGGACCAGATTTTTGAAGTTACAATGAAGTTGTAATTTCAATTTTAGTGCGATCCCCAATGTCACCTACCATCAAATTACCTTTATACGAGAAATATTAAGCCTTTTCCAAACTATTCACCCTACTATTCGCAGTGAGCATCTACGGTGTTGCGCTCTGGCGGATAATCTTATGAATCTTTCCTGGTAGATTAACATGGAAAAGGATAGGCTTATGTACGTAACGATTAGTTTATAATTGAAATATAATTACCTGTCGCTATTTTTCCTACTTATCGATTGTGGAATTATATTTAGAATGATAAATTAACATATCGTATGTTCTTAAACATTATTATAATCTTCAATTGAAGTTTCAAAATCAACTTTGACGGTTATGTTTCAAGCAGACTGAGCAGACGAAGTAGTTTATCCACAGCTGAGTTCATTCCCATTGGTCAATATTCCAAAATGGATTATGGGCGCGAGACTTCAAATCAATCATAATATGCTTTTAAACTGGATTTTCCACTCGATTAATCCAAAACTGAGATCCGATTTCTTTGTTGAATCACTCTACGTTTGGAAATATGGAAGGAATAGAAGCCGCAATTACTATTGTGATCGGTATTTTTACAATCAGGAATACGTCAATACTTCAAAAGCATTGTAAATGCTTATTCCCTATCCCTTCTCATATTAAACTACCTGGCTTTGTTCTCAGAAAACTGAGATCCGATTTCTCTGTTGAATCACTTCACGTTTGGAAATATGGAAGGAATAGAAGCCGCAATTACTATTGTGAACGGTATTCATACAATTAGGAATACGACAATACTTTAAATGCATTGTAAATGCTAATTCCCTATCCCTTCTCATGTCAAACTACCTGGTTTTGTTCTCAGAAAACTGAGATCCGATTTCTTTGTTGAATCACTTCACGTTTGGAAATAAGGAAGGAATAGAAGCCGCAATTACTATTGTGTACACTGTACAGTATTTATACAATCAGGAATACGACAATACTTTAAATGCATTGTAAATTAATGCTTATTTCCTATCCCTTCTCATGTTAAACTACCTGGTTTTGTTCTCAGAAAACTGAGATCCGATTTCTTTGTTGAATCACTTTACGTTTGGAAATATGGAAGGAATAGAAGCCGCAATTACTATTGTGAACGGTAATTATACAATTAGGAATACGACAATACTTTAAATGCATTGTAAATGCTTCTTCCCTATCCTTTCTCATGTTAAACTGAATTGAATTTTGAATTGAAATATATTTATTCTCAAAAAAGCAAAACAAAATACATACATTTCAAAGAAATAATGACAATACATGAATATACTCCTCACCTAGAACGAGTCTGTGTGTGAGGAGGGGTTTTTAAACTACCTGGTTTTGTTCACTGAAATTCCGCGTGAGCGCAGGTGTCGATTTCATTATCCCCACCACCTACGTGCACACAGCGAATAAAGGAGCACTATATATTCAGCTTTTCCTTGAGTTCCTCTGATACAGCCATCATACAAACGGGAAGGATACACAATATTTTTGAAGCAACCGGAGTGTGTAGTGATTCTCCACAGACAGTGTCGTCTGAATTAGTTTCCTGCCTTCAATTCTATCATTGGATCAATCAGAGTAAGTCCCTGTCACTGGGGAGACAAGAGACGTCCTGTTCAGTTAGTGGTAGCCGTTTCTAGTAGACGTCCTCCCGTCTTTGACTCTTGGTCTCAAAACCAATCAAATCCCCCCTCCCCCCCACTTTCCCCTACCACAACTTCAACAAACCCCCCCTCCCCACCCCGCCACAACCTACACCCTAATCCACTTGTCTTGAATCAATAGTGCGGGCGGTGATAGACTGGAAGTTGATCACACGGACAATTTATCACACTCATAAAATCTAAGAGCAAGTATAATCAGATTCATTTGATGCTTGGCATTGGATAGATAGATAGATAGAGAGATATTATTTCTTTGCTATCAGAGTCTACGGTCATCAGCAATGTCATGAAATGATATCTATCTATCTATCTATCTATCCACCCAATGTCAAGCGTCAAATTAAATGAACTAGGACATTCCAGGTCGCATAGAACTGCGACTATTGAAATAACTTCCAATCCTCCTCCTCCTTCATCTACATCTTTTCAATCTCTCTTCTCCCTTTTCAACTTGTTCTTCTTCTCCTCTCTCTTCCTCTTTATCTTATTCTCTCTCTCTTCCCTTCCCTATTACTCTCCAAACGCTTCCTCCATCTTTCTCTTTCTCTTTTGGTATTGTGTTAAAAGCTTTAAATGATGAAAACTATAGCAGGATCATTCTAACTTGTCAGAAAACAGCTGTTTCGGTAATACGTAAACAGTGATTTTGACACAATAATCAAAAGGCTCAAAAGTCTGAAAGACATTTTCAAAGAAGACCTTTCAAAGAATAACTTTTCAAAAGACCTTTTCAATAATCTGCGAGATTCAGCATTTGTAGGTTAAGTATTGTGATACTGGTGACCGAAACGTATGTTTTCTGACAAGTTAAAATTAACCTGCTATAACAGGTAGCTGAGTAGCTAAGTTCATAAACAGTCTTTTAGGCAACAAGCAGGAAGAATGCTATAAGCTATTTCTCACTTCATTTAGTTACGTATTCTTCAAAAAATAATTACAAATACTCGTATAAGGAATTTTGCAAATGCTCTGCAAAAATTATTTAACACTATTAAACGAAACTAGCAAGCAGGCTCGTTTCGCTAGCCTTAGCAGGGGCTCCGCCCCCTGCACCCCTGGTAGAATAATTTTCATGAAAAAGAAGAGTGAGCGCTCCGCGCTCACAAGAGGGCTTTGACCCGTGAACATAGTGAGCGCTTCGCGCTGCAAAAACCCCGATTTCTGGCGTAATTTTGGGAAAATCTTGAAAAATTTTCAACAGACTATTTTTAGACCTTAAACAGACCTACGTAACAAATATCAACATTTCTACCAATTGGTTTTCGAAAAAGCTGAGAAAACGCACAAAATCTCAAAAAATTTTTAACAAATATTTTTGGACCTTGAACGAACCTAAGTACTAAATTTCAAAATTTTATGCCAATTAGTTCTAGATAAACGCTAGATAAACGCGAATATTGGGCATATCTTTGGGATGTTTTCAAAATCCGTTCTTAGTGCGTGTCTAAAGGTCAACTAAACTCTCTTGATTCTCGTTTCTATCTCTTGATTCAAGTGATAGAGAAGTGTGATCAACTGTCCGCGCTATTTTATGGTGTGATAGACATTCCTAAAGGGTAGCTGAGCTTCCCCCACCCCACCAACCCTCCGAAACCACAACGGTCACCAATCCACATCCTGGACAGACCACTTGAACTGAATTGATGCTGGGGGTTCACTCCGAACCTGCTTGCACAGATCAATTAATAGTTGATAGGAATTTCGTCTCCTATTCCCTATAGAATCGCCATATAGTGGAGACGAATGGAAGCACAGGATAAAAGAGAGGATGAGAAGAGAGGGGTGAGGGAGAAAGAAAGAGAGAGGGGAAGAGAGAGAAAGAGAGAAAAAGAGAGAGAGAGAGAATAGAGAGGAAAGAAAGTAAGTGGATGAATGGGAGGTAAGCGGTGAGAGAGACGGAGAGAGAAAACAAAACGAGAGAGAGAGAGTGATAAGAAAGGGAGAAGAATAGAGGAGAAGAGAGAGAGGAAGAGAGAGGAAGAGAGGAGAGAGAAAAGAGAGAGAAAAGAAAGAAAGTGGTTGAATGGGAAGTAAGGGGCGAGTGAGAGGGAGAGAGAAAACAAAAGGAGAAAGAGAGTGATAAAAAAGAGAGAATAGAGGGGAAGAAAGAGGAAGAGAAAGATTCATGAAAGAAAGAGGAGGAAGAGAATGAGAAGGGAAAGAAGAATGATGGATTAGATTCATTGCTTATCAGAAAGAGAAATTAGATTAGATTGGATTATTTACCATATTCATGTAGATTACAAAATATTGGCTTATTTTCATAATAGTTATTACAATGAACTTCATTTTTTAAAATAAAAGTAATTACAGCAGCAGATTCATCAAGGCATAGATTTTCAGCATAGAAAAAAGCTTTTTTATGGTGATATTTTTTAAAGTGTTTCGATTTGGATACTATCAAGCAGTGGCGGTGAAAGCATTTCATTTCGGGGGGAGATGCACTAGATATGGAATACCCTTCAGAAAAGGGGGTCTGGGTGAGGGAAAATTTGGAATTTAAAGCCAATAAACGTATTTTATCTGATATGTTATTAGTGATTTTTTGTTGTTTAATTGGAAGTAGTAATATGACAATCAAATGTCATTGATAATTTTTTTTGTATTGTTTTTGGCAATGAATGAATTTATTCATTTATTCATTTATTTTTATATGTATTTGAGCTTTAGAATATTCTCAAGCTAATACTATTAATGTTAGCTAATAACTACTAATTAGCTAATACTAGCTAATAGTTTTTAATTTTAAGTTTATTGTACCTTGATGAAATAGGATCCAACCATAGTACGTTTTTTCCATTGATTTCCTTTAGCTACACAAAGAAAAATTATTAAAAGTCAATGTGATTATTTAATCAGCATGATGACAAAGTTCAGTCAATCAAGACGTATAATGAAATCAAAAATAAATCAAATGTTTAGTGGCGAATCGTCCTAAGGAAATTAGAAGGAAGGATATTTCCCATGGGAAATATACCCGGCGATGACCAAATAAGTATACCACGCTTTCCCACAGCAAATGTTCACTGCAAACTATTTCTTTAAGGTTAGGCCCTATTTTTAACAAGTAAGTTACGAAGGAATAGCCAAAAAATACTTAGATTGTCGAACAACAAGTTATGTTATGTAAATTTATAAAGTTCACAAGAATGAATATTACAAATGAAAGAATTAGGAATAACACAAAAACTATTGTGATTTACTTCAAAAGCAAACGGCGTGGCTTAATTATGAATAATTTCTTTTTTAGGGGGATCCATCTTGATATTTCTGAGGCTTTCTATTTAGTTGTCATTGGTGTAAAGTGGATAATATTATATGTTTGGCTACAATTATTATCAATTGGGAAAATGAAATGACGGAAACAATATCTCACAAAATGGCGGATATCTTATGAATTGGAAGACTGTCGAATTTCAAATTCATATTTCCAGTTTGCAATTTGCATGTACTGTAGCTTATTATTTATAAGATGTTGAGTCAAATAAAATGAGTTCAATAAAACAGTCAATGTTTCGTGAAGATCAAGCCAATGAGAATTCAACTTGGAACAAAAAGCGAAAGTCTGGTTTAAACTAGGCCACGCCTCTATGCTCCGCCTACTCTTCATCTTGATTGGCCAACAGTTGGCAACGCAGCTGGAAAGGCCACGCCTCTATGCCCCGCCTACTCTTCATCTTGATTGGCCAACAGTTGGCAACGCAGCTGGTTCTGAATCTGGCCGGTAGATTGCAGTTGCTGCTGGGTCAAAAACAAGTTATCAAGCTACTCCCACTGACATACCTGCAAGCTCCGCCTACTCTTTCCTGGCTGGTCGACAGCTTGAAACGTAGTTAACTCTGTATCTGGCCAGTAGATAGCAGTAGCTGCTGGGCCATTTACTTTCTCGTTAAGAATAAGATACCAATTCTAGATTAACATTTGACGTGGCGCTGGCATGCTGCTTTTGCTTAAAATAATGTGATCATACTGGACTTTCAATTTGAAAAGAATAACATCACTATTTCTTTTGTCTTTGTTGCCAACTAAAATAAAATGTTGCCATAATAAAATATTTTTTTAATTTCAAGTTTATTGTACCTGGATGGAACAGGATTCAACCATAGTACGTTTTTTCCATTAATTTACTTTAGCTACACAAAGAAAATTGATTAAAAGTAAATGTGATTATTTAATGAGCATGATGACAAAGTTCGGTTGAATAAAAGTATAATGGAATGAGAAATAAATCAAGACTTGATCACTTGATAGTGATCACTTAGTGATCACTGCAATTATTGTTTTCTTCATGGTCAGGCCCATGTTTTTAACATGTAAGTTACGTAGGAATAGCTAAAAAATACTCAGATTGTCAAATAACAATGTTATTTAATGTACATTTATTAAGTTTACAAGGAATAATATCACAAATAAAAAATTAAGAATAATACAGAAACTATATTGATTTACTTCAAAAGCAAACGGCGTGGCTTAATTATGAATATATACTTTTTTAGGGAGCATCCATCTTGATGTTTCGGGGGGTGATAATTAGACCCCTATCACCCCACATGGGACCGCCACTGTTTTCAAGCTATCAAAATTGAATACATTTCAGAGGAAAAATTGTTCTGATCATTATTTTGTGAAATATCTGCGCCTAAAGTTGAAACTTTTCTCAACCATGTTATGCCAGTAAAGAGCTGTTGAGAGTTTTGTCGAGCCATTTCTTTTCCACAATTGGATAAAACTGTAATCGATAAAGAAAGGTGGGAGTGAGAGGTAAGTCGTAAGAGTGAAAGCGAAATATTCAACAATGGCAAACGATTCAGGCAGAAACGCTTTTGATAAATTCTGCGAAAAATGGTTTTTGAAGATGAAAAAGTATTACATTAGAAAATTGTAGTCATTTCTGTTTCCATTTGAGTTTTCAAGATAACATTCTTACATTTCCATTCTTTTCTTCTATATTCCTTTTCTACTTCTTTTTGTCTCATATTTTATTTTTCTTCTTCATCTTCGTCGTCGTTGTCTTTTTCTTCATCTTTGTCGTCGTTGTTTTCTTCTTCTTCTTCATCTCCTTCCTCTTTTTCTTCTTGTTCTTTGCTCTCTTCTTCTTTCACATCCACCTCTTCTTACTCTTCTCCCTCTTCTTCTTATTTCTTTTTCCTTTTTCTCCTTTTTCTACTTCTTCTTTCTGTCGTTATTTTTTTCCCCTTCTTCTTATACTTATTCTTTATTTTCTTCTTCATTTTTTTCTTCTCTTTATTCCTCTTCTTCTTCTTTTTCTCCTTCTCCACTTTCTTCTTCTTCTCCTTCTTCTTCTTCTTCTCGTCACCTCTTTTTCTTCTTTTCTTCTTCTTCTTCTTCTCCCGCTTCTCCTTTATCTCTTTTATCTCCTTCTTCTTCCTCTTCTTATTCCTTTTTCTCTTCCTCAACTTCCTCTCTTCTCTCATCTTCCTCTTCTTCTTATTCTTTCTACCTTCTTATTCATCTTCTTCTTCTTCATCTCCACTTTTCTAGCCGAGAAAAACAGAACGATGAAACAGAATTATTTCAAAGCCTAATCCTTAGTACTGTGTAAATATTAATTTTATTCAATCTTCTCCTCATCTCGACCCTGATAAAAAGATTGATATAAGAATGGTATTTGATCGCAGTTCAAATATTTATTCGAGTAGCTAGAAATCAACTGTTGATTTTGAGATTGACAGAGATAATTAATTCTCTCTTATTCCGCGTTATCCTCATTTCTTCACCCAGTTCTGTCTCTTTGCAAAACATTTTTGCGATTTTTTAGATCAAGACTCAAATTATCAATATCTTTGTCAGTCACTCTCCAAACATAGGTATGTTTCTGTTGCTTTGAAATATCTTAATAATCTTATGTCTTGAAAAAAAAATTGTCAACGTTATCTTTGTGTAATTAGGCCCTTAAACATCAATTGGCGAAGATTCATTGAAGAGTGAAACAGAGTTACAAAGAGTATTCAATGTCAGATAGAGATGAGAAAAAATTTGAAATTAAACTGTTGACGAGAATTTCTTAAGAGGAGAATAAATCTCATAAAGACATACTTAGAAACTTTGAATCTTCTCTCTGAATCTGATCACTATAACAGAAATCGAAATGAATTTAACAGTAATAGAATGATGTCTCCTAATGTAACGAAAAAGAATGAACTAATAATAATACAGTATCATGAAGTTGATGCAATGACGTATTTATATGATGGACAAAAATTAAAATTGCTTATAGAATTTAAAGGAGAGGTGATATGGAGACGGTGGAGGAGGTGGAGGAGGTGGAGGATGAGGAGGAGGAGGAGAGGAGGAGGAAAGGAGGGGAGAGGAAAGGAGGAGGGGAGGGAGGAGGAGGATAAGGAGGAAGAGGGAGAGGAGGAGAGGAGGAGGAGGGAGAGGAGGAGGAAGGAGGAGGAGGAAGGAGGAAGGAGGAGGAGGAGGAGAGGGAAGGAGGAGGAGAGGAGGAGAAGAAGGTGAGAAGGAGGAATGAAGGAGGAGAGGAGGAAGAAGGAGGAGAAGAGGAGAAGGAGGAGAAGGAGATGGGGAGAAAGAGACGGAGGGACAGAATGTAGCAAACGCAGGGTAGAAGGAGATGGAGACAAGGAGGATGAGGAGGAGTAGAAGGAGAAGGAGGAAGAGGAGGAGGGAAGGAGAGGAGGAGGAGGGAGAAGGTGGTGGTGATGATGAGGGGTAGGGAGGAGAAGCTGGACGAGATGTGAGGAAGGAGAAGAGGAGGAAGTGGAGAAGGAGGAGTGAAGAGGAGGAGGACAAGAAGGAGGGAGAAGGAGGAAGGAGGAAGGGAGGAGGAGTGAAAAGGAGCTGAAGGAGAAGAGGAGGAGTAGCTGGAGGAGGATAGAAGGAGGTGGGAGACGGAGGAGGAGAAGGGAAAGAAGGAGAAGAGGAGGAGGAGGAGGAGGAGGAGGAGGAGGAGGAGGAGGAGGAGGAGGTTGAGCCGGAGGAGCAGGAGAAGGAGAAAAGAGTAGAAGAAGAAGAGGAGGTGTAGGAGATGGAAGAGGAGGAGAAGCAGATGAAGAAGGTGAAGATGAAGATGAAAAGTCACCTGATGAAAAGTGCACCTACATCATCAAAAGGATGATGTAGGTGCATAATGAGGAGAAATAGTGAAAGGAGGTTGTACAGAAGGAGTAGAAATAAACGAGAGACAGTAAAATGCGACCAGAAAACGCTACAGCATTCAATTCAAGTAGCAAACAAACTTCAGCATTAGTATGATGAGAGGAGAAAGGCGTGGGATTCAGCGCCCCAAAAATGTTTGTATTTTGTCAGTGGCTGTTGCAGCTTATTTGGGATTCAGAACAGGAATGAACCACACGAAGATATGAACAAGGAGGAACTGTGTAGAGGAAAGTGGAGGAGACGGAGAAGCAGGGAGAGAGAAAGAGATAGTGTGAGGGGGAAGAGATCGTGAGTGAGACAGAGTGATGGTGAGAGAGAGATAGTGATAAAAAGAGGGTAGATAGAGAAAGTGGGAGAGAGTAAAACAGTTGAGAGGAAAGTGAAGGAGAAGGAAAAACAGAGAACAGAGAGAGAGAGAATGGGACAGCGTTTGAAAGACTCTTAACGAGTCTTTTGATCAGAATATTCTCTGTTGGTCGTTTGTTTTCATTCGGCCACATTTCCGTACGAAGTACTTCTGTACGAAGTTGTAGTTATTGTGTATTCTGAGCATATCATTTTTTGACAGAAATATTCGCGGTGTACTGGTACTGTGGTTGGTGGGGACTTTAAAGGTTAACCAGGTGACCTCAGCGGATATATTTTGCAAAAAATGAAGATGAACGTTTTAAATGTCTAGTAATTCTTCATCTTCTTCTTCTCCTCCCTCTTCCTCGTCCTCTCATTCTTCTTTCTTCTTCTTCTTCTTCTTCTTCTTCTTCTTCTTCTTCTTCTCCTTCTTCTTCTTCTTTTCTTCTTCTCCTTCTTCTTCTCCTCCCCCTTCCTCGACCTCCTCTTCTTCTTCTTCTTCTTCTTCTCCTCCTTCCTCCCCTTCTTCTTCCTCTTCTTTCTTCTTCTTCTTCTTTCTTCTTCTTCTTCTTCTTCTTCTTCTTCTTCTCTTCTTCTTCTTCTTCTTCTTCTTCTTCTTTCTTCTTCTTCTTCTTCCTTCTTCTTCTTCCTCTTCCTCTTCTTCTTTTCATCTTCTTTTTATTTTTTTTTTCTTCTTCCACTTCTTCTTCTTCCTCTCTCTCTTCTTCTATTTCTTCTTCTTCTCCCTCGCCCTCTTCCTCTTCCTGTTTCTGACAATTTAAAACAATCCTGCTATAAATATGGCCCTATCGAGTCCTCAAGAATAAAACATCTACATCTATTGTAGGGTTCACCATTGATTACCACTCGTTCACCATTGAATGACTCATGGTTGTTGAATGCAACCATATTTTCAAATATGGACGGAGCTGGAATTGATTGGAATTCAGTATAATATCAATAATTCAGGAGTGATTTGTCCACCAATAAAACCAGAAAGTTTGGAAGTGGAATATTCAAGTGAGTTGAATAATGTTTGGGAGACCGGCCAATTGAAATCAATTATTCAACCACTTACGCACACACACACTCTCTTCCATCTCTTCCATTCCTCTCTCACTTTATCTCTCTCTCTCTTTCTCTTAAATGATTTGTTACTTGTCACTCTCTCCCGCTCTTTGAATATTTTTTTCTCTTTTTCCCATATAATATGAAATTTATTTAAAAAAAAAACTGTTATTCCCAACTTTATTTACTTCTTTCTATTCTATATCAAATCGTTTTTCTAGCTTTACCTCACTCCCACCCCCTTTCTCACTCTCTTTCTCTCACTCGAGAAACTCTCTCTTCGTCACTAAAAAAATCACGACCTTTTTTCTAAAATTCAGAACATTTCTTTCCAAAATAGGGACATTTTTCTCAAAAATTGTGACGTTTTCCAAAAATGGTGACATTCTTTCAAATAGTCACATATTTCCCAAAAATTGAGACATTTTTCCAGAAATCGTAATATTTTCCCCAAAAATCGGGACATTTAATCCAATCTATCCTTGTTCTCATCACTTCCTCTAAGCTCTTCCACTCAATACAAACTCTATTACTTTCTCTTCCTATAAATCCTTCTTTCTCTCTCTCCCACACACTATTATTACTCCTCATTACTTCACACTTATCTTTTCCTTATTCTATCTACTCTTTTCTTCTACTCTCACCCTTTCCTCATCATGTTTCTCTTATAAACTCTTCTTTTTCTCACTCTCAAACGCCTTACTCACTTCATCTTCTTCTTCTCCTTCTTCGTCTCCTTCTTCTTCCTTCCTTCTTCTTCTTCTCCCTTCTTCTTCTTCTTCTTCTTCTTCTCCTTCTTCTCTTCTTCCTTCTTCTTCTCTCTTTTCTCTTCTTCTCTTCTTCTTCTTCTTCTTCTTCTCCTCTCTTCTTCTCATTGTCTCTCTTTTCTTTCTTCCACCACCAATTCTCCTCTCTTCACCCACGCTACATGCCAGCAGTTGCACTGAGTTGCTGTGATTCTCTACCTTTCTCACTCTCACAACTCATAGCTTTTCACACTCTTTCTCTCTTCCATTCTTCTCCCATTCCTCTTCCATCTCTCTCTCTTGTGGCCTCTCCACTCCACCCACGCTGGAAGCAGTTGAAAGTGACTGATGTGATTGACCATGTGAAGTGAAACTGTCCCCTCGTTAGAATGAGTTTTGAATTATTTAGAATTACTGAGCTCCTGTTAGAAGAGAACGACTGATGGCCTACACAGTACATCACAAAGGACATCATCATACATCATCATCATCATTATCATCATCATCAATCATCACAATCATCATGTGTGAACATCAAAGTCCAACAGGGTGTTTCAGAACTCCCTACTAATATTCTAGGGCATTGTTCCTGGTAAAACCGTATAATATTCAAATTCGTCCGAAAGTCCTTAGTTACTCACAGCAGAAATTAAATTTAGGTTTCTGCCACAAAAGAAGAAAAGTCAATGAATTGAAATAAACTTTGGTATAACATAATCTATGTAATTGAAGCAGGATAGTGCCTAATACCAAACCTTGTTATTAGTTGACTAAATTGTTTGGTTTTCTATTAGTCCCAGAGTTCAGAGCGAGTACTAACTATCTTCGTGAACTCTCCCAATGAAAACGTTCATAGTAGTAGAGCATGTGAGGTACTTGTTACAGTGGCAGTAGAGTAGAGTTAGTATGCTAGTTACTCTACCACTAACTCTACTAATGAAAACCAGGCTTCAGTGACTGAATTAGTGACTAAATTTTTTAAAACTTATGAGAAACTTATTTGGCCCAATAAACTAAGCGTAAGCCGGATTCTCGAAGATGTCGGATTTGTGGTGAGGAAAGGGGGAAGTTGGGGGACGGAAGTTGGTGTCTGTCACGTACTGTGGCACCCTAACCCCCCCTAACACCCTCACAAGCGGGTCACGTGATTTCAGGTGACAGCTATCGGCAGCACCCTTGTTTCTCTCATGTGAGTTAATTGAGTTGGATGCCCCCTGAAGTGTCCAACATGGCAGCCAAGGCACTGATGAAAGATTCCTTTATCCAGGAAGAAGTTGATGAAGGAGGAGAAGAAGAGGAAGAGGAGGAGGAGGAGGGAGGAGGAGGAGGAGGAAGACAGGTTTAGAGAAAAGATGAGATGATAGAGAGAGAGAGAGAGAAAACGAGGGGAGAGATAAAAGAGTATGATGAGTAAGAGGAGAGGAGGAGGAGTGGAGAGGGGAAAAAGATAGAGAGGAGAGACGAGGGAGGAGGAGGAAGAAGGAGGAGTATGAGGAGGAGGAAGAAAAGGAGAAAAGGAAGAGGAGGGAAAAATAGAAGGAGAATGAGAGGAGGAGAGGGAGAATGAAGAGGAGAAGAGAGAGGAGGAGAAGGAATGAGAAGATGGAAGAGAAGAGAAGGAGGAGAAGGACAAGGAGAAGAAGAGAGGAGGAGGAGGGAGGAGGAGGAGGTGGAAAAAGAGGAAAAGGAGGAGAGAAGGAGGAAAAGAGAAAGAGGGAGTGAGGAAAAGGAGGAGAAAGAAATAGAAGAGGAATGAGGAGGAGGAAGGAGGAGGGAGGAGGGAGGAGGAGTGGAGAATAGAAGAGATGATTTGAGTAGGAGAATGAGGAGGAGGAAAAGAAGGAAAGGAGAAGGGAAAAAGTAAGGAGGAGGAGAAGAGGAGGAGGAGGAGGAGAAAAGAAGGAGGAGGAGTGAGGAAGAGGATAAAAGCATTACAGAAGAGGGACGGATGAGAGAAAGGAAGACAATAAAGAATTAGGATGAAAAGTGGAGGAATAAAAAGGTGGAGGAAAGGAGGAGGTGATGAAGAGGAGGAGGAGGAGAAGGAGAAAGAGAAAGAATCGAGATGATCTATTTCTGTACTCATCATAAGAGTTCGACAATATATCATTGAAAATACTCTATGTGACCTCAACATTAACATTGAGTTTTGTATTGAACATTATTAATAATTTTTGTGTTATTTTCTTTTACTCTTGAACAATTTTTGTATCTATAATCTCTAGAATTTCAAATCTATTACGCTTTTCAAAATTAGTCTTATAAGATATTATGATGAATACTTAATTGGCCTAATTCATGTAGAAAGTTTGAATAACTTTGATTGAAACAGAGAAAATACCATTTTAAAGTACAAGAGTGACATCGATCTATTATAGGCTACATGATTGAGAATATAATTATGTGAAAACTTACATTCCACCAGGAGTAAAGAAGTTCATTGACTGGAAGAATTTGGTATTGCTTACCTGAAAACAGGAAAAATACAATAATTAGGCTACTTTTGATAACATCCAAGTTCAGCTTATAAGAATAAGGTTAATAAATACATCGAAGCAACTTACTGCTATCTGATTTCAGTCAGCAACTAGTGGCGAAGCGTGGTATACTTATTTGGTCATCGCCGGGTATATTTCCTATAGGATGGAACCCGGCTTCTTTCTTCTTCTTCTTCTTATTCTCTTCTTCTTCTTATTCTTCACTTCCTTCTTTCTTTTCTTCTTCTTCTTTTCTTCTTCTTCTTCTTCTTCTTCTTCTTCTTCTTCTTCTTCTTCTTCTCCATCTTCTTCTTTCTTCTTCTTCTTCTTCTTCTTCTTCTTCTTCTTCTTCTTCTTCTTCTTCTTCCATCTCTCCTTCTTCTTCTTCTTCTTCTTCTTCTTCTTCTTCTTCTTTTCTTTCTTCTTCTCTCTTCTTCTTCTTCTTCTTTTCTCTCTTCTTCTTCTTCTTCTCTCTTCTTTTCTTCTTCTTCTTCTTCTTCTTCTTCTTCTTCTTCTTCTTCTTCTTCTTCTTTCTTCTTCTTCTTCTTCTTCTTCTTCTTCTTTCTTCTTCTTCTTCTTCACCTTGCTGAACGCCCGGCTGACAGGAACCAGATAGTTGATAGGATGAATAGATAGAGGACATGAATGAAAATATTATAAGTGCTTGAGCTCTATTGTTCACAGAGCTACAGAAAAATTATTGAAATCTTTTCCCAAGATTCAAGTTCACACAAAATGGTGACAGACTCTCCCTCGAAAAACTAGCAGCAATAGTGTTGATGCAGTCACGTGAAGCGACACTAACGAACTCAAGCGGATGTGAGACGAACTACTACGTGGAGTATGAGGGTGTGTGTTGCTTTCTGAAAAATTGCAATATTGGTACTCAAGTTGATTCATGCAATGGTCTCCGCTCAATATGTGCACGAGTTTTATCGGAACGAGAGTTTATTATAGAAAAAGTAGAGTCAAAGAATAGAGAGAAGATTGAGAGAAGGAGGAAGATAAGATGAATGTAAGAAGAAGAAGCACAGAAGAAGAAGAAAAGGGAGTAAGAAGAAGATAAGAAGTGTGAGAAGGAGAAGGAGGAAGACGTAGGACGAGAAGGCGAGAAGGAGGAGAAGAAAAGGAGAAGAAAAGTGAGGAGAAGAAGAAAAGAGATGGTGAAGAAGAATAAGGAGAAGAAGGAGAAGAAGGAAAGAAATAGATGAAGAGATCGAAGTACACAGAAGAAGAAGGAGAGGAGAAGAGGTATAAGAAGAAGAAGTTAAGAGGTAAGATCAAGAGGAAAGAATTTAGAAGGGAGGGAAAAGACTGTGAGAGGAAAAAGAAAAGAAGAAAAAGAAACAAGAAAAGAAAAAGAAGAAGAACTGTGCTGGAAAGAGAAGGTGAATTGAGAGGAGAAGGAGAGGAAGACGTGGAGGAGAAAAGAAAAGGAGAAGAAGGAAAAGGAGAAGGAAAAGAGAAGAAGAAGATGATGATGATGAAGTAAAAGGCTGAAGAAGGAGAAGAAGTGGAAGAAAAAGAAGACGAGATCGAAGAAGAGGTGGAAGAAGAAGGAGAAGAAGTATAAGAGGAAGAAGAAGAGGGAGAATAAGAGAAAAAGAATTCAGAAGGGAGGGAAAAGTTGTGAGAGGAAGAAGAAAAAGAAGAAGAAGAAGAAGAAGATGTATCATGTTCGAAAACAACTGAGCATTTCTCGAACTGGCTATTAACAGTTTCCGTAGTACATAAAACTGATTTGCAGTCAAAATCTATGCTGCTGTAGCAATGTTGAGCCATGATTGAGAATCATCAAAGCATTTCTAACTACAAAATAGAGAAGATTTAATAGTGCCTTTTTCAGCACATGGGTAGTGTATTTCAAACGATTGACTTTGATTGTACTCTTGCAATATTCAGCCATGATTGGGAATTGTCTAAAATGCAAAAATGATATTCTATATTGACCATTCTTTTTCAAAAGGTAGCAAAAGGAATAATCCATTGAGGGCTCAAATTTCTGAAAAATTTGAGATAAAAAACCAATCCTACAGTATTTTTCAGAAGGTATCAATGAAAAATTGAAAGTACTGATCTGATGAGGGTTCAAATTTCAGAAAATGCAAGGCAAAAGCTGATCCTTCAAGCGCTTAAATCCCTAAAAAATGCAAGAATTCAGTGTATTTGAACAATTATTTGTAAGTTGAAGAGAATTTGTTTCTCATACACACAGAGAGATTATGAGACACAAAAACTGATCAATTGGGGGCTTTAATTTCAGAGAAAATGCGAGAAAAACTAATCCTACAGTATTGAGGGCTCTAATTTCTGAAAAAAATGAGAATTATGTAGATTTTTACAATTTTTAGAGGAGCTTTGTTCACCATTGAAACAGAGACTTCTAAACAAATTAGTCTACTGTAAAAAACTGACCCGCTCTCTGTAGGTTGGTTTGTGATATCCATAGGATCAGAGTGTGAAAGAAGGCAGCCGTAATTTGGATTCAAGCAAACGTTGAATAGGACGAACGTTGTAAATACTCATATCTGACAGTAAATACTAACACAGTCGGTAAATACTCAGATCTGCGCAACTCTGCTGAAATCATCAATGCTCTCCAAATAACGTAGTTAGTACTTTGCATGAGCGCCAGCTTTGTTCAAATACCCTGCCACTGGAAAATAACCTCTAAAACACCGGTGGATTAGTATGGAACGAAGTGGAAATACCTCGGAACGGGAGAAATCCATCCATCATTGATTAAAATTTATTGGATTGATGATAGGCTATCATCAGAGGATTTTTAGTTGTGATCTTTTGGAATTGGTGGAACAATTTGTGAGGAAAAAAGCATTTTATAATCTGAGGTCGCAATGCTGGATGGTCACCTGGATGGTAGATGGTTTCTATATCACATACTGGGTGGCGCAAAAAGAACGGATGGATTTGAGTAGGATAGTATCAGTGGATTCAGAGTTGCCTGTGACTGCAGAGTTTATTGCCAATTTGTAGATTAAAGTATCCAGTTTTAGTATCAATGGCGCAATTGACCTTGAAAAATCGCGTATTTGCTGTTGAACAATATTTCCAATAGAATGAATCTGCAATCGTCGTTCAACGGAGCTTCAGCAGAAAGTTTCAAGTCGAGCTTATAAGTTGGCATGAGATTCTTCTCTACTTGAAATTCAAGTTTACTATTGTAAATATCGTTACATTGAAGATTTGGATACTGTAATAAATGAATGAATTGCTGCTGTATCAAAAGTTAAGGATCAATTTGAGGCTTTTAATGAGCATTAACGCATTAAAGGCGCCATCTTTCGTATGTATATTCTGAAATATTATATCAAGTGTTTTTGAGATTTTCATACAAATTCTGAAATTGAGTTATTCACTCAGTATTTTGGTGAATAATTGTATTGTATTATACCTAATGGTATTAGGAAGAATGTATGATTCAAATAAACTTTCTTATAACACTTTGAAAAACATCCATTCTTTATGCGCCACTCTGTACAAAATCCATAATAATAGAACAAGTAGAAAATTATCACGGCTAACATTAAACTTCTTGATAACCAGCCACCATGTATGCGTACAACTATACCAACCCCATGGTTCAAAGCCGTAGGTTCTACGGATTCTAAAGTACATGGTAGGGTTCTCTCACCTCTAATTCGTGTTTCTGCTATATAATTGTATAATTTTGATCAGTTATAGTGTAATTGGAGTTTTAACTCTGTTCTGTAAATCTTGTAGATAAATAATGTAATGAATTGAGAAAAATTGAATTTGATTCGATCAATTCAACTTTTATGAATTGAATATGATTGCATTTAACTCAACCGATAGATTCACTCAAAAAAAAAACAAAAAAAACAGTGTTCTTTTAGAGGTTAACGATCAATTATTGCATGTGAATTAAATTTGATTACCAATTTGATTTCTTTCATCATTATAAGTTTTTAATCTTGAAATAATTATATTATCTTTTGTTTTCTTGAATATCACTATTCATGAGACTATCATCCTGATTATTTATTTATTTAATTATTATCTATTAATTGTATTGTATATTTTTTCTCTGTCCGTCAAGTAAAATTTCTTATGTAATATCACTAACGACCCTCCTCACACACAGACTCGTTCTAGGTGAGGAGTATATTCATGTATTGTCATTATTTCTTTGAAATGTATTTTTTTTTTTTGAGAATAAATATATTTCAATTCAATTCAATTCAATTCATAAAATAACATTATACGACATCATACAACATCTTTTTCTTCTTCTTCTTCTTCTTCTTACTTCTTCTTCTTCTTCTATCAAATTAATATTGAATTCTCATTTCTCTCAAATATATAGTGTTTCAGAATTTTTCACAATACGATTCCAAGCTCGATCCAGGAAAAACAGTTCAGCTTGATTATATTTAAATTAGTCCAGAGTTCTGTTACCACAGCTGCCATTTTGTTTTTCCACTTATCTCAACAATTTTCTCAATATCAACGGTTTCCGAGTTATTCAAGAAATTTTTAAATGGCCGCCATTTTGTTTCTTGTATTTGAAAAATTGCTCATACCTTTTGTAGCTTTGTCTAGTTGTTCATAAATGTTGGTGCAAAAGTTTCAATTCCATATGTTCAACCATTTTTTGAGATAAAAATAAATAAGTGAAAAAACAAATGTATATTGTGTGAGTAACTACAGTTCTGGACAATTTAAATATGATACTTAGATAATATTATGGTTTTCACCCAGGAACAATGCCTCAGAGTATTGGTAGTGCTCCCAAAACACTTGTCTCACGATCTGCTAATGATCGAAATCGGTAGGTTATTCTTGAAAGTTTTCCGTTGATTTCGCTCAACAACATAATATATGAGGGTTGAATTTCGGTGCGCACATGGGGCTCGATGTATAATATGGGGAAGAGCGTATTTTCAGCTTTTTTCTCTTAATCTGCTCTCCATTGTGAAGCGTGGAGACAAAAGCGTTATGCCCATGGCTGCTGGTTCCATTGTTCTTATTTCTCTTTTGTGCTCATTTCTCTCTCACACTCTCTTTCTATCCTCACTCTCACTCTCTCCCTCTCCCACACGTAATTATCTTTTTCCGCATGTCTGCTCCGGATTATTGATGTCACTCACGTGGAACTTCCACATATGAGTAGCGGGAATTGATCCAACAATTACACAGCATGTGTAATACGATACAGGGGGAAAATCCAGATTCTCATATATCATTCAATTTATTTGAAAGACTTTTCCACTTCTCTGGTTATAATGACATGATGTCCAGTTATTGTCACGTGCGAGAAGACCATGTTGTAGTCTGAGGGCGATATTTAGGAACGTGATTTACTAGAAAGGATGCCTCATTGGTAGAATTTTTAATTTACAGATAACCAGCTGTTCACAAATGGTGAAGGTAGACTCATTCGTTTAATTTAGACAGAGATAAGATAAGATAAGATTACTTTATTCATAGATAATAATAATTATGACTGTTTAGATATACTAGATTTTCAAAAGTTGTAAGTATAAGTAATATAATTCTATCAATTTTAGGAATTGTAACTAATAATTTTCAACAATGTAAAATGCAATATAATAATGTTAACATATGAGACGATTTATCTACACGAACGGCGAAGTTTGGACATATAAATAAGTTTATTCTTGGACATTTAAATAGATCATCAACACTTCGCCGTTTCATAGAGAGAGAGAATGAATGAATGAATAACGAGATCGATTTATTTTTTCAGATATGAGTGAGAGTTGAAAGCTTTTTTTTCTCACCATATCCACAGAAAAACATACTTGTTTACATAAATAGAGCAATACATTATAACAAAGAAATATATTTTATAATACATCTGTCGTAAGAAATCACATTATAAATATAAGGTTCAAGTCTAGCCGTTACAATTCAAATAAACGATAAAAACAGAAAAATATTATGCTACTAAACAATATTTAACTAATATACACGAAAGAGAATGAAAATTTATAGTCTTATTTTTGAGTCACATAAAGCAAGTTACAAAGACAAATGAAACATTTTAAAAAGTTATACGATAACGTGATCTCTCAAGGATGTCTTGAAGGAATCGACTGATTGCTTCTCTCTTATTTCTAATGGAAGAAGATTCCATGCATTGATTGCAGAAACAAGAAAGAATATTGAAAAGTCGTTCCATGAATGGAATTTGTGTTATAGTCTCCACCTCTTGTAACTCTACCATGTATGTCTCTCTCATGAAATTGAAAGACTCTGCCAGATAAGTAGGTGTGTTGAATTTCAATATTTTGTACAATAGGCAACAAATTAAGAGTATCTCTGAAATTTGGTCGATTTCATGAGGTTTATTGACGGATAAATGGGGAAACATGGTCGTCATATTTCAGATCAAAAATAAAATCTAATACAGTTATTAAAAACTACCTTGCAATCTAAGTGTGAATAGACCTGAGAAATGTCACAATACCGGGCGCAGTAGTCAATGATTGGAATTATCAAAGATTTAATCAATAGCGTCCTAACATTGCGAGTAAATTAATGTTCCCGTCTACTCAACTGGTATAATATAGAATTTTACCCTTTTTGAAATATATACACATGGTCATTCCAATAATTACATTTGAAAATACTCCTAAGTTTCTAGCAACCTCTACATAGTTTAGCATTTCATTCTGAACCTGAATTCTAGGTAGTGATTCTCTACGTTCCTGATTGACTAGTCTAGGTGACCAATTAAAAAAGACATTGTGTTTTTGGCATTTATGATGAGACCATGTTGTTTGCAATCTTAATTTCCTATACGAACAATATCTTCATTAATTTTATTCATAGAATCTGGAATGTTATCAAGTTTAATGTATGTAGATTTGCAGATCATCTGCATATAAATGATATTTGTTGTTTTGAAGATTCCACAAGATATATCAAGAAGATGAATAGTGAAATGAGAGGTGAAAGGACTTTGATCCCTGAGAGAGAGAGGACAGAAAGAAAGAGGAGCTGTAAGTACCGTGGAGAAAGAGATGCCAAGGAGAGAAGATATTATACAATGAAGGAATAGACTGGAGCAGGGTGAAATGAAGAACATAGGAGAAAAGAAAGTGATAGAGAGAGAGGGAGAGAGATAGAGTGTGTGAGAGGGAGAGAGAGTGAGAGAGGACAGAGAAAGAAAGATTGTGACTGTGAGCAATGAGAGAAAGAGATGCTGTCAGAGAGAAGATATTATAACAAATGAAGGAATAGACTGAACTAGGGTGAAATGAAAACAAGGAGAAAAGAAAGGAATTGAGAAAGAGAAAGAGGAAAGAAAGAGCGAGAGAAAGAGAGAGAGGAGTGAGAGAGAATAAATACTAAGCATTGTCACAATGAGTGGAAGAAATTCATAAAATTCATTTCACTAATGACTGTCCTGAAAACAGGGCTCACAAGGCTTGAAAAAATACAACACAAAACCTCGAAAGCTTAGTGGAGCTCCGTGTTTTCATTCATATATACAAAGAGACATCAAGTTACCATGTACATTCATTCATTTAAATATCACGATATTTTTGAAATAAATATATACAGTTTCTGCAAATTTCCGTCGCGTAAGACAGAATGAACTAATGAACGAAAAAAATTCATCTGAAATTTATATTTCGTTTTGACAGCTCAATACTATCCAAAAAATAATAAAGAAAAGATAAGATATAAATCATTTCATGAATAGACCAAAGCAAATAGGATATAATATATATGTTGTGGTTATACTGCGTGGCGCAAAAAGAACGGATGGACGGAGAGTAGGATAGTATGAGGGACTATTAATAGCTGTCTGTGACTGCAGAGCGACACCATTTTGTGGTGGTTCGGTTATCCGAAGTTTTGGTATCAATGGCGCAATTGACCTTTGAAAATCGCGAATTTGCTGTTGAACAATATTCTCAATAGAATGACCCGGTAATCGTCGCTCAACGGAGCTTCAGCAGAAAGTTTCAAGTCGAGCTTATTGGCATGGGAGATTCTTCTTTACTTGAAATTCAAGCTACTATCGCAAATATCGTTACATTGAAGATTTAAATACTGTAATACAGAATGAATTGCTGCTGTATCAAAAGTTAAGGATCAATTTGAGGTTTTGTTGAGCATTAACGCATTACAAGCCATTCGTAAGTAATTTTTTGAAATATACTCATGTTTTGGAGATTTTCATACAAATTCAAATTGGTTATTCACTTAGTATCCTGGTGTTAGGAAGATAAATGTATGATTCAAATAAACTTTCTATAACACTTTGAAAACATCTATTCTTTATGCGCTAATTCTGTGGTTGCAGAACATGACAAGGCACAGACTAGATCAGAAGTTTTATGAGCACTCTGCACTTTTGTGTGTCATTTTGTATTTTCATCATGAAGTTTCCCATGGAACACGATCATCTATAGAGGAATGGCCACAAATTGCAACTTATAATTAAAAATCCAAAATGTTCTATATAAACCACCATAAATATTTCATGGGAAGTATTCGATATTGAATTTTGCCGTAGTTGTCTGTTTACTTGAACGCTTGCCTCCTCAAACCTCCAACAACAATAAATTATTATTCTTCTCTTCATTCTCCACAATTTCATATTTGTTGCTCACCAACCACCCAGCAACTTCTTCTATTTCTTCTTCCACTTCTTCCTTTTCTTCTTCTACTTCTTCTCATCCTCCTTCTCCTTGTTCTTATTCTTCTCCTTCTTCTCTTCCTTTCTTCTTCTTCTTCTCCTCCTCCTCCTCTCCTTCTTCTCATCCTTCTTCTCCTCCTCCTTCTCCTCCTTTTCTCCTCCTCCTCCTCCGCCCCCTACTCCTCCTCCTACACCTTCTTCTTCATTTTCTTCATCTTCGTGTTCTTCTCCTTTTTTGTCCTTCTTCTTCCTTTCCCTCCTCTCCTTCTTCTCATCCTTCTTCTCCTTCTTCTCCTTCTCCTTTTCTCTCCTTCTCTCCTTTCCTCCTCCCTTCTTCTTCTCCTCTTCTCTTCTCTTTATCCTCCTTTCTTATTCTTCTTCTCCTCTCTTCTTCCTTCTCCACTCCTTTCTTTTTTCCTCCATTTTTCCTTTATTCTTAGCTTTTAAAAAGAGTGACTCTCATTCAACATCTCACATTTCCACCCTTCTTTCTTCAGCTTCTCTCTCCTTTCTTCTCTCTCCTTTCTTCTTTCTTTTATCTTCTTTCTTGATTATCCTTCGTTTTTGCCAACCACCTTCTTTTTCTTCTCCTTTTTCTTCTCTATCTTCTTCTTCTCCTTCTTCTCCATCTTCTTTTTCCCATCCCTCTTCCTCTTATTGTTTTTCTCCTCCTTCTTCTTATTCTTCTTCTTCTTCTTCTCTCTTCTTCTTCTTCTTCTTCTTCTTCTCTTCTTCTTCTTCTCCTTTCTTCTTTCTTCTTCTCCTTCTTCTTCTTCCTTCCTCTTCTTCTTCTGCTTCTTCTAGTCTTCTTCTTCTTCTTCTTCTTCTTCTTCTTCTCCTTCTTCTTCTCCTTCTCCTCCTTCTTCTTCGTGCTTCATCACCTTCTTCTCCTTCTCCTCTTCATCTTCTTCTTCTTCTTACCCCCTCTTCTTATTCATTTTCTCCTTCTTCTTTTCCTTCTTCTTCTACGTCTTTTTCTTCTTTTCTTCTTCTTCTTCTCCCTCTTCTTCTTATTCATTTTCTCCTCCTTCTCCTTCCTCCTTCTTTCATCCCTCTTCTTTCTCCACCTTAAATCCTCCTTTTATCATACCTTTTCTCAACTTTGATCTCCTCTCACCCTCGCCATCATAAACCATAACATCCATACTTTGGTATAAGTAGTAGCCTACAAACTCCATCCGGGAAAACTGATCTCAAGCTTAAGCCATGCTTAAGTCTCTTCTCCATGACCACGTTCCGTGAAAAAGTTTCCTCTCAACTGGAAAAAGCTTTACACGATTAAGAAAGTAAGCAAGGAGTGATTATCGAATACTTCAACGTCTGCTCTCAGGAATTTCCCAATCCGTTTTAATAAGCAACCTTCACTTATTACGGGTACTCAATTCTCCACAAGAAATTTCACAACTTTGGAATTTGAGCTGGAAATATTCTCCATTTTGCTTCAAAGTCTTAAGAGAGAATTTATGCGGTTACCTTGAAAATATAGAGTGAGATTTTAATACCAATCATCATAAAAAGCTGGATGGGAGAACGGAACTACTTACAAAACTGTAATACTTTTAGTTACTTGAAGTTTTAAGTTTAGTTTTAGTTAGGCGTACTTTTAGTTAGTTTTAGTTACTTTTAGTTAGTTTTAGTTACTTTTAGTTAGTTTTAGTTACTTTTAGTACTTTAAGTTTTAGTTTTCATCATTTTATGCTTCTATCTAAAACCGTGTTATAACGCTATCATTACAGTTTACATTTCATTGAAATCAATAAAGTAGCTTTGACGAAATGGGATTTGAATTTTGTATCATAATGACGATTTAAGAAATACGATGTTATAACGCAATCATTACAGTATCATAATTGAAATCGAAACAGTAGCTTTTTCAAAATAAAAATTTAAAACTTGTATCGTGATGAGGACTTTATAAAACGGTTCTAGTTCAATCTGTTCCAGTTTTAAAACACTGGAAGGGAACAAAACACAATCGCAGCTGATAAAAGGACTGTAGTTGCTCATGCGTGTGTGCTTTTAGCAGTTTCCTAACCTATAACGTAAACATTGAGATAGAACAATGGTCGGTTGAATCAAGGTTAGTTTAGATTGATAATGTAGATATTATTGTTTTTTGTTGGTCGTAGATGAAATGGTGTATGCAATGGTTGTATTTTAGCCTTTGAACGACTTTTGAGATACCTTAAAATTATTATTAGCGTATGGTATATGTAGGCGCACACAAATACACTTAAAAAAAAACTCGCGGCGTTATCGCTCGTATTTTAAGCTCGTTATCTCACTCGTCATTTAAAGGCTCTCATAATACAACCATTGCATAAACTACTATTTATTTTTTTTTTTTGCTAGGGATGATGTCCACATAAGCTCTAAGCTTATGCGTGGGTAATGGGAAGGATGATGAATGAAGATATGAATGGACCTACAGCTTTAGGTGGGTTCCGAAACACCGGGAAGCGATTTTGAAGCTCATAAATTTTTGTATTTAGAGGAGCCGGTCACCGTTACAACGGGAGTGGTAAGCGCTGTCTCTTATCTAATCTCACCGATTAGCCTCGCCTCTGCCACTGGGACCAACCCGCTTCCCTAAAATGGCAACAATTTATGCTTTGTTTTCGTGATTTATGCTTTTATTAAAGCAATACTAAGGGTAGAGAGACTTTTTCTAATGTTAGAAAAGTTATTTCTGATTCAGTTAAAGTGACGACTTGTATTTCACTGTGAAATACAAGTGAAATACAAGTCGTCACTTTAACTGAATTTTCTACAAGTATTTCGTCATGGAAAACAACATTGATTATTTCTGATGTTGTTTCTCTTGAAACAAGTTGGAAATATTAAGGCTAGGCGTACACCGGTTAGTCAAGACAAGACAAGACGAGATTAGTCACGTTTAGTCACAGTACTTCACATAGGTGCTTATGAAGCAACACATACCGATTAGTCATTGCATCAGTGTGTGCTGCTTCATAAGCAACTATGTGAATTACTGTGACTAAACGTGACTAATCTCGTCTTGTCTTGTCTTGACTAACCGGTGTACGCCTAGCCTTATGAGAGAATTGGTTCATCCGTTCATGTTTGCCTTTAATCTCATATTAAAATCGAAAATTTGGCAAAAATACGGCGGTAGCGGGAATAAAGAATGTCCCACACACACTTATGGACCTTTTCACACCAATGGCCACACTGTGATTATACAGTCTTTAGTTAACACCTTGTTCCGTTTTTATCCAATTCTTCTCCATGGTTGAAATTTTAATAATGATGCTTTTTATCGTTTCAAGAAATGATTTTTCAGTTGAAGAACTGAACTGAGAATAATTATCATTCTTTTCACGTTGACAATGCATGTAATGCAATATGAGTTGAACAACAACAATACTTGAATTTTGCATTCAACATTGATAATAACAATAGATTGATTTGTTATTCAAATGTGTGCTTACTGCTCCTATGAGTGAAACAAGCTGTTATTGGCCAATGCATTTACGTCATCAAGTAGACTCCATTTTGTTATATGACGCCATTTTGATTTGGGCTGCTATGAGTGAAACAAGCTGTTATTGGCCAATGCATTTACGTCATCAAGTAGACTCCATTTTGTTATATGACGCCATTTTGATTTGGGCTGCTATGAGTGAAACAAGCTGTTATTGGCCAATGCATTTACGTCATCAAGTAGACTCCATTTTGTTATATGACGCCATTTTGATTTGGGCTGCTATGAGTGAAACAAGCTGTTATTGGCCAATGCATTTACGTCATCAAGTAGACTCCATTTTGTTATATGACGCCATTTTGATTTGGGCTGCTATGAGTGAAACAAGCTGTTATTGGCCAATGCATTTACGTCATCAAGTAGACTCCATTTTGTTATATGACGCCATTTTAATTTGGGCTGCAGATGGATACAGCCGCCATTTTAATTTTCGATCGTAGACCTTGAGTTATAGTATTAATGAATTAGTCAATAGTCATGTAGCTTAGACACGTGGATTGTTTTGCAAACATCAAATTAATGTAGCAGGATCAATTCAACTTGTCAGAAAACAGCTGTTTCGAAAATCGATATCACAATACTTAACCTACAAATGCTGAATCTATAAGATTATTGAAAAGGTCTTTTAAAAAGTTATTCTTTGAAAGGTCTTCTTTAAAAAGGTCTTTTAAAGACTTTAAAGGTCTCTAAGACTTTTAAGTCTTTTGATTATTGTGTCGAAATCACTGTTTAATTATTACTGGATCAGCTGATTTCTGACAAGTTAATTGGATCCTGCTATAGGCGGTTTTTCCCCAGCCAACCAATCAAAATTGTAACTGTCATCCACTGCGATTATACACTCTTTGTAATCGGCACACTTTTTGAATGCACTCTAGCGGTGTGAATTTCAACTACTATCACATATATGATTCATAGGACATGCTCAACACGTATAGACGTGATAACAATGAATCTGTAGTGGCTTGTCACAGATTAGCATATAGATTACTGTAAACCCTGTGGGACAACCGTGTTTGTGAGAAAGGATAGATAGAGAGAGAGAGTGAGAGTGTAAGTGTGAGTGAGAGGGGTGAAATAAATGAGTTGAATACACATATTTGAGGATCAACTGAGCTCTGCATTCCAGCATTGCTCATTCAACATTGGAAATCGAAAATCAGAATTGAGGTTTACTGTTATATATGCATGAATGGATTCACACTGGAAGCAGTAATTGAACATTTACTGATAGAGTGTGGAATTGCGTACGTTTTCAATATTGGCAATGACAATGTAATCAACATTTTTATCTATTCATGAGAAACAAATTGAGTTCAAGAGTATTGGTACCCAGATCTGTAATATTATTTGAACTTTAAGGACCGGTTCATGAACTCGGGATTCAGCCAAGTCCTAGACTAAAACGGGTGGCCACCGTAGCAACGACAAACGTTAGTCTCGATACTATGTACTAAGGGCTCTCTATGCTGCTAACCCACTAACTTGTAGAGACAAACGTTTGTCGATGCTACGGTGGCCACCCGTTTTAGTCTACGACTAAGCTAAATCCCGAGCTCATGAACCGGCCCTAAATTATTGATATACTAGCCAGCATATTTTATTATTATTCATTTATTCAGCAGGCTAGCAAGTGGGCTCCACTCTTCGGACCCCTGGCAAAATCATCCAAAAATAATATAAGTAGGCTCGCTCCGCTTGCTAGATTTGAAGTTCGAATTATTTTAGTTCAGTTGTTCTTCTAAGGCTAGGCGTACACCGGTTAGTCGAGACAAGACAAGACGAGATTAGTCACGTTTAGTCACAGTAATTCACATTGTTGCTCATGAAGCAGCACACACCGATGCAATGACTAATCGGTGTGTGCTGCTTCATAAGCAGTGACGTGTCTAATGTCGTCTTGTCTTGTCTTGACTAACCGATGTACGCCTAGCCCAACACATGATAAAATGCCTCAAAAACGCAAAGAATAACTGAAAAAACGTCAATATCAGGTTAAAATTGAGGATGCTTTCAAATACTTCAATTCAATCTTCTTATACCTTATCAGCTGAACCTGTGTATGAGGTCTAAACGTTCTTAGATCAGGAGTTGTTGAAAGATCTACAAAACTGCATTGAAAGCTGCAAAAACGCCGATTTCTGACATAATTTTGGGAGAATCTAAAAAATTTTCAGCATATTATTTTTAGACCTCAAACGAATCCAAGTACGAAATTTCAACATTTTCTGCCAATAAATTAGTTAAAAAGCTGTGGAAACGCAAAAAATCACTAGGAAAACTTGAATATTGGGCGTAACTTTAGGATGTTTTCAAAATCCGTTCTTAGTGCGCGTCTATGGCTAGGCGAACACCGGTTAGTCAAGACAAAACAAGACGAGATTAGTCACAGTACTTCTTATAGTTGCTCATGAAGCAACTTACACCGATTAGTCATTGCATCAGTGTGTGCTGCTTCAGAAGCAACTATGTGAATTACTGTGACTAAACGTGACTAATCTTGTCTTGTCTTGTCTTGACTAACCGGTGTACGCCTAGCCTAAGGGCCGGTTCATGAGCTCGGGATTTAGCCAAGTCCTAGACTAAAACGGGTGGCTATCGTAGCATCGACAAACGTTTGTCTCGACAGGTTAGTGGGTTAAGAGCATAGAGAACCCTTAGTACATAGTTTCGAGGCTAACGTTTGACGATGCTACGGTGGCCACCCGTTTCAGTCTAGGACTTAGCTGAATCCCGAGCTCATGAACCGGCCCTAATAATCATTTGACTGAAACTATGAGCGTAAGCTTTGAACAATAAAACAGTTCAAAAATCCATGACCCAAACTTCAAATTATACTGAATTGTTGTTTGAGGGGGGGGGGGGTAAGGGGTGTGATAAAAGTAGTGGGTTTGGTGATAACTGTTGGGGGATTCGCAAATAGGGTCTCTGAGACCCCCTCCTCATCTCAGCCCCACCCTTATCGGCTCCTGAATACAAATTACTTGAAATGAGGATATTAATTGAGGCGAGCCAGCCAATTATCAGGACTGGGGTCGAGTTTCGATTGTTCGGGAGACCCGTTTCGGGGGCCCCCCTCTCAAACCCCCCCACCCCCCTGAGAAGGAATTGGGCCCTGGGAGGAAGAATGAGCTGTCGTTTAGGGGAAGATATTCAACCGAATTCCTCCCCTTCGTTGCAAATAGCCTTCGTGGTCTTAGCATCAACTATCACAGCGAGTTTCATTTGAAAGCTAGCAGATCTCGCTTCTGCTAATGCTCCGTCGTTTGTTTGGTCAAACGGTTTGCATGGACAATAAGGCTGCTACACATTAGCCACTTGAAAGAATCACTTCCATCATGTTCCCGCCATTGATTCGTGGTCCCTAATGGCGCCTCTTTAATAAAGCTGTTGGAACAATCAATGTGGGACTACAGATTGTTTACTTCTACAGATGATGATGAAGACGGAGAAAGAAAAAGAGGTATGAGGTAAAAAGCAACTATGTGAAGTACTGTGACTAATCTCGTCTTGTTTTGTCTTGACTAACCGGTGTACGCCTAGCCTAAGTTGGTAGAAATATACACTTTCAGGTAGGCCTTCTTCAGTACCTGTTCAGCTTGAAAACGTGTTAAACCAGCTGTGCAATGTCCCAATTTTTTGAAAAAATTTCACAGTTTTTGGAAGAATGTCCCAATTTTGGTAGCAATTTCCTGATTTTTGGGCAAAATTTCCTGATTTTTGGAAAAAGTGTCCCGATTTTTGAAAAAATTTCACATTTTTTGGAAGAAACGTCCCAATTTTTGGAAAAAATCACAATTCTTGGAAAAAATGTCCCAATTTCCGGAAAAATATCAAGATTTTTGGGAAAATGTCCTGATTTTCAGCTCAAAACAATAATTGTCGCACAAAAAATGTGAGTAATTTTCCATTAAAAGTGTATTATTATTTCTTTCAACCAAATAATTTTGATCTTGAGATTGCTATCCCAGTCTTTTGAAACGAGCATACAAAGACTTGGTCTTAGCATGGCTTCAAAAACATGATTGACGTCAATTGGCAGTATTTTCATGGTATTGAATACAGTTGGCCTCATTTAAACTGGATCTTGGACAATTTTGAAACACACCAGCCTTCAAAATCACAGTGTTATTGCAAAAACAACCTTGATTTTTTGTATAAATAGCCTACTTATTGTGTGATAATCATAAAAGTCCTACAGTTGAACTTGCGATTTTCCGTTCCTGTTTCTTGACCTAGTGCAACAGGTGAGTCTATACTATACTACTCGTGCACTACTATATGGGACATTTTTTCCAAAAATTGGGACATTGCACAGGTGGTAACACATTATCAGTCATACCTCTTTATTATTATTATTATTATTATTAGCCGTATAGCTCCCGAAGTGGAAGACGCTGAGTCTGAATCATGATCGTTGACTTTTATTTGACTTGGCGGTTTTCTTGTTCGCCCACCAGCTTTTCATTTTCTGCGAAAAAGCCGCTTTTCTTTCATCACTCCATCTCATTCCAGCTCTTGGAGCTTTTACCTCTGGAATAATTTCCCATTTATTTATTTTTGTTTTAAAATTATTTCGATTTGTAATTTCATCATCAGTAATTTTTGCTAGAACTAGATCTTTCTTAACGTTTTGAATCCATTCCCCTCCATTGGCAAGCGAAGCTACATATTTTACTATTTTTTTTGTGATTCTATGATCGGGAAGCCTCATAATGTGACCGTAGAATTTTAGACGTCTTTTTCTCATGTCTGTTACAATATTTAAATGATGCTCAACTGCGCTATTTTTTTGTAATCTATAACCATTCTCAGTTAATCTTGGACCCAGAATTTTTCTAATTATTTTCCTTTCTTCCTTCTTCAAATTTTCTAAATCAGCTTTCCTGTTGAGGTTCATGGTCTCACTGGCATAGAGCATTGATGGTTTGATCACTGTATTATAATGTATAATTTTTGTGTGAAGAGACAAGCATTTTTTGTTATTAAATTGTTATTTGTTATTTGTTAATTGTTAATTTGTTATTTGAATAAATTGCACCAGCCCTAGGCCTTCACCTCTTTATTCCTTATTATTTATTAAAATTTGTTTATCCAAACTCCAACGGTGCACACTACTAACTCTACAGAAACTTAACACAACAGATAAATATGCATACAAAATATAAATAAATAGAGATTATGTAGAACTAATTGTTTTTGGATCAATATTATCGGTGGAAAATGACTCATAATATGAATATAAGTAGGCAACATAACCTCTAGAAAGTATAATCCAAATTTGGGATTGAAGTAGTCAGTGGCGTCATTTCACCAAAACCTAGGGGGGGCGAACACCGGTTGGGGGGGTATGTGGGGGGGTATGGAAAACCCTCCACCACAGAGATGGGTCCGGGGGTCCTCCCCCGGAAAATTGAGCACTTTTGAAACCAAAAACAGGGGTTTAAGCTTATTTCAAATGTCAAATGCCCTTTAAATTACACCAAAATTATGAGTAAAATCTCCTTAAATATACGCAGAAAATTAATGCAAAACGACAATTATTATTGACAACAGACAGAATCATAGTAATATTCTGGTAAGTTGGTCATGTTCTTAGATAAAAACGATAAACGTGATCAATATGTTCAGACGTTCATACTAAAAATAATTCATTGGCTCTGCTGTTATTATTCAGACCTATATGTGTACACTAATAAGTACTATTGAATATTACGTGTTCAAATAGTGTTAATAGTAGTTAAATAGTGTGATAAATTATTATTTTTTTTTTAAATTACAAGAATACAAAGATTTTTACTCTGCCGCTAAGTTTTTTAACATTTGACCAGATAAAATGCTTATTTGTACATTAGCTAGTGCAAAATATTTTCTGTAACCCAGGAATCTGTCACCCCAAATGACACCCCTGGAAGTAGTTTTGGGCTATGCCTGTTATTTCTTCCCACATTTTGTGCAGTAAATTGTCAACAAATAAATAATATACTTGATCATCAACATTTTCCTGTTTTGAAGGATGAACAACTGGAACAAGATCGTAGCACTCATATTTTTCACTACTCTCTGGACCGTAAGTTGAAAAATCAAATAAATTTTAGAATATTATTTCTGGGCCTCAGTCCTCAGCTCAATGCTTACGTACGTTTTTGTAACAACACAGAGTGGCGCATAAAGAATGCTTGTTTTTCAAAGCGTTATAAGAAAGTTTATTTCAATCATACATTTATCTCACTTACATATACTAAGCAAATAACGTAATTTGAGAATTTGTATGAAAAACTCCACAACACTTGAATATTTTCAAAAAAGTAAAAAAGGTTTGGCGCCCTCCAAATCTTCAATTGAACGATATTTAGGACAGAGAACTTTGAATTTCAAGTGAAGAAGAATCAAATGCCAATACGATCTACTAAAAACTTTCTTCTAAAGCTTCGTTGAACGACGATCACAGATTTATTCTATTTGAAATATTGTTCAACAACAAATACGCGATGTTGCAAGGTCAATTGCGCCTTTGTTACTGAAACTGGATACTTTAACCTACAAAACGGTATCGCTCGGCTGTCACAGATAATACTATCCTACTCAAATCCATGAATTTTTTGCGCCACCCAGTACATTGGATAAAATAATTGTTATTCATTAAGCCTACGGTACAAGTATAGAATCAATTACAATAGTTGATATATAAACTATAACCCAGTAATTATTTCTCCCTACAGTTGACTAGAAAAGGGACTATTCCTGCTGTGATGAAATACTAATACTATTGGAAGGCACTGAACTGGCAAACAAGAGGTGCTGGGCTCGATTCCCGCCCGGGGAAAAGTTTTTTGTGCAGCAGCGTTCATCGAATTTCCTTACTAACTATTATTCTTTTGTCAGTATTTGCAGTAGCAGAAGTCTTCAGAATATTATATAGCATTAATCAGGAATTTCGTTCAATTAATTATTATAATACTATTTCTCCCATTTTGTGTGAATTTTTAAGACAGTAAAAAGGAGTGCAACTAACCACCAGCGGTCACCTATCAGTAAAGCTGCCATATCTCAATGAATATTAGTCCAATCTTGAAATAAAAGGTTTCTATCGATTTGTAATTAAATTTACTAAAAAAAGTTATTCTTGTAAAATTTTTGTAATATCAACGGTTTCCGAGTTATTCAAGAAACTAAATTTTGAATGGCCGCCATTTTGTTTTATGAATTTGAAAAATTATCATAATTTTTTTGTAGCTTTGTCTAGTTGTCGAGAATGTTGGTGCAAAGTTTCAATTCCATATGTTTCACGATTATTAAGAAAAAAAAATAATAAGTGAGAAAAACAAAATGGCAGCTGTGTGAGTAGCTAAGGACTTCCGGACAATTAAATAATGATATTGAGATATGGATTTCAACCAGGAACTATGCCCTAGAATCTTCTTGACGGTATGTTGTTTCAATTACTTTGATTTTGTTTCGCAAAAGACAAATTCCCAATACTTCCATCCCTAGTTTTTGCATCTCGGCCATTGACCGATTCATGGCAGATTCACATTTGCCGCCAGTACTGGCCGCCAGTGATCACGTGACCACCCACGTGACACGCTACTTTTCTTGGAGTGGCAAGTAAAAACAAAACCAAAAAGTACTGACCGCAAGTGATTACTTTCTGCTGGAGTGGAAAGTATCCCTTTAGACAGGGAAAGTAAGCGGTAAGTTGAAGAGGCAAGTACTAGCCGAGAGTAGCTTTCCTTTTCTACGTTCCCTGTCAATTAAAAGGCTGTGCATTAGCTTTAAAAAACTTTTTTATGGTGATATTTTTCAAAGTTTCACGATTCGGATACTATCAAGCTATCAAAATGAAATACTTTTTAGAGGAAAAACATTTTTTTTTTGTTCATTAGTTTTTGAGATATGGGCGTCTAAAGTGGAAATTTTTGGAGAAAGTCATCTCAAAATTGGTTGCAAATACAATCATGAAATTTTGAGCATACGTGCTTGAAGGTATTGTCTATCACTTGACTTAATTAGTTTCTCAAAATAACCAATTTGGAAAAAAAATTTTTGAAAATTATTTCATTAAAAAATAACTCAATTTTCAAATAAATTGAGAATTTGTTATTTTTCTCAAAAGTTGATATTTCGAGAAACTAATTATGTCAAGTGATAGACAATACCTTCAAGCACGTATGGTCAAAATTTCATGATTGTATTTGCAACCAATTTTGAGATGACTTTCTCCAAAAATTTCTATGTTAGACGCCCATATCTCAAAAACTAATGAAGAAAAAAAATTTCCCTCTACAAAGTATTTCATTTTGATAGCTTGATAGTATCCAAATAGTAAAACTTTAAAAAATATCACCATAAAAAAGTTTTTTCAAGCTGATGCTCAGCCTTTTAAGCCACTTTACTTGTGGTCAAATTACATTGCACCGGGCATGTCTCATACCATCTGACTTGCAGGTGATTTTAGCAGTAAATAAGCGAGCCAGAGAAGAAGAAGGAGAAGCAGGTGGTTCAAGGAGACAAATGACGAGAGGAGCCAATGGTCAATTTACTTCCCCCCCACCACCACCACCATCTTCAACAACAGTTGGTGAGTATTTTTCAAATACCCATCCAATTCATCAGCAATGTAGTCCAGTGCAATTGTGCAAAAAATGTCCAAATTTTTCAAATCAGCTGAAAAATGAATTACCCCTGGGTTCGATTCCCTCCCGGGGAAAAGTTTTTTGTGCAGCAGCGTTCATCGAATTTCCTTACTATCCAATTAAAAGTAGAAAAAAACCCGTACTCACCATTTATTTGATTTATTTGTAATAATTCAATTGCTATTATAAAGTTCAATGCGAGACTTAACCTCCAATCAATTATTGTTGTTTTTTGGGAGAAAGTCAGCCGGCGAGCCAGCTGTTTGATAAGGATAACGGACTTGTTGGTGATTGTTAATTACCCCATATTGATTGAATTATAGTATAGCAGGATCCATTTAACTTGTCATAAAACATATGATCACGAGCATAAGATCACAATACTCAACCTACAAATGCTGTATCTCGCAGATTATTGAAAAGGCCTCTTAAAAAGTTATTCTTTGAAAGGTCCTCTTTAAAAAGGTCTTTTAAAGACTTCAAAGGTCTTCAAGACTTTCAAGCCTTTTGATTATTGTGTCGAAATCACTGTTTAATTATAACTGGAACAGCTGATTCTATTCCATAGCCTGTGATATCTCTACTGTTTGTAGTTATTCTCTCTTTGGCATGATCTACTAATATTATTGTAATAACTTTTCTAACAATCTTTAAAAGTTCCTATTTCTGTTAGCTGAATGTTATTATTGTTCAATGTTGGAAAGGGATGTGATTTAAATGTCAGTGTGTCTTAAAAGTTCCCCCCAAAAAAAGTGAAATGAAAGTGGAATTAACGTGAGAAGCAGCAAAAAATCGCCGCGTGATCCTGAGATTTAACCAGAACCATCTCACCAATTTCTCATCCTGGTACAGTGAGTGAAACATAATACAAAAATAGAGTTCTTGTGTGGTGAAAATCAATCCCATTGTGAATAGAAATATCGAATTTATTTGGGTTGTCGGATGTAAAGGATACGCTGACGTATATTATCATTTAGTTGAGCGCAATTCATTCGAATAATTAAATAAAGACTCAAGTAACGTGATATTCTCAATAAAAAATGATTTCAAAAACTTTAATTTGATAAAAATTCCATAAATTACTCCAATTAGCGTATATTTTATTATTTCCTCTACAAAGGAACAATTCATCTTGTTGCTTTTCTCTTTCTTTCATGCAAGAAATTTAAATATTTTATTTATTTCAATTAATTTGTACATAGTTAATAATTTGAACTATACAAATGAGTTGCATATGTAACAGTAGCTTCATTTCACCAAAATCTTGGGGGGGGGGGCAAACACCGAGGGGGGGTTGTTTGCCGGATAAAATGCTCATTTGTACATTAGCTAGTACAGAATATTTTCTGTAACCCAGGAATCAGGGGGGGGGAAATGCCCCCCCACCTGCCCTCCTCAAATGACGCCCCTGATATGTATACAATGGAATTCGTTCAAACATATCACGTTAAAACGAACAATTATTCAACATCAATGGATTCAAAAGTATAACAAACCGCAACAATTTTATACATCTAATTATTAAAAATTGAAAAATCACAATAATAAATTAATGTAGCATTGATTGTCATAGCACTTCACTGAAAACGGATCACTAATATTCAGTAATAATAATAATTATAATTTTTTATTCAGTACCTAATTACTTGCAAATGAACAATAAGGGCCGGCTCATGAGCTCGGGATTTAGCCAAGTCCTAGACTAAAACGGCTGGCTATCGTACCATCGACAAACCTTTTTCTGGTTAGTGGGTTAGCAGCATAGAGAGCCCTTAGTACATTGTGTCGAGGCTAACGTTTGTCGATGCTACGGTGGCCACCCGTTTTAGTCTAGGACTTGACTAAATCCCGAGCTCATGAACCGGCCCTTAGTGTAGCTATAACTGATATAGAAGATCAATGATATCGGTTCACTGATAACAATTTTTACAAGCAACGGTAATAGGCCTAGTGCCTTTCTACCCCCTTCGCCTCTCTACCTGAACAACTAGCCTAATGATAAAAATATAATTTAACGCACAGACAATTATAGGTAACTGAGATTGATAGATAGAACAAAAACAGTTATACCTTGACCATGATGGCAATATCATTCATCAATAAATATTTTATACGCTATATTTATATTTATTTAAGTTCAAGCAGAGGTCAAGTTTCCTTCTATAACTTTATCTCTTTCATCCTGAGACTTTATCGAGTATGGATGAACGTTTTTTATTTTCTCGTTACTGAGATTTGACAATAGCACCAAGACCTGACTAGATTTATCTACAATGTTCCTAATGTATTGCAATAGCTGCTGAATTCTGAAATCATTATATCTATGGCACTCAATAAAAAAGTGCTCTAGTGTTTCTAAAGCAGAATTACACGCCAAACATATTTTTTCCGGATCCAGATGTGTCTTCCTAAAATTGAAACAGGCTACAGATGGACACCTGTTACAGTTGGTATTCTAAACTGTGAAAGACAACGCATTCTATTAATAGGGTAGGGATTGGGAAAGTTGAGTGATCTGCAATTTCTAAATTTGAATTCAAGTTGGAATATTGTTGACGATTCAGAGTGCTCAGCGCCTTCTGCCTATCTAATTCTTTCAACATCCTTGAATCATTATTCAATATTTCAACGTAAGAATTGCTTATATCCACGCCATCAAACCCTATTTCAACGTAAGAATTGCTCATATCCACGCCATCAAACCCATCTGAAAACCCTGCATTTTTTAATTGTATACCCTCCAGCTTTCTTCTGATACAATGAAGCCAATTATCACTCCTGTCATACTCAGCCTGACAAAGAACTCTGTAACAAACATATAAGGTGTTCTTGATTCCCTCATATTCAAAATTCTTAATAGCCAATTGAACTTCCTTGAAAATAGATTTAGCTTCAAGCTGGAACGGTTCGTTTCTATCCTAACTGCCCAATCGGGAACGGTGCGATTTAAGAAAAAACAACTGAATTCGCACGACAGCCTCCTCTCTACCTAGTGAACAAACCTCCGCGCCATACAGTGCGGAAGGCAGAACAACCGAGTCTTTGTTTTATTTTATTTTCTCTAAACAGTCATCCGATTTCACCTTTGCTAGAGCCGCCATCATTGCGCCTGTCTCAGTTTTAGCTTTATTCATCGCGTTTCCACACATTGTTGTAAATTTACCTGATGACTGGAAAGTGACGCCTAAATAATTATATTCTCCACAAATTTCTATAGTATAACTATTTATAAAAAACAACTTAAGTGCTCTCAATCCACCCCTGTAAAATGGTAATACTTTGGTCTTTTTTGAATTCACTCTCAAACCCAATTTCTCACTGTACTCGAAGAGGCATTTTAATTTATTTCTTATATCTGGTACACTATCTGCCAGAATCACTAAATCGTCAGCATACTGAAGCATAATAATATCGTTATCACTACCCATTCTGAGTCCAGAAAGGCCATTATTTCTAAAATAATCCTCCATGTCAGCGATGTAGAGGGAAAAAAGGAGCGGACTGGCTGGGTCCCCCTGCAATACGCCTCTTGAGACTTCAATTGGCACTGAATATTCACCGGGAAGTCTGATATCAACCGCGACTGTAGCCCTGGAACAGATATCTTTTCAAGCACGCAGAGAAATTTACCGTTTACTCCAATCTATATTAATAAAAGAGAGTTAGTGTCTGTACGCTCGCTTATAACTCGAGAACGGCTGAACCGATTTAGATGATTTTGGATTCGGGGGGGTGACATTTTTGGGGGGTTACGTGAAGGGATGGTCAATGGGGGAAAAGGGGGGTGATATTTGGTGGGAAAGAGGGGGTTGACATGGAGGGGGATTTGTGGGGATGAAATTTGGGGGGGAATGAAGGGGGGACATTTGGGGGATGACATTTTTTGGGGTGTGGCATGAAGGGGGGACATTTGTGGGGAGAGAGGGTGATACGAAGTTCGCCGGGACAGCTAGTAGTAGATAATTGCATACAGTGAAAACACATTATCCATACAACTACGACCCCTACGAAGGACAGATTGACTCTCGTCTAGGATATGGAAATATTCTGACCAAATCGATAAACGAGCCGTTAACAAATTTGTAAAGATCTTAAACAGGCAGTTTGAAATGGCTATCCCCCTGTAATTATTTGGATCAAGTTTATCACCCTTTTTAAACAATAGGAACATAATCATTTCCGCTCAGCTTGATGGAATTCTACCCTTATCCAGTATGCGATTGAACAATTCAACTATGTCTTATTTCCAGGAAATAGGAAGAGACTTGTAGAATTCATAAGATAATCCATCCATGCCAGGTGTTTTTCTTGTTTTAGTTTTCTCAAGTACAGCCTCTAGTTCCTGAAAATCGATTTTCCTATCCAAAAGGGGATGTCCTATAGCTGTGAGGGATTCTTCAGCATTGACACTATTAAACAAGTTCAAACTTGAATTCATTCCTTAGAAACACCACCCAATCCTCTAATTTTATGACATTTAATCGAGGAGATTTCTTTCGAAAATAGCGAACCGTACTCCAGAATTCTCTACCACTTCCAATAGATCTGAATTTAAATATTAATTTCACTTTTCTATTTTCCATTTTCCACAGTCTCATACATCCACCAGATTTTAGTTCATAATTCATACTGCAAAGAATCATAGATATTTTCTATAATCTAATATGAGCTATCCGGCGCAAACAAACTTGAAATCTATATTAATAGCCCTCAGGTCCCTAAAATCAAGGGGAATGTTATACTAGCTATTATTCTGTTGTCAATATTTGCAGTAGCAGAAGTCTTTGGAGTATTATATGGCATTAATCAGGAATATCGTTCAATTAATAAAATTATGATGATGTTAATATGATTAGAACAGCAACTGTGTAGTTGTAATATCTCATTTCCTTCCAAATTCAGAGATATCAATTGTTCCATAGAATTATGGATCTCAAACGGACAAAGATTCTGTTGTCATAAATCAAATTAATAATAAAAAGTTATCATTACCGACTTTGTAGTACCGGTACTGAAATATTGTGAATTTTTTCAGATATTGCAAAAATATTGGATGTTGATAAATTAGGAAAAGTTGGAAATGAACAATTGCGGAGTCTACAAAAAGGATCAATTTGGAATACTTTGTCACGTAAGTACTCATTTTCTCAATAAACTACAATAAATCTAACCGTCCCTTTACACTATGTAACTTGTTTATACATAGCCTTATTTCTTCATAACAATCTAATAAACAGAATAAGATGAAGAGAAATGAGGAGGAGAAGGACTCAAAACAGAAAAATTACAGAAATACAAACACTCAACCGCAATGTATCTCAATATACTGATCTTTCAAAAATTCTAAAACCGGAAAAATTGATAACAGACCCAGATTCAACAACTGCAGCTTCTGATTTCAAATATTGGAAACGAACTCTGAACAATTATCTAAATTCAAATTTATTCTCTGATGAAGTGAAATTGAATGTTCTCATTACACTAGTATCTGCAGAGAACTTCAAAATAATATCAGAATGCACTACCTATGAAGATGCTATTACAGCTTTGTAAGAAGTTTTTGTTCAAAAGAAAAGTGAGATATTTGCAAGATACTTACTAACAACAAAGAAGCATGAGCAAGGTGAGTCTATTGATATTTTCTACCTGCAATTCAAGGAATTAAGTATCGAATGTAATTTCAAGGCGGTTTCTGCAATTTCGAATAGGGATTAGCACATCAAAGAAGCATTTTAGTTATTGGACTACACTCGTCTGAAATTCGTCAAAGAATTCTAGAGACTTCAACTAGGCCGATTGGACGGTGCGTTTCAATTATTCTATTAGGAGAAACAATAATGAACTATTAAAGTTGAATTCTGACAATTTCAGGGGTGGCCTCCTATGTTTCCCCCCTGGCTACGCCACTGGTTCTGACCCCAATATTGAAATAGAACACGTTCGTTGTACAATTTTGTATGCTTGTTTCTGTTTTCTGGAATCTAATAAAATTCACTCCAATATCAACCAAAACGGTTTGTGACTGTTGTAACTATCTTTGTGAAATTATTTATTAAAGTTCTATTATTTTTTCAGCTCAACAAACAGCCAAGTTAGAATATTTATTAAAAGCTGGTAATACTCCCATGGCCACAACCGGTTTGAAAACATATGAGTAAGATATTTCAAATCTCATCCATAAGCCTTTTTAATGATAATTCAAAGTGTATTACTACACCTTCTCCAACTGTATTCGAGAAAGTGTCAATTCAATTTAAGAAAGTATCAGTTGTAATATTGAGAATAGTAATTTGTAATTGAGAAAACATCAGTTGTAAATGAGAACGGTCAATTGTATTTGAGATGATATCACATGTAATTGAGAATGGTGAATTGTAAATGAGAAATCGTCACTTGTAAATGAGAAGTTAAAAACGTGAAAGATGGTCAGCTGGTTCTTTAATTTGATTTCTCAATTACACTGACATCTTCTCAATTTCAAATGATACTTTCTCATTTACAATTCACCATTCTCAATTACATGTGATATTTTCTCAAATACAATTGACCGTTCTCATTTACAACTGATGTTTCCTCAATTACAAATGACCATTTTCAATTACAATATTGATACTTTCTCAAATACAACTGGAAAAGGTGTAGTAGTTCTGTGAACAGTAGACCTCACAGAAAAGCCATGCTAGTCTAGCGCATCCCAAAAGTTCCAAACACACTACTGGTACTAAAGTGATGAAGAACTTTTCTCAAATAGATAAAATCAGATGACTTTATTTATTTTATTCTCTGGTTATTTATTTTTATCATACGCGACGTCCCACAAGCCGCCGCTTTCACGGCGCCCCTCTGACTGCGGCGCCCGGGGCCCTGACTACAGCAAAAAAATCTCATTCTGACCCAGCTGATGATCATTCCATAATATGAGGATGTTTATATTCAATTGAAAATAAATCCTATTATACAGAGTGGCGCATAAAGAACGGATGTTTATCAAAGGGTTATAAAAACGTTTATTTGAATCATACATTTATCTTCTCAACACTAAAATACTGAGTAAATAACCCAATTTGAGAATTTGTATGAGAAACTCCAAAACACTTGCATATATTTCAAAAATTACAAAGGAAAGATGGCGCCCTTAATGCGATAATGCTCATTAAAAGCCTCAAATTGGTCCTTAACTTTTGATACAGCAGCAATTCATTCATGTATTGCATTATTCATATCTTCAATGTAACAATATTTACGATAGTAAACTTGAATTTCAAGTAAAGAAGAATCTCATGCCAATAAGCTGGACTTGAAACTTTCTGCTGAAGCTCCGTTGAACGACAATTGCAGATTCATTCTATTGGGAATATTGTTCAACAGCAAATACGCGATTTTGCAAGGTCAATTGCGCCATTGATACTAAAACTGGATACTTTGACCTACAAAATGGTGTCGCTCTGCGGTCACAGACAGCTCTAGTCCACTGATACTATCCTACTCAAATCCATCCGTTCTTTTTGCGCCATCCGGTATGTTCCATATCTATTGTATCCATTCTCTTTTCCTTCTATTTCGTCCTTAAAATGAAGAATTTGAAAAAACCTTACATATACATCGTCGTGCAGTTTCAAAATGAACATTTCTGCCAAATCTCATTGAAATCTGTCAATGCGTTTAGCCGTAAATTCATTACAAACACACAAATCCACAGACGAATGCCAATCGACTTGAAACAAGACTTCACTTCGTTCAGACTTCGCTTTGCTCGGTCAATTAAATTTAATCAACACAGTCATCTTATCTACAGGGTGGCGTAAAAATATGGCAACTCTTTAAGAAAGAAAAACCAAGGAAAATCTTATTTTCCAATTCATTTAGGGTACTCATACTCAATGTACACTACAACATTGGAAATTGAAGGAAAATTAAAGTATTGTGAATAATATCGTGAAGATGATGTCCATCTTGTCAAATAAAAACATTCAGCAAGTTGATTTTGAAAATTGTTCATTACCTTGTGCAAAGTGTTGAGCGGTATTGCTGCACTCTCCTCTGCAATTCTTGTTCTGAGTGCACGTAGGGTTTTGGGACATGTATTGACGTATTGTAGACTATACACTTTTCAAGTAACCCTATAAATAAAAATCGCCTAGGCCATAGTTCAAGGTCAAGGTAAGGGGCCTTGCAACTCCTCAAGCCAAAGGTCAAGGGCCTTGGTTTGGTTCAAGGTCAAGGTCTAGGTCAAAAAAACTTAGAAAAAAAACGTAGAAAAAAAATTAGAAAAAAAAATTAGAAAAAAAGAAAAAAAAACTTGGAAAAAATAAAAAATAAAAAACAATAGAAAAAAAAAGTCGGGCGAACGAGGTGGCCAAACAATGTGACGTTTTTTGTTGTCGCCTTGTGTTGCGCCAAATCTGTTTGACAAGAACAGACACAAAGCAAAACGGAAAGACAAGGGGAAACAAGTCGGCTGGTTATACTGTATTATTTATTGGATTGGACTGAGAAGTGAAGTCAATGCTCCCATAATTAGTTGAGCCTGTTTTGATAAATTTTTCATATTCTTCTTCTTCTTTTTCTTCGCCTTCTCCCACTCAGGTGGGAAAATTGTTTCTGATGATGTGAAATGAATATGAAATTTTTCATATTCTATTTTCAACAATTATTTGACCAGAAAATATTGATAAATAATAAGTTCACTATTTGAAAATAATTATAATATGCTCATAATAATATTAATGCTTTCAACTTTCAGCTGGTATATCTGCATTATTTTATTTCTTAAATATAATAATAATAATTTTAATGACAACTTCTTCATTCCAAACTGATTGTTTCGAATTAATATTATAGACGAGTAGCTGCCAAACATCAGCGCTCAAGTGAGAGACAGAGGAACAACCTGGCGGGATTGAAGATAGGTTAACATTAAATCAAATGGAAAAATGTCTGTTTTCAAACCCATCGTATTTGATAAATATTCAGCCAAAATATTCCAGTAACTTATAAAATCAAAGCTAGGTTGTTCAAGAAGACTTCAGTTGTCTCTTTAAGAGAAAAGAAACAAAGATAATTTTAATTTGATCTTCTTTCCAAAAGCATTCCTTTCCAAAAGAGAGTGAGATACGTACTCTTTCACAGTTCTAACTGAAGTGGATGAGAGCCCTCAGTTTGTTAACACATGAGCAATCATCAAAAAATCATCAAGTAATTGCAGAACTCTATCACATTTGGGCCCGATTCCACCAAAACGAGAAAACTAGGGCCGGTTTCCGAGCTCGGGATTTAGCCAAGTTCTTGACTCAAACGGGTGGCCACCATAGTACAGAGCGTGCCATCCAAATTGGCGTCTAGGGGAGGGTGTGCGAGAGAGATGGATAATCTCTCCCACCACGCTTCCCCTCCAGCCGCTAAGGTTAGTACAGTCACCTCCAGAATTCTCATTGAAAGATAACATCAGTGAAGCAAATAACATCATACTACAGCTGCTGAGTAACCGAAGCGAATATGAATTTTTTTATAAAGCTGAGTTTGCCAGCTGAATGAACTATTGAAATTTACTGTACCGCGAGTCAGCAGGCACTGTAGTGGGAGAAAGCGATCAACGCGCATGCTCCAGTAAGAGGCCAATTTGGATGGCACGCTCTGTATCAACAAACGTTAGGCCCGTATTAGACTATCAAATGTTTTATAAAAGATCTTTGACAAACATATGCTCGGTTTCTCAGTCATTCAATAAACAGTTGATGGATCCAATAGCAGTATTGAATCAATAACCATGTGTTTTCAAATTTGAAAAGTTATTGATTTATAGCAGGATCCTTTTAACTTGTCAGGAAACATATGATCGACGAGCATATGATCACAATACTTAACCTACAAATGCTGAATCTCGCAGATTATTGAATAGGTCTTTTAAAAGTTATTCTTTGAAAGGTCTTCTTCAAAGAGGTCTTCAAGACTTTCAAGCCTTTTGATTATTGTGTCGAAGTCACTGTTTAATCATTACCAAAACAGCTGATTTCTGACAAGTTAAATGGATCCTGCTATAAGAGTCTATTGAACAACTGAGAAACCGGGCATATGTTTGTCAAAGATGTTTTATAAAACATTTGATAGTCTAATGCCTGGTTGTTCGTAAGTCTATTAAATTCAAACCGGTTGATAAATCGAGGACAGCAACAAAGTGGGATCGACGACAAACTGAACTAACAAGAAATGAAAAATTGAGACAAAATAGTGTTGGAAAGCCTTGAGTTGCATTGATTTCAATAATTTTTATTAATTTAATTTATTATTTTTTTTTCATTAATTGATCATAATTTCTATTAATTGCTATTACAAAATAATATTCTGTAGACAATTTATGAACTGCACTCCGAGTTTTTATCAATGAGACAGGAGGTAGTGAAAAATACTAATGGCATAATTTTTTGAATATCAGCTGGTTCTGCACAAATCTAAAATTGTTGAAACCTTTCTACTCTGTTAAAAACAGGGTTAAATTAAACGGTGCTGATTGAGAGGTTAAATTTATCCAGTGGTTGAATTTTTTGTACTTTCCTGTTTAACACCATGTCTACTCATTTGGAGATATCGATAATCGAACTTCAAAAGTATCGATCTTCCTCTTCCCACTGAATTTAAATATATCAGCCGGCAATTGAAAAAAATATTTTTGACCATTATTCAAGTTTTTTAGTTGCAACATGTTGATCTGGGATCCACCTTACAACGAAAAGAGTGCTATTACATTTTTAAAAAGTTAGTGTTTATCGCATAATGAACGTGATTGTGAGAAAGAACATAAGATGAATTTTTATTTTCACGAAGATAGATCATTTTGGAAATGAGTACTTTCCTGTTATTAAAAGTAAGTTTTGTTTGTTGATAATAACCTATATTTTTCATATATTTATCAGAGGAGTATCGTTACTTTTGAAGTTCGATATTGATTATCAATATCTCTAAATAAGTAGACGTGTTGTTAAACAGGAAAGTACCGATTTTTTTTTACCTGGACATCAGATAAATATTTTAATATGTGGTTAAAATCTTATCAGATGGGAAAGTACAAGTTTCAGTTTTACCAACCAAAAGTCTGTAATATTGTGGCTCAATGCAATTTTCGGAGCAAGTTTGTTTCGAATAAACATATAATTTATTAGAGAATGTTAATGAAGTTGATATACTAGTTATTCAGCAAAAATATTTTGTTCTGGTAACACTATTTCACTTGTTTTTCTAATTTCAAATTAGTTTAGTTTCTTGTCGATCCCACTATGTTGCTGTCCTTGATTTATCAACTGGTTGAATTTAATAGACGTACGAACAACCAGGCATAACACGGGCCCAATGTTTGTCAGGTGGCCACCCGTTTGTGTCTAGAACTTGGTTAAATCCCAAGCTCGGAAACTGGCCCTTATAGCAGGGTCCAATTGACTTGTCAGAAATCAGCTGTTTCAAAGAGCAATATCACAATCCTTAACCTACAAATGCCGAATCTCGCAGATTATTGATAAAGTCTTTTAAAAAGTTATTCTTTGAAAGGTCTTCTTTAAAAAGGTCTTTTAAAGACTTTAAAGGTCTTTAAGACTTTCAAGCCTTTTGATAATTGTGTAGAAATCACTGTTTAATTATTACTGGATCAGCTAATTTATGACAAGTTAATTGCATCCTGCTATAGTTTTGGCCAATCTCAGTTTTGGGCCAGCTAACTTCTATATTCAGCTGGCCAGCTGGTATAGGTTTCAATGGAATGATACAAAAGTGTGCCAGCGATATTCTGGTCCATTGTTTCAAGAATTCCAAACGACATTTTGTCCCATTTTCACTGACGACATTCTGTACCACATTCCTGTGTTGGACCAATATGTCGGCTACATATAGCAGGAGCCAATTAACTTGTCATAAATCAGCTGATCCAGTAATAATTAAACAGTGATTTCGACACAATAATCAAAAGGCTTGAAAGTCTTAAAGACCTTTAAAGTCTTTAAAATACCTTTTTAAAGAAGACCTTTCAAAGAATAACTTTTTAAAAGACCTTTTCAATAATCTGCGAGATTCAGCATTTGTAGGTTAAGTATTGTGATATTGCTCTTTGAGACAGCTGATTTCTGACAAGTTGAATTGGATCCTGCTATACAACGACATTTTGGTCCAATCTATACTCCTTCAATTTCTGACAATTTGAACGAATGACAAAGTGTACCACGTTTCATTTGCAATATCGATTTAGGCTAAATATCGACTGTTAAAATATCACAGATCCCAATCCGCCATAAGGCATTACATGTTTTCAAACATTTGAAAGTGTATGCAGTCAGTTTTTGATTAATATGCTTTTAAAAATAAAAATTGGTATAATATTTTGTCTTTTTTCATAGGATCATAATTAAGGTCTGTTTTAAAGTGATGAAAAAACAAGGTTAAGTGACTTTTGAAATTGTTAGTATTTGGATGGGTGACCGGTTTTCAACAACTGTCTTTTCAACAATTGTATTTTCCATTCTCAATGGTTCACCAAATTACGAACTCTATACCAATGCAATATATATCAATGAGTATGAATGAATTGAGGAGAATATAGATATTTATGCATTCCTGAGTTGGACCAATATGTCGGCTGCCTGCAATGACGTTCTGGTCCAATCTATATTCCTTCACTTTCCAACAATGTGTACCAACGGCATTCTGTCCCACGTTTCTGAGTTGGACCAATATGTCGGCTGCGTGCCCAACATTTTGGTCCGATTTACTTACATTCCTTCACTTTCCGACAATGTGTACCAGCGACATTCTGTACCACATTCCTGAGTTGGACCAATGCATGAAACGACATTCTGTCCCAAAAATGGACCAAACGCTCCCGTTTCAATTATATAGAAGTCAGCTGGCCCAAAACTGAGATTGACCAAAACTTCGAGTTGTGTCCAGAAATATACCGGACTATAGTCCGTGCAAACCTTAGTTTGCAGTAAGCGTTTAAATGGCAATGCTATTTGTTATGGAGATATGGAAGCGCTGTTGCCATGTTTTGCTTATTTGTTTATTACTCCTCACTCACAGCTGTTCGCTCTCTTTCTCTTGTTTTGTTTACATTTCTTATTCTATCAAAACTACATAAATGAGAAAACATTAGCACACCCAGAGACAGAATTAATTGAGAAAGCATTTTTCAACATTCAGTTCTTTTAGGGCCGTATTTTCAATCACAGTTTAAAAGTCGTTTAACTAAAACTACCTTCGGCTCTTGATATACGACCGGAATTAATTTTCCTGCGCATGCGTGAATGAGACTTGACCAATCATAGATGATCACAGTGCTCTGTGATTGGTCCGACGTTATTGACGCATGCGCAGTAAAATTTATTCCGGTCGTATATCAAGAGCCGAAGGTAGTTTTAGTTAAACAATAAATTTATGTATGCTTTACAGTATGATTGAAATACCGTAGGCTATGGACCAAACAATTAATTAAAAGAACAAAAAATAACAATCATGGTTTAGTCCAGAACGACTTAGTTTTAAATCCCTATCAGAATGTCAGTGCAGACTTGACTAGCGTTACATAGCGAATGTCAAGTTTTGAATACTTACTCCTCTGAGTTGACTTTGCTGGCTACTGTGAAATCTGGCAACACTGCGCCTCATAAACGTAACACTGCAAACTAAGGTTTGCACGGACTATAGCACTGGTGAAACAATACAACGGATGCAATAAGGCTGAAATTCGTCTGGCCTGTCACGTGACTCTTGCTTCACCTACTGCTCGAGTTTTATCTGCCTCCTGCACTCAGTCTGCCCGTGGCGTCTGTTCTAAGTAGTTGATTTTTTGGCTGTGTGTCGGATGATTTGCCAGTGCAAGCGTCATCACTTGTGTCTTTGCAGCCATCTTTGAATCATTTAAACCACTCAAACACTTGTGTTCTCGATAAACAATCATCGCATTACACTTGTTGCAACATTAAAAACGTTTCACTTGCAAATTTTCCAAGTTTGAAAAGAAATTTAATGTTAACTTTGTTCTTTCTGTACACAACATTTTTCTGATGCACAGACAAAACATCAACTACTTAGAACAGACGTAAGCATTTTGCTGGAGATGGGTCTAAGAGAGTTCCTTCCAATAATCACCGTTATATTACAGAGGGAATGCAATTGCAATGATAAATCTTCAATGGGTCAATCTGGGACTCAGTATTCCTAAGAAAGTATTACAAAATCACTTTGGTTACACGTCTGAACAATCAAGAAGAATTGTAGGCAAAGGACAAAAAGCTATCACTCCTGCAGGTAGGCCTGAACAATGAACATGATTGTTTCATCATCAATCAAGATTAATATAAGTTGTGATACAGCCCTGTTATATCTTAAAATAAGTGAATGTATCCATCCATATTCAATGTCCATTTAATACTCACAAACTCACAAATAAATAATAGTATGTTGCCATGGTCACTCATGGCAACCATATGAAGGTAGTAAACATGTGACTTATTATCCAATAATTCTCCCCGCTCGAATTCCACTTCTAAGGAGCTGATCAATGTACCTTCTCCATATTGTACCATCTTTCATTTTTACATCATATGAAAGTTTACATTCTCTTGAAATAATCTCTCCAAAGCTCCACTTCAATCTTGGATTGGAATAATTCCGCACTTGTACTCTGTCTGCCACCTGAAATTCTCGCCTGGCTTTCCTATTTCTTTTGTCCAATGTTATATAACACTGTGGCTACAGCAGTCCTAGTTGTGTCCTAATGTTTCTCCCATACATTGAGCTGTAAGCATTCGATCCAGTTGCATTGAGTGACTGACAAAGCTGCATGAGAACCCTGAAGAGTTTAAGTTCCAGTTTTCCTTCATCTTCCATTGCCTTCAATAATTTTTTACAGTTTGGACATATCTTTCAGCTTGCCCATTGGGAGAAGGGCGGTAAGGTGGTAACATTGTCTTGTGTGTAACTCCATTTGCAGATAAGAAATTTTTGAAAGTGTTTGATGTGAATTGACTTCCATTGTCTGAGACTAAAACCAATGGTAGGCCAAATGTGGCAAATAGTTTCTGTAGTTCCTTAACACACCATTCTGAGGACGTATTTTTAGTGGGGATTATTTCAATCCATTTAGAAAATGAATCCACTATGATGAAATACCACTGTCCTTGTGTTGGTCCTGCAAAGTCAATATGTACCCTTTCCCAAGGTCTTCAAGGAGCCAGCCATGGGTGATTTGGCTCCTTGGAAGGTTGGTTCTGTTTCAAACAACATTGCTTACAAGTCCTTACCAAATTCTCAATGTCCTTATCTATGTTCTTCCATGTACAATAACTTCTAGCCAAAGCTTTCATCTTATCCATACCTAAGTGTCCAACATGTAGTTTTTGGAGTACAATGCGTTGAAGGGTTTGTGGTATTATTACCCTACAACCCTTAATATACATCCATTCTGTAGTGTCAGTTCATTGTCATGGAAACCCAATTTCTCAACAGATTCCCCTGTCTGTAGTGCATGTAGTACTGATTGTAAGAATTTGTCTTCTCCAGTATTTCTAGCTTTTATCTGACAGTCTACCTGTAATGAGTCCATTTGATCGATTTGAAAACGACTTTGAGTATCCACCAAATTTATTTGTGCTTGTTCAGTTGGAAAACGTGATGAAAAATCAACATTTGTATGATCTGAGGTCCTTCTGTATTCAATTTGATAGTCAAATCCCGATAAGAAATGTGCATAATTGAAAAGTCTTGTTGCTGAGATTGATAGTAGAGTTTTTTCGGGATGAAATATTGATACTTAAGGTTTGTGATCTGTCACTAGAGTGAATTTTTGCAAAGCAAATTGGTCTCTCACTTCCATCCCTGTATCTATGAGATAGAATGGCTCCAAGTCCAACTGGTGAAGCATCGGTTGCAAGAACTAAAGGAAGATCTGGATTGTAATGAACCAGTACATTGTTACTGGTAATCTCTGCCTTTACCTTCTGAAAGCTTTCTTCGCATTCAGTAGTCCAAATATACTGTTTCCTTTTTTGTAGTAATTTGTTGAGGGGACCGAGTATTGTTGCTAATTCATTTATAAACTTGTTGTAGTAATTTGCCAAACCTAGGAATTTCCAAAGTTCATTTACATTTGGTTTTTTACAGTTTGTGATAGAAGCAACTTTGTCTTCTGATTTGTGTAGTCCTTGAGCATCAATAACATGTCCAAGGTATTTTATACGTCTTGTTTCAACGAATTTACATTTGTCTCTGTTCAGTTTTAAATTGTTAGATTGCATTCGTTCTAGTACAGTACACAGCCTAGCCAACAACTCTTCTGCTGTCTTACCCTGAATTTATGTCATCAAAGAAACATTGTACACCAGGAATTCCTTGCAAGGTCTTATCCATGAAATTCTGCCAAAGAGAATGTGCTACTTTGACTCCAAACATTAAACGGTTAACTCTATAGATTCCTTTATGTGTACTTAGTGTTTGCATATTAGCACTTTCATCATCCATTTGCATATGGAGGTAAGCATTAGAGATGTCCAGCGTGCAAAATAGTTTGCCTCCATTCATTTGTGAGTAAATATCTTCTATTCTTGGAAAAGGATAGTTTTCATCCTTGATTAGTTTATTTACAGTTACCTTGTAATCAGCACAGACGCATACTTGTCGATTTGGTTTGACAACTGGAACAATAGGAGTTCCCCAGTCCGAGTGATCTACTTTGGTTAGAATACCACAATTTTGTAGTCTTTCAAGTTCACTTTCAACTTTATGTTTGAGAGAAAATGGTACTTGTCTTGGTTTCACAAAGATTGGTTGTGCATCCTTTTAATGAGACGAAAGTGTCCTAAGTAATCAGGTATAACTCCTATTTTTCCATCAAAGACATCACTGTATTCATTTAACACGTTTTCTATACCTGAAGTTTGATTCATTTGAACAGTTTTGATTTCAGCCCAATCTAAATTTTACTTCTCTCAGCCAGTCCCTTCCAAATATGGTATCAAAATTCTGATCAATTAAATAGAGTTTTCCTACAAAGTCTTGAGTTTTATACTTGCAATTAACAAATGTTTACACCTCTTGGTTTAATGAGCTCTCCTGTATAAGTACGAAGTTCAATATTTGTTGAGAAAACTTTCTTTGATTTAAATAATTTTTTAAATTCTTTAAAGACATTGTAATGAGGGCTGCACCGAGAATATATTCTTTAAGAAAATAACTCAATTTTCAATTAAATTGAGAATTTGTTATTTTTCTCATAAGTTGATATTTCGCGAAATTAATTATGTCAAGTGATAGACAATACCTCCAAGAACGTATGCTTAAAATTTCATGATTGTATTTGCAACCAATTTTGAGATGACTTTCTCCAAAAATTTCTACTTCAGACGCCCATATCTCAAAAACTATTGAACAAAAAAAATCCTCTGAAAAGTATTTCATTTTGATAGCTTAATTGTATCCAAATAGTGAAACTTTCAAGCTGACGCTCAGCCTTAACTTTATGTGGAAGCAACTTTTGGGGGGTCATGACCTACCCCACCCCCCTCAATCCGCGCCTGATCATATGGACTACATTAACACACCATTGTGTATAGTTTAATAATGACTTGTTACATCAATGATTGAACAGTGATGTGAATATTTTGTCTTTTTCAGGTTTAGCAGCATATTTTAATTCAGACAGGCAGCCGTCGTGATCGGATGGTTCTATCGCTACCGTTATCAGTTTGAAGCCGTTCTAGTAGACTCCGGTAGTAACAATAACAAACGTTTTCAACTAAGACTTCTGCATTAAATCACTAAAAAACTTTCGTAAACTTAACAAAAAATCAGCATGGAGGTGTGATCATTGTGTTTCCCAAACAAGTAATAACAGTTATACATCAGACGAAAAAAATCTTGAAGAGCTCTTTAAAGGAATTTATTGAAGCCAAATTTGCATCTTTCAGCGAGGAACTGGCCACTATAACAGCGTCTGTGAAAAAAATCACTAATTCTATTAAATCTCTTGGAGTGAAAAATGAAAATTTGAAGAAAGATTGTGAACTTTTGAGGTTTGAAAACCAATCTTGTCATAGTGAAATTAGAGAACTCTAACAGAGGTCTCGCATTGAGAATCTTGAAATTTCTGGCGTCCCAACTACAAAAGAGGAAAATGTGTACGGGATTTAAAAATGTATTGCAGTGGTCCTCAACGTTCCATTTAAAAAAACGATGATATATCAATAGCACATCAAGTCCCGACAGCAAAAGATAGAATCCAACTAATTATCTGCAAATTCACCTCTTGAAGATCAAAATTAAACTGGTTACTGGCGGCAAGAGAGAGGAAAACCTTTTCAACCACGGACTTGAATGTTGGCCTTCCTCGTGGTAACTTTTATGTAAATGATCACTTAACAACAGCAAATAAAATGTTATTGGGAAAGGCGAGACCGCTGAAGAGGGAAGGCAAATTGCAGGCCGGAAAAATTCTCATACGTCACACGCTGGATTCACCAGCTAAGAGAATTGCCAGGGATGAGGATTTTGAATCTTTTGAGTAAATGATTGACTTTTTAGTGATGAATGAAAATTATCGGAGCTGAATAATTTATGTTTATCTATAAATGATTAATTATGATCATGAATCTCATGATCTATGATTGGAGCATAGATTATTGTTTTTCTTAAAACTATTTTCCTTTATACTTTTGATGTTTTAGAAAATTATTTTGGTCTATTGTTTTTTATTGAATTGATTTCCTGAGCTAATAGAGAATCACGTGCAGTGATGAACTTATCGATTAATTCTTATCAATTTAAACTTGAATACTTATATTTTATTCATCAGTATTATCTCATATCTCTCACTTATTAAATTGCTTCTTTTTATGTTTTATCAACTATATTAGGATTACCATCAAGTAAATAAATGAGAAACGATATCAGCTGAATATCTAAGTATATAATAGGCCTATTATTTTTTCTTAAAATAATATTTTTTCTCGTATTCTTTGAGTTTTAGAAAATTAGTTTAGTATTAGTAGTTTGAGTAGCTTAACATTGCTTTTTATTGAATTAACTTATTGAACTAGTAAAAATCACCTGTGATGAATTTATCGTTTACAGAGCGTGCCATCCAAATTGGCGTCTAGGGGAGGCTGTGCGAGAGAGATGGATAATCTCTCCCACCACGCTTCCCCTCCAGCCGCTAAGGCTAGTACAGTCAGTGAAGCAAATAACATCATAGTGCTGTTAGGTAACCGAAGCGAATATGAATTTTTTATAAAGCTGAGTTTGCCAGCTGAATGAACTTTTGAAATTTACTGTACCGCGAGTCAGCAGGCACTGTAGTGGGAGAAAGTGATCAACGCGCATGCTCCAGTGAGAAGCCAATTTGGATGGCACGCTCTGTAATACCAATTGATTTCAACTAGAATACTATTATATTATTCATTATTATCTTATATTTTTGTTTTATTATTTTCTTATAATTATATTATATAATTGTTGCTATAAGCATTACTATTTTATTAGCCGGAGTCTACAGGCACATGTTTTGACATTCATACAAGCAAGTGACGCTTGTTATTTTCTTTGCAACTTTATTCTTTTTTTATTATTATTATCATTATTAATTTTTTTATTATTGAAAAATGCCATTTGATCTGAATGTATTCATTTTTTCCAATATTTTCAATGATTCCAATATTCATGTTTTTAGAACTCGTGGCTGGAGCACAGGGACTCTCTTTTCCAGCCACGCCAAAAATTATTGTTTTATGATATTATTGTTTTGTATCATTTGTTTAATTTGGCAATAAAACATTCATTCATATTTTCATTCAAATTCATAAAATCCTTTCGAAAATCAATCAACATTCCTATTTCACCATGTTTCAAATTATTTTTAAAAACTTTGTTGTTGTAATGATATTTTGACATAATCTTATCCAGAAGTATTCTAAGGGCTGGTTCATGAGCTCGGGATTTAGCCAAGTCCTAGACTAAAACGGGTGTCCACCGTAGCATCGACAAACGTTAGCCTCGATACCATGTACTAAGGGCTCTATGCTGCAAACCCACTAACCTGTCGAGACAAACGTTTGTCGATGCTACGGTAGTCACCCGTTTTAGTCTAGGACTTGGCTAAATCCCGAGCTCATGAACCGGCCAGTTATATTTCTTTGATTTTTCTCAATTTGAGTAAAAGTTTTTCTTGAATGAAAATAAAGTTTGTTCGTGTGTGTTTTATTTCTGAATACTTTAATCAATAAACTATGCTTGTATTGAGAAAATAAATGTTGTTGTTCTTATTCAAGTATCCCAACTCCTGTTGAAGTTGAACTATGACAGTGGCCACGGAATTGGGCGGCTGAGAGATTATGCACTGTTGTCAGATATGGAGCCAGTGAAGCAAGAGAGAATGTTGTTGCTGCTCATCACAAATTGGCAACGTCGATCCTCCATTGCTGCCTATTTGGAGCATCGGCTTCAATTCCAGAGCATGATTCAAGTGATCAGACATGACAACAACTCAAATGTCTAGACCGCTTAATCTTGTGGCTGCTACCATAGTTATTGAACATTGCAGTATCTAATAATATCTTTTTTACTTGGAGATTTAAACCAATCATCAATCTTATACAGGGTGTCCCAAAAAAAGTGACGCCAGTACTACCACGGTATTCTACAAGTCGAAACAAACAGAAAATGTCTTTAGCAAAATTCTCCTTAGTTTACCTGTAATCCGCCATTTTGTGTTTTTATTATTTTTCATCATAATTATATCTCGTTGAAAAAACAAGATTTTCTCATGAAATTTGGTAGGGGTATAATTAAAGGTGTGGTTTACAAAATACATATATCAATAAATTTCAATATCTTTTTTTTTAAATGGCATCCGACTAAACTTTTCAATTCTATTTTACTGAAGAAATATTGCTTTTTACGATAAAACTTTCAAATACAAAAATGTAGAGAATTTTATTCTGAATACAATGGTTCACAATTGCAAAGAATCGGATAATAGATAACCGAGATATGGCTATTTGAAGATTACCACTTCTGTGTTTCTTCATTTCTTCAGCACTGAGACATGAGAGTGAAATTTATGAATGCAAAACATATGTTTGCCTATCTTTGTCACTCGAACGTTCTCAATTCATTATTGGATGGAACAACCAATTGATGAATTTCATGAATGTGAAAATATGATACAGTAGTGAATTTGAGAACGTTCAAGATAGGTATTTGTAGAATACCGTGGTAGTACTGGCGTCACTATTTTTTGAGACACCCTGTATAATAAAAGAATTTTGTGTCCAACTTTGGTAAGTTCGTGGAGAAGATTGAGTGGACCGATTTTGATGCGGTTCACGCCAAAAGAAAGATAAAGAATCGAAGTTTTGCAGTCTGTATTTGTTTTCCAAAAATAAAAATTTTTGAATAGGAGATATTCGTTAAAAATATGAAAAAGTTTCCTGTGGCACCATCTGTTGGCATAGAATGTACTAAATTATAAAAACCCCTAAGTTAGGTTTGTGAAATAACACTATTCGCTGTGTGCACGTAGGTGGTGGGGATAATAAAATCGACACCTGCGCTCACGCGGAATTTTAGTGAACGAAAAAGTTCAGTTTAACATGAGAAAGGATTGGGAATAAGCATTTACAATGCATTTAAAGTATTGTCGTATTCCTAATTGTATAAATACCGTTGACAATAGTAATTGCGGCTTCTATTCCTTCCATATTTTCAAACGTAAAGTGATTCAACAAAGAAATCGGATCTCAGTTTTGAATTAATCGAGTGAAAAATCCAGTTCAAAAGCATATGATTGATTTGAAGTCTCGCGCCCATAATGCAATTTGAAATGATAACCAATGGAAATGAACTCAGCTGTGGATAAACTACATCGTCTGCTCCATGAGCTTCGAACATAACCTTTAAAGTTGATTTAAAAACTTGAATTGAAGATTATAATAATGTTTTAGAACATGCGATATGTTAATTTTATTATTCTAAATATAATTCTACATTCTAAACTAATTTTTACGTACATAAGCCTATCCTTGCCCATGTTAATCTACCCTCGTAGATTCATACGATTATCCGCCAGAGAGCAACACGGTAGATGCACATAGCGAATACTCTGTTCACGGATTCGAGAGACGGCCAAAACAAGCTGTTTGCATTTGTGTATTGAGGATTAGCTCATAGACCTGATCAGCGCGCTCTAGTGAGAGAGAGTGAACAACCTGGGGGGATTTTAACCATTGTGAGATAGGAACAAATAGGATAGTGGCGGCTGGCCCATAAGGACTCTGGGACGGAGTCCTCCCATTCATGAAACACAGATATTGATTTAATAAAATATAATTTACTTGAAATAAAGCTCAATTCACCATTATTTTATGTTTAAACATGTTATTTTTCCCAAAAATGTTTTTATGAAGAAGAAGAAGAAGAAGAAGAAGAAGAAGAAGAAGAAGAAGAAGAAGAAGAAGAAGAAGAAGAAGAAGAAGAAGAAGAAGAAGAAGAAGAAGAAGAAGAAGAAGAAGAAGAAGAAGAAGAAGAAGAAGAAGAAGAAGAAGAAGAAGAAGAAGAAGAAGAAGAAGAAGAAGAAGAAGAAGAAGAAGAAGAAGAAGAAGAAGAAGAAGAAGAAGAAGAAGAAGAAGAAGAAGAAGAAGAAGAAGAAGAAGAAGAAGAAGAAGAAGAAGAAGAAGAAGAAGAAGAAGAAGAAGAAGAAGAAGAAGAAGAAGTGGCACATGACTTAAGAGCATTCTCATTATCATTACAGCTATCTACTACCAAGTTCAATGCAAATCTTATAAGAATTGGCAAAAGTATGATGGATTTGTCCAAGCTAAGGCCTGCCGTACACATAATCGAACAGAACAGAACGTCAAGACATTTTGACTGTGTGTGATAATTATGATAAATTCACATGCGAACCAATACTCTAAACCAGCTGTTAAACTTCACTATTTCATCGTGATATTTCTTTTCATCATATCACTCTGTCAGTCAAAATGTCTTGACGCTCTGTTCTGTTCAATTATGTGTACGGCAGGCCATACAAATCAAAAGTATGACATCAAATGGCCACACTGTTATTATACAGTTTCTATACCCCTGCCCGTCAAAATCCAATTCCAGGGTCATTACATCACGCCAGCAGTCCAGTCTAGACTACTAAATCAATTCCTGGACCCATAACAGACGTAAGACTAATTAATATGGTTAATAGCTGACGAGCAGGTATTACGCGAGCATTTCAGACACTCAATGCCTCCAGTATTGGATTAGGCTGGACTGGGAAGATCAATACAATATTACGGCATGCTGAAACTCACTGAATAAGCTCCATATGAGATTAGAAAAGCTGAATCTTTTAGCATAGAGTAGCTACAGAGTGGCGCATAAAGAACGGATGTTTTTGAAAGTGTTATAAAAAAGTTTATTCTGATCATACATTTATCTTCCTTACTCCAAAATACTAAGTAAATAGCCCAATTTGAGAATTTGTATGAAAAACTCCAAAACAGTCAAGTCTTTTTTTAAAATTACATAGGGAAGATGGTGCCCTTAATGCGTTAATGCTCATTAAAAGCCTCAAATTGATCCTTAACTTTATAAAATATACAGCAGCAATTCATTCATGTATCACAGTATTCATATCTTCAATGTAACGATATTTACGATAGTAAACTTGAATTTCAAGTAAAGAAGAATCTCATGCCAATAAGCTGGACTTGAAACTTTTTGCTGAAGCTCCGTTGAACGACGATTGCATATTCATTCTATTGGAAATATTGTTCAACAGCAAATACGCGATTTTTCAAGGTCAATTGCGCCATTGATACTAAAACTGGATACTTTGACCTACAAAATGGTGTCGCTCTGCGGTCACAGACAGCTCTAGTCCACTGATACTATCCTACTCAAATCCATCCGTTCTTTTTGTGCCACCCAGTATAATAAAACTAAATAAAGTAACTATAAACCATAGTTACTTTATGCTTTTGGGAAGGCGGCTGGCGGATAAATATGATACAGAGTGTTTCAGAACTCCCTAATATAGAGATTGTTTCTGGTAGATATAGCCCAAATATCATGAGTTTGATGTCCGGAAGTTCCAGTTACTCACACAGCTTACTTACTCACCATTATTGAGATAAAAAATAATGAGTGAAAAAAACAAAATGGCAGCTGTGTGAGTAACTAAGGACTTCCGGACAATTTAAATATGATATTTAGATATGGTTTTTACCCAGGAACAATGCCCTAGAGTATTGGTAGGTAGTTCTGAAACACTCTGTATATACATTATTATGTGGAAATAAATTCATAACCCAAAATATAAAATACAATATAGACCAGCTGACAGTGGAAGGACCTCTATTATATTGCTCTGCATTGTAGTACTCCCTTTTAGGAGGAGGGTGGGGGAGGGCACTCTTCCATCCCTGGGGCTTATGTCACTTTCAAAGTCAGCTTTAAAGTTCTGCAAACTTTTCCAACTACTTTGCAAAGCCATGAAAATGTGAGGCAAAGTGAGCTCAGCTCTCCTCAAAATTAAGTGACTCCTCCACACTTTTATAGCCTCCCAAGAATCAGGTGATAAATACGGGATAGGATTGATCCAATGCAGGTATAGCAGGATCCAATTAACTTGCCAGAAATCAGCTGTTCCAGTAATAATTAAACAGTGATTTCGACACAATAATCAAAAGGCTTGAAAGTCTTAAAGACCTTTAAAGTCTTTAAAAGACCTTTTTAAAGAAGACCTTTCAAAGAATAACTTTTTAAAAGACCTTTTCAATAATCTGCGAGATTCAGCATTTGTAGGTTAAGTATTGTGATCATATGCTCGTCGATCATATGTTTTATGACAAGTTAAATGGTTCCTGCTATAAGTTGCAAGGTTTGTAGAGACCAAAGGTTGGCCAATCCCCATAAGAGCCCACCCAGCAGTCCAATTTTCCCCGATTGGTCTTGCTATAATGACGTCAAGAAGTGACCCAGTTAACATATGCCCTATATCTATATTCAAGATTCATCACGTATCTAGTATTCAAATCTTTCCAGATGGTTTTTGGGAATATGAAAAAATTTTAATTTTCTGTCTTATAGATTGTCAGATAACAATAATAAATTAAAATAATCATAACCAATGAGCGCTTTCATGCACAATCCTAATAGAATTAATCATTTTCTCTAAGGTAAACGGTGCGTTTTCTGCTGATCGTACAGAAAGGCATAGACCTACATAAATGTGGGTTTTCGTTACTGCGACCGAGTGCCGCAGCGGAGCCCGACCCAGCGTTGGCAGATGCAATTGATGAAAAATCCCCACTATAAATACGAGTAGTTGAGAATTTTCATCAATTGCATCTGGCAATTCAACGCTGGGTCGGGCTCCGTTACTGAGTTACTGCGCAGTATCTCGTCTTTACTGCGACCGAGTGCCGCAGCGGAGCCCGACCCAGCGTTGCCTTGTTGCAATTGATGATCAATTGCATCTGGCGGCTGGGCACTCGGTCGCAGTAACGAAAAACCACCTTAAAAGGATTCTTCTATAGAATAAAAATTGTTACTTGATTCTCAAGCTTCCACAATTTAGGGAGAGATAAGATAAGATAAGATTACTTTATTCATGTAGATAACAATAACTATAACTGATTAAGATACTAGATTACAAAAGTTGTAAGTATAAGTAATATATTAATTCTATTAATTCTAATAATTCTATGAATTCTATGAATTCTATGAATTCTATTAATTCTATCAGTTCTATTGATTCTATTAATTTTATGAATTGTAGCTCCAGCAATTTTCTATTATTCGGGGTTAAATTTCTCATTCACATAAATGAGCGATGTTGGTGAACTGTATTATCCTAGGCAATCAGTAATTTCGAAGAGAGAGAGAGAGTATAATGGGAGAGAGAGTGAGAGAGTTGAGTGAATCTCAAGTCCTATTCTGAGTATTCTAATCTTTGCAAGTGGCTCTTTGACGGTAGTGATTAAAACCAAAATGGCGGCGAAATTCAAGACTGCTTAAAGATGGAGAGAGAATGACAGAGAGAGGGTGAGAATGAGAGAGAGAGGGTGAGAGAAAGAGACTATGTTTGAAACTTTAGTCGATTCAAAAGCTGTGATAGAAGCCTTGGTTGCAATATAGCTAACTTAACACTCAACCAATGCGCATCAATTCTTAGACTAGGCGTACACCGGTTAGTCAAGAAAAGACAAGACGAGATTAGTCACGTTCAGTCACAATAATTCACATAGTTGCTTACGAAGCAGCACACACCTATGCAATGACTAATCAGTGTGTGTTGCTTCATAAGCAACTATGAGAAGTACTGTGACTAAACGTGACTAATCTCGTCTTGTCTTGTCTTGACTAACCGGTGTACGCCCAGCCTAAGTGAAGCCTATTCTGCTGAATGAAATTGTTTCGTGGATTGGAAGATTATTGTTTAAAGTGAGTGGATAGGAGGAAAAGAAGATAAATTGAGAGAAAAAATAATAAGATAAGATTAGATTAGATCAGTCTCAATTTAATTCAATATTTACGAGTTTACCCCGTGCAGTGCAAAGCGCTGCTTGGTCAGTACAATATCATCGCAACAGAATGGTATCAGTGTGAGTTTCCTCTAGATTTCACATCAATTCACGCAGTGGTGGAAGCACAGTAGAAAGAAATGCAACAGAAGTACTCGTATTCGAATATATTCGATTTTCATTTCAACTTGAATTCATTGGCTGAATCATTTTACGGAGCTGATTGACTTTTCAAAGATGTATGATGTTTTTGTTATTTATTAAAAATCACATTTATATATCGTAATGATTCAAGTTTTACCAATCACTTCCTGCAATTTAGAATCACTAACGTTTTACAAATTATTCAAAACTTAATCTTCCAGACACAGCTTCAAAGTTTTCCTCCGAAGAAGAAGGAGGAAGGAAGGAGGAGGAGGAGAGGAGGAGGAGGAGGGGAGGAGGAGGGAGAGGAGAGATGGAGGAGGAGAAGGAGGGGAGAAGGAGGAGGAGGAGAGAGGAGGGAGGAGGAGGAGAAGAAGGAGGAGGAGGAGGGAGGAGGAGGAAGAGAGGAGGAGGAAGGAGGAGGAGGAGGAGGAGAGGAGGAGGAGGAAGGAGAGGAGGAGGATGGGAGGAGGAGGAGAGAGTAGGAGGGAAGAGGAGGAGGAGTAGAGGAGAAGGAGGAGTTAGAAGAGGATTGGGGGAGGAGGAGAGGGATAAGGAGGAGGAGGAGGAGCGGTGAAGGGAAGGAGGTGGAGGAGGAGAGGAGGAGGAGGAAGAGGAAATGAGAAGGAGGAGAAGAGAGAAGGAGGAGGAGGAGGAGGAGGGAGGAGGATGAGGAGGTGAAGGAGGAGGAGGAGGGAGGAGGAGGAGGAGGAGGAGGAGGAGGAGGAGGAGGAGGAGGTGGGAGGAGGAGGGAGAGGAGAAGGAGGAGATGGAGGAGAAGGAGGGAGAAGGAGGAGGAGGAGGAGGAGGGAGGAGAAGGAGAAGGAAGAGGAGTAGAAGGAGGGGGAGCAGGAGAAGAAGGAGGAGGAGGAGGAGAAGGAGGAGGAGGAGGAGGGAGGAGGAGGAGAGAAGGAGGAGGAGGAGGAGGAGAGGAAAAGGAGGATGAGAAATTTAGTCTTTAATAATTATCAAATCTCAAATGTAAATGTAGTGAAAAATCCACTGTGCAACCGTGCAAATCTTTATTTTTATCCAAACATGATGGTATTAAATTTAATAATATCCAGGCTCACATAGCACTGGTGTGAAACAATACCAACTCTTTGCAATATGTCTGTGAATGAGGCTGTAACCAACAGGGCAGAGAAGTGTGAGAATGATGGAAGAGAAAAGAGAGGGATCAGGTGAGAGAGAGAGTGAGAGGAAGAGTGGGAGAAAGAGCCGAAAAGTGAGCTCTAGTTAATCTGAAATGCAAATTAGACAATAATTCATTCCAAACCGAGCAGATCGTTGTGAATGGTAGCGGCTTGTGCTTATTCTACCCTACTCCCCTCCCCTTATTTGAATCCCCCTCACCACCTCACCCCCCCACAATTCACCCATCATCGTGGAGGATTCACATTTACCATATTCATCATAATATTGCCCCACAAACCTGGCTTTCTTCAATTTTCTGTTCGTAGAGTTGTTAGCATCAATCCGTTATCGAAAACAAGCTCTTGATTTTCAATAATAGAGTGTTTCAGATAGAATGACACGATTCTAGGCTGTAATACAGGGTGGCGCATAAAGAACAGATGTTTTTCAAAGTGTTATAAGAAAGATTATTTTTATCATACATTCATCTTCCTTACACCAAAATACTAAGTAAATAACCCAATTTGAGAATTTGTATGAAAAACTCCAAAACACTTGAGTATTTTTTAAAAATTACATAGGAAAGATGGAGCCCTAAATGCGTTAATGCTCATTAAAAGCCTCAAATTGGTCCTTAACTTTTGATACAGCAGCAATTCTTTCCTGTATTGCAGTATTCAAATCTTCAATGTAACGATATTTACGACAGTAAACTTGATTTTAAGTAAAGAAGAATCACATGCCAATAAGCTCGACTTGAAACTCTCTGCTAAAGCTCCGTTGAACGACGATTGCAGATTTATTCTATTGGAAATGTTGCTCAACAGCAAATACGCGATTTTGCAAGGTCAATTGCGCCATTGTTACTAAAACTGGATACTTTAATCTACAAAATGGTGTCGCTCTGCGGTCACAGACAGCTCCACTCCACTGATATTATCCTACTCAAATCCATCCATTCATTTTGCGCCATCCTTTGGTACAGGAAATAACAAAAATAGTACAAACGACAGAAATTGTATGATAACAGTGAGGCACACTGATGTTACACTTTTGATTGGTAAGCTCGGACCCATACTTTCGCCAATTACCATACAATTTACATTGAGATATGTGAATCATATATTGTTATATTGACTAACACATTTCCAACCTACAATTCGCCTTTGCCAGAGTTAATTTTCATCATTTCAAGTTTTCAAATCAATACCATAGATAACAGATTAGAATAGATTTCCCATCGTACGTTAAAATTTGTGACCAGAATTGAAGGGCCCGATCCTAGCGACATCTCTTAGAACTCAGAGTAACTAGAAAGCGTACGTGTAGACTCGCAACTGGCGATGAGACAGAGAATGGGTGTGCGAATGAGAGTGAGTGAGCGATCGATTGAGAGAGAGAGAGACGCCAGCGTCAGCGCTATCTCACCTTGCGGTACGCGAACTACGTGGCCAGCACGATTTGAAGGCACACAAAACCGTCCCTCTTGTACATTCATATAGTGCGATTCACGTCAAGAAGTCAGCATTGCTTAGATGGGAGTTTGCTTTCCTTGTTCAGCACAAGGCAGTTGCTGATGTCTCTATTCTATTCGCACTGTGCATTGTTGTCGCACACAGTCCCAACAAACACGTTTGGTGCAGTTTTCTCTTTCTCTCTCAATGAAACTTGGCATCAATGCTCCTCACATAAACAATGCTGACTTCTTGACGTGAATCTGACTATAGCTACATAATACAAGTAGGGTGGAGCTAGAAGAAAGAGGAGAAGAGAGAAAAAAGGAGAGGAGGAAGGAGGCGGCGAAGAAAACGGAGGAGAAGAAAAAGAAGGATGAGAAGAAGAAGGAAAAGAAGAAGAAGGATGAGAGGATGAAGAAGACCAGAAGAAGAAGAAGAAGGAGGAGGAGGAGGGAGGAGGAGGAGGAGGAGGAGGAGGAGGAGGAGAGAGGAGAAGAAGAACAAGAAGAAAGAAGAAGAAGATGGAGATGATGATGATGATGAAAAGGAGAAAAGATGAGGAGAAGAAAGAAGAAGAAGAAGAGAAAAAGAAGAAAAAGGAAGGAGGAAGAAGAAAGAAGAAGAAGGAGAAGAAGGAAGAAGGAGGAAGAAGAAGGAGAGGAAGAAGGAGAAGAAGAAGAAGAAGAGGAGAAAAGAAGAAGAAGAAGAAGAAGAAGAAGAAAAGAAGAAGAAGAAAAGAAGAAGAAGATGATGAAGAAGGAGAAAAAAGAGGAGAAGAAGGAGGAGAAGGAGAAGAAGAAGAAGAAGAAGAAGAGGAGAAGAAGAAGAAGAAGAAAAAAGAAGAGGAGAAGAGAAGAAGAAGAAGAAAAGAAGAGGAAGAAGAAGAAGATGATGGAGGAGAAAGGAGAAGAAGAAGAAGGAGAAGAAGAAGAAGAGAAGGAGAAGAAGAAGAAGAAGAAGAAGAAGAAGAGAAGAAGAAGAAGAAGAAGAAGAAATAAGAGGAGGAGGAGAAGAAGAGAAGAAGAACAAGAAAGAGAAGAAGAAGAAGAAGAAGAAGAAGAAGAAGAAGAAGAAGAAGAAGAAGAAGAAGAGAAGAAGAAGAAGAAGAAGAGAAGAGAAGAAGAAGAAGAAGAAGAAGAAGAAGAAGAAGAAGAAGAAGAAGAGGAAGAAGAAGGAGAAAAGAATGAGGAGAGAAGAAGAAAAAAGGAAGAAGAAGAAGAAGAAAAGAAGAAGAAAAGAAGAAGAAGAAGGAGGAGGAGGAGGAGGAGGAAGAAGAAAAGAAAAGAGGGAAGGAAGAAGAAGAAGAAGAAGAAGAAGAAGAAGAAGAAGAAAAGTGTAGTAGTAATAGTAGTAGGAAAGCCAAAGGGACTGAATTATTGCCCAAGTCCGAGACATGCTAATCTAACCTAGACATGTTTGGGGTCATCCTGTGCAACCGCATTCCAGCTTCAACCTAGCCTGACCCAACTCAACTACACTTGAATCTCAGTATTCACATTCAATCCCCTCTCAAGAGCTTTCCAGAAATAAGTCATCTTCTCCCGTTAACTTCATCACTATACTTCAATGTAATTATTGATAACTGAAGAGTTTTGTTAAATCGTACGGTAATATGACTACCGTCGATCAAGGCTGTACCTAGGAAAAAAATTCGGGGGGAGGGGGTGGGTTTGAAGCACCGGGGGGTACGGAATACCCCCAGGAAGGCGCCCCGCCAGGGCTCTCCCCCGGAAAATTTTGAAACTTCAAGTGTAAAATTACGCATTTTAAGACCGTTCTAGACTCTTGATTAACCAGAGTTTATAGGCAAAAATCTATGGTTTGACTTGAAAATTATTTAAGTATTTTTAAGCCATTAGAAATTATTCAAGTATTTTCAAGCCATTAGAATGTTTTTGCATCAACATATCTTATCTGACCCTTTGACTGACCCTTCAATCCATTTTTAATGTGAGAAGCTATTACCATGCAATTTCAAGTATGGAAATACTTTCCCTTGTGAATTGGTTAGCTCTGAAAATGAATAGATAAATACAAATTACAAATGAACTTAAATAATTTCAATACAATAATCACGTAATCTTTAAAAAACTTCAAAACCTGCCCTTCTATTCTTCTAGCCTAGCTTAATGCTGGTTCTTGCCTAATTCACGTGATGAATACTTGATTGGCCTTACTAATGTAGAAAGTTTGAATAACTTTGATCAAATCAGAGAAAATACAATTTTCAAGTACTAGTGACATTGATCTGTTATACATGATTGATAATATAATTATTTGAAAACTTACGTTCCACCAGGAGTACACAAGTTCAAGAGTAAGAGAATGATGTATTGCTTACCTGAAAACAGAGAAAAATACAATAATACAACTCCGAAAGATGGTAATAGTTTAAAGCAAAATACTATTAGAGCCAGCCTGGTGTGAAATGAGTCGCAATTATCCATAAATGCGTATAGCAGGATTCTTTTAAATTGTCAGAAACTGCTGATTGCTCGTTTACTAACGTTAAATCAGCTGCTTTCTGACAAGTTAAAAGAATCCTGCTATAATGGTTGTTGGTTCACCTTTATAGTCGCCAAGGGAAGGATAGTGGCCGGGTGGTATTATGCATGCAACATCTACTGCAATCTGGATGATACATTGCATGCTGCGGAAGACAACGAATGTACAGGGATGGGAAGATAAGATAAGATTTCTTTATTCATGTAAATAACAAAATATAACTGTTCAGGTACTAGATCACAAAGATGTATTATAGTACACCGAGTAAGACAAGATGAGATTAGTCACGTTTAGCCACAGTACTTCACATAGTTGCTTATGAAGCAGCACACACCGATGCATTGACCAATCGGTGTGTGTTGCTTCATAAGCAACTATGTGAATTACTGTGACTAAACGTGACTAGTCTCGTCTTGTCTTGTTTGGAATAACCGGTGTACGCCTAGCCTAAGTGTACGGTAAGTAATATTATACTATTATTTTTTTAAATCGTAAGCTAATAATTATAACATTATAAGAACTAGATGCAGCGTGATAATGTTGACGTATAACTGAGATTTATTTACATGAAATGGCGAGGTTTAAACATATGAATGTCCATTCTTAGAAAGGGTTGATCGAGCCTGTCATTCATAAATAACCGTAGCTAATAATTATACATCATTATATCAAGACAAGACAAGATGATTAGTCACGTTTGGCCACGGTAGCTTACATACGTTGCTTATGGAAGCAGCACACACCGATGCATTGACCAATCGGTGTGTGCTGCTCATAAGCAACCATGTGAATTACTGTGACTAAAACGTGACCAGTCTCGTCTTGTCTTGTTTGAATAACCGGTGCAGCCTAAGTGTACGGGTAAGTACACATACTATTATTTTTTTAAATCGTAAGCTAATAATTATAACATTATAAGAACTAGATGCAGCGTGATAATGTTGACGTATAACTGAGATTTATTTACATGAAATGGCGAGGTTTAAACATATGAATGTCCATTCTTAGAAAGGGATGTCCGAGGACTTCCTTTCCATTAACACTTGGCCGTGAATAGGGGAAAAATATGTTTTCAATACCTGATAAGAGAACCTAAGAGAATAAAAAATTTAATTAAAAAGAGAAAAAAAATTATTATAAAATATATATTTTTACCTGAGAATAAAACTTTAAAATTGAAACTAAAATTTGAAATTTTCAAACCTGAAAATAAAACCTTTAAGATAGATGTTAAAATAAGATGAATAAATTATTAAAATAATGAAGTATTGAATGAAGTATTTACATTGGGTGAATGAAACAAACAAAAATGTTTGACACTAAAAAAGTTCAACAATACTCACATTTTCGAAAATACTAATTATTCAGAATATTATTAAAATCACGAAAAAGAAACTACAAGTAAGGGTGAATGGGTGATGATGGAGTTTGATAAGGGTTGACATGCTTTGCTCTAGGGTTGGACATTCTCAATCATTTTCTCTACGAGATGTTTCCTAAATTTTAAGATGAAGAGAGAGAGAGAGAGATAAGATAAGATAAGATTACTTTATTCATGTAGATAACAATAATTATAACTGCTTAGATACTAGATTACAAAAGTTGTAAGTATGTATGAGTAATATAATTCTAGTAATTTTATGAATTGTAACTAATAATTTTCAACAATGTAAAATGCAATCTAATAATGTGAACATAAGTGAGATTTATCTACATGAAACGGCGAAGTTTGGACATGTAAATGTCCATTCTTGGAAAAGGATGTCCAAGGAC